>JACEEZ010018170.1:107500-150000 GCA_016584305.1 Chionoecetes opilio
TCCTCCGATGCACTCGCCATCGAAGGTAGAGTTGATAGGCAGGGCATGTGGGTGTTCTTAGGCCACTCGACGGTGCAGAAAGGTTTTGGTTTTCTTCGGGGATCGAACTCGGGTCACCGAGAACGCCAGTCGGAGACGCTAACCACTCCGCTACCGCCTCCCCATATACTGTAGCTACCTTCAAGAAATATGATGATTATTAAAATTTTACAGTTGTGATATTTAATAATAACCCTTTTTTTTTGTCTATAGATTTCTACAGACTTTTTGGCGTCCAATGTCAGCTTTATGACGCATTTTGAGTCTACAAATATCCACGGATATTTTGGCCACTAATGTTAGATTTTCTTAATTTTTTGGTGGTACAGTAAACCCTCTCTAATTCGAACTAATTGGGGGGAGACCTGGGTCGAATTAGCCGATAGTCCGAATTATCCGATGGTTACCTCTAGCCCCTCCACACAATAATAATTAAGTCATTCAAACATGCCAAAACAGCACAGATTGTAGTACTTGTACTCACCAAAACCATCGTATTTATACTATAATTATAAGTACACTTATAATACCACATGATAATAATAATAATAATAATACAAATTACAATAGAACTTATACGCACATATAAAAACTCAAACCATCAATTTTTTACTATTTAAAGATTAGATTATACACCCACAAACATTTTTCACCTTGTAATGCTTCTATTATACTCCTACGTTAGCATATACCTCCCTAACACACACACACACACACACACACAGATTGAATTATATTCCTTTCTCTCTCTCTCTCTCTCTCTCTCTCTCTCTCTCTCTCTCTCTCTCTCTTCTCTCTCTCTCTCTCTCTTAATATATATATATATATATATATATATATATATATATATATATATATATATATATATATATATATTTAAAGAGAGAGAGAGAATTAGAAAAGTTTTTTGGTAACTCATATCTCTCACTCATATCTCTCTTTCACTTATCTCTCTCTCTCTCTCTCTCTCTCTCTCTCTCTCTCTTTCACGGAGAGAGAGAGAGAGAGCGGCCGCCGAGCGATTTATTTAGTTAACGCTAATTTATACATGCTACTACGGCATTTATCAGTGAAGTTATCATTTTAAGTGAATGTTAAGTTCATCATATTTCTTCAGAGTCTCATAATGACCTTTATTTAATGTGTTTTACTATGTTTTATGTGATAATCTTATAGAACAAGCATTTCCGAAGATAACAGTATATCCTTTATACATGTATAACATGATATACTGCGGGATAATGCCTTGAGAACTTCCCAGGGTCTTGGGTGAACGAAGAGGCCCTGGCGCTAAGATGGCGCCCACAAATCGAGTTGTCGCTACTCTATATATTAAGGTATTCTAATATAGTTAGTCCGTCCCCCTACACTGAGGTGACAACACTGGTCTCGCATCTACACTGACCTATCATGAACGATTTCTGAATTATAAACTTATATATTTACTATAACGCGTTCAGCTTACAACTTGTTTCTCACACAGCAACACTTACCCATCAAAAGTTATTGTAAATGGATGGATCTACAATTATATCCCCGGCATTTCCAATTATCTATCGAAAAAAATATTTTCGGATTTCTGGCTGCTCAAAAATATTCCAAAATTGACGACGATCAGGTTTTTGTTATTTTGCCGCAAAACTATGAGTCGTAGAAGAAAACTTATCGAAGTATCAAAGGTTCATCATGAGGTGTTCTACATGATGCAGTAATCGGTTTGTCAAAACATCTCATGGTTGTCGAGAAAATCAATATTTTGTATAAATGTACGAATATGCTATTTTTTCGGTTATTTACCAATCAATTTTGTTTTACTTTCCGCCAAATGATAGCCCTTGATCTACTTCATATTTACTTCTCTATTCATGTTGCATTTATATGCCATAGTTTTTTAGTTATTGAAAAAAACGTGATTTAAAAAAAAAATCAAGGCATACCCCTTGCAAAATTTGCAATATTTTTTGAAAAATAGATTTGCTTGAATATTTGTTCCTTGCAGTTTTCGGGCATGCTGAACACGAATCTGGAGTCAGGTTTCAGTTACAATGATTAAAAGTCCCTATTTCAGCCAATTCACAATGACACGATACTTTCAGATATTCCTTAAAAATCACAAATTAGACAAAACTTACTACAAGACATAAAAATATGATAGACATTGCTAGATTAATCATTACTTCAATACAACGATCAGTATTAGTATTTTCAGTATTAGTATTAGTATTATTAATCCCTATTTGAGCCACCCATGCGATTGTCAAAGTACTACTTATAAAAACCTAGGAATACTAGAGCAATCCTGTGGGACCTCTAATGCCCTCCTATGACTCCTGTAGGATGCGAGGAGGAGCGAAGAGGCCCGTGAAGGACTCTGAAGGATTGTATACAAAACGAAGGATGCTTAAAAAAAAACTGTTCTTCTTCCTCCCATTGCCTCTCCTCCCTTTCTTCTCCTCCCTTCCTTGTCCCACCTCCTTCCTTCTCCTCCCCCTCGCCCCAACTTCCTCCTCCTCGTCCCGATCCTTCCCCTTCCCCCCCTTCCTTCTCCTCTCCCCTTCTTCCTTCTCCCCCTCCCGCCTATCGTATTTATACAGTAATGATCATATATCAGATCATGCTAGGCAGCCCGCCACGCACAGCATGGGAGAGGTCGGACTCCCACTAGTAAGGCTACCGTAGATAACAGTGAAGTCGCCACCTGCAGTGATGTCGCCAGGTGCCATATATTACGAATTATAGCATTACTACTGATTTGTATGTGCCACTGAAGATAATACACACTAGTTTATATCATGACTGTATAATCTACCCTGTTTCAGCATTGTTTTATGTTTTGTATCTGCAAGTATATACGGTTTCAAATTTCACTACGCGGTTTTTTTTCGGGCGACGACGACAGCGGTAGGACACTCTGTAAATAAACACTAGATGGCGACTCTACTGTTGGTAGCCACTTTGTAGATATTCTTGTAATTTGTTCATTTATAGCCATACTATGACACAGATGAAGACACAAAATGACACAGATTCTCCAGATAGCCCCTTCTAACTTTCCTGAAATCATGGATGTAAAAATGTAAGTATTAACGCCACCACACGTCTGTAAACAGGAAAAAAAGTTGTCCTGGCGACTTTACCGTTATCTACGGTAAGGATAATTCAAACTTACTCGAATTATGGAGCTATTGAAAAATTTAAACTGGTCACTGGAACTGGAAACAGGTCGAATTATCCGAAGTTTGAATTATATGGGTTCGATTTAGAGAGAGTTTACTGTAACACTAACCTGTCGCTCGCCTGTCAACCATCATCAAACCTATCACACTTTTCTGCCAACAGGGCCTGCCGCTCCTTCCACTACTACTGCTGCCTAGTGTGACAAGACCTCGTCACACACACCATCACGCCTGGTCCAGCTAAGTTGTCAGTATTCATATAGGCGGCTGTAAATGTGACAACTGACGCTTCAAGGTGACGACGACGATAAGGTAAACATTCCCTATTATTTACAGAAACTACCTATAATTATCTATCTTACTATCTATTTATATTTACAGCTAGCTCAGGAACTACCACGTATAGGTGTCACGGCCTCTTGTAGCTTCCTTATGTTCTATATCACATCACCCCTCACAATACAGTCCAACAGATGGTTACATTAATGAAGACTAATTTTCATGCAACCTGGACTGCTTCTTGAGTCTGTGATACTTCATATAAATTCAAGGATACTGAAAACCAGTCCCATACTTTTCATCTTTATTAACAATAGGTATTTTGATATAAGGGAAATAAAACATGTAGGAAGTAAAAATATTTTGAGCAAGCTGAAACTATTTCTTGATATGAAATGAAAAACAAAAACTCGATTTATTTGTAACATCACATGAGCAGCAGCCATAGTGTTCTTGTGTCATCTTCACAGTATGTTAAAATATATGTAGAAACTCTGACTATACTTCATTTAGGTACAACATTGATTGATGACGAGGCCACCTTACTCACGGTGTCCAGACTCATGCACTTGCAGGTGCAGGTAGTGACCGGGCACTCAGTGTGTTCCCTGAAATATAGAAAATGACATCAGTATCATGTTCCTTAGTATAATCAGTGTGTGTGTGTGTGTGTGTGTGTTGGCTTGTGACACTCACTCACTCAGGGTCTGGCCAGATGACATTTACATTACAAATAAAGATTTTTTTCAGATTTTGCCAAACCCTCCTGATCTCATCTGCCGGCCCCGTGCTGGGATCATGATTCTTGTGCAGCCCGCCCATTATGGCATTACTGTTTGAGAAGTGCCTATAGATTTTCTGCAAACATCTGGTTATCTAGTTTTATTTGTTTGATTAGATTTAAAGGTGCATGGTTTGGAGGCAGCAAGGAAGACATGGAGGCAGTGTGTTGAAGACGATCTGGCAGCATTGGGCATTGAAGAAGTTGAGGCAATGGATAGAGATAGTTGGAAGCGTATAATCGGCCGTCTAACCTCATAAAATATTATTGGGAAAATTGACGTTAAAGAGAAAGAAGAAGGTTTGGAGACGGCAACTAATATTGCATATCTGCTTAAAGTCAAGGTAGCTCTTTTTGTGGCCATGTTCTTTGTCACTCACTTGAACCAGTCCATGAGGTGGTTGGCGTGGCCTCCGTGACGACAGGTCTGGCACCACGTGAACCACGATGAGAAGTCACTCAGCTTCTTCCTGGTGGGGGCCGAGGCCGTCCCGTCCCCGGCCTCGTCCTGGCCCGTGGTCTTCTGCGTGGTGCTGTCCCAGCCGGAGGGCGTGCCCATGTGCACCAGACACAGGGAACACCGGGGCAGCGGCTTGCGGCAGTTGGGACAAGCTTGCATCTGTGTCAAGTATGTATTTCAATGTCACATCTCTTGTAATAACAAAGGTGCATCCTGCTCATGTGAAGGTTTTCAAGATTAGACCCTTCAATCTGTAACTGTAAATGTTTCAGACTTGAGGCCTCACAAAGGTGTGGCCGGGCTCAAAACCCAGAGCACTTTTTACACAAGTACTTAATACAACTTCCAGACATCCAAAATATATAAAATTATTATGAATATTTGATATTTTTTTGCAAGTTGGAAATTTTACAACAAAAATAAAATTTTCCAAGATATTGCAGATCTGAAAAATATCTATTTTATAATAAAGAAAAATATATACAGTTTAACAAAAATATAAAAAGCACATTTTCAAAATTCCCTGCAATAGTCCAATTAAGCTCCCAAGTATCAATTAAATAATCAGCTATCACATGTAAAGAAAGCATGGAGAACATGTTACATGTACGGGCACCTGTATCATTTCAATGGTATTTGTACAACCCTTATCATGAATCATGGGGACATTACATGACTACCAACCTTACCTTTGACTTGTTGGAGGAGCCCGTGCCAAACCTTGCGTAGGGGTTCCTGGGGCGCCCCGCCGCCTGGATGTACGGCGTGATGCCCTTCTTGCAGAAGTTGCAGGTGATGTAGATGTGCTGGGCCGGCCGGTCAGCGTGTTTGTTTTCATTCATGATCACGTCCAGCTGGGCTCGCTCGTTCCATAGACAAAGGCTGTCTAACAGGTTCCTGTAGCTGTGGAAGAACATTGTCATCACTTAATTTGCATTTGATGTACTTGGTGTTAATTTCTGCAGCAGAATGAATGCTACAGGAACTACCACGTGTAGGTCTCACAGCCTCTTGTAGCTTCCTTACTTTCTTATGTTATGTACAGCACACAACTCTCCAAAACATCTGGATGACTATCACATCCAACAGTTGCAAAGGTTTTAGGCAAAGCTGGAGTGGCCGTTATGATCACAGTAAAGTTATGACTGTCAAGGTAAAGTATAATGTCGCAAGTACTTAGTGAATCCTTCCCCTGTGCCATTGCCTCACCTCTGCACCCAGTGAGCCAGGCGGGAGTCCTTGGCGATGGCGTGCTGCAGGGTGTGGATGGTGACCAGCGCCACCGTCTGCACGTCCCCCGTCAGGTCAACGTACCGCTGCAACAGGTCAATCCCCTCCGAACACAGACCTGCGGGTGGGAGTGGTTCCATGCAAGGTCAACTAGAAAATTATCCCGAAGCTAAAGCAATATACTGTATCTATATCTATCTGTAGATCCTGAGGCTAAAAACAATATATCTATATCTATCATCTACATGTATCTATATAACTATGTTTATTTTCTATGTATTTTTTGAAAGGTGGTGTTACCTGTCACCTTATGGCAAGCCCCAACATACCTTAGATAAGCCCCTCATACTATTATACTTGACATTATGCCCCTTTTACTACTCTAACTTCTTAAACTGAAACTCTAATCCCTTGTACATACATGAAGAAAAAATATAATAATAATGATACTGATGGCATTAAAAAAAAAAATAATAATAATAATGATAGTGATGACAAAAAAACAAAAAAAAAAAAGTAATAACAATGCTACTGCTGCGCCTGTCTGTGTACTGCATGACCCACCCGTGAGCAGGATGCCGTCCAGGTTGCCCTCCTCGGTGAGCCGGGTATTCAGCTTCTCCAGGTAGTCCATCAACCTCACGTCACTCAGGTAGGTGCACGCAAAGGCCACGCGGTCCTGGATGGCCATCTCCGACTCACCCTGCAACCACCAACACAACCATCAACACCACAATCAACGCAACCATCAACACCACAATCAACACAACCATACCACCACCATGAACACCACCACCACTTACAAGAGATCACTATGAACAGGAATAGTAACTACCACGTGTAGGTCTCACAGCCTCTTGTAGCTTCTTTATTTACTTATGTATGTTCTCATGAACCTTATTTAGACTGCCTATTTGTTACATTTACACATGGCTTATTTAACCTATGCAAATATACATTCTATCCTTGAGAATTGCATAGCTCATGAATATTATAATGAAAATAAGATCATGACTATTTTTTCATACACCTGTACTCAATACAAGTATACAAAACAACTGTATTAATGACTTACTGAAACTTAATGAAATAATGAATAATCTTTAATCATAATCACAACCATTACCACATCCACGTACAATAAGAGATCAATCTGAACCATATTTAGGCTGTCAGTTTAGTTTGTTCCAGTTCCAGTTTTGTTTGGTACCGTTACACATGGCTAATTTAACCTATACAAATATACATTCTATCACTTGAGAATTGCATAGCTTATGAATATTGAAATGAAAATAAGATCATGAATACTTTTCCATACACCTGTACTCAATACAATTATACAAAACAACTATATTAATGATTTTATACTGACACTCAACTGCCCATATCCACATCCATGCTATACAACTACAATCAGTAATAAAGTGTTCTCCCTGCACTCACCAGCACGGGTTCATAGGAGTCGGCGTCGTCGGTGAGGAAGGCGAAGAGGGCGCGCAGGTAAGGGTCGGTGAGCTGGGAGCGCAGGGTGATGCAGGTCTCCCGCCACAGGCCCTTCCTCTCCTCCGTGTAGCCTGTGGAAGCCCTCACACACTTCACACAGGCTCATCACGACCATCATAGTCATGAAAAACACCACTACTCAAAAAGTATGCATCTCTATTAACCCTGGGTCAGACTTTTAATATTCCTTATACAAATATATCATGCTAGAAACAGAATATTCCAGCAAGTTTTAAAATTAGAACTGATCCCTGTTGTAGTAACTACATATCACCCTTCGAGTAAAGAAAAAAAAAAAAAACTTATTATTGGATACTGTACCAGAGAGAGCCATTGCAGTTGAATTAAGTTCAGGCAGCTTACAGCTCACAGCCCCTCGCTGTAAGATTTGTACCGCTTGTTTTATACGCTGATTGAAAGCTGCGGCGGCGGCGGCTCGGGTGTGGTTGCCCGCTGCCTCCAGCTGGGTTAGAAAGTTTGCCAGAAGGGTGTCGTTCTCAAAGCCCCAGGAACACAGCTCCAGCGCACGACTCCGCTCCTCACTCCTGCACAGGCACACACAGGTTAGGACACCTGCACTAAGCTTTCTGTCTGGAGCTGTTCACTCTAACACAAAGGACACAGCTCCTAAAACATGGTTCCCCTTGTGCAGAATGCATACCCTTCATATTTTTTTCTTTTTCATACATAAGCCAAAAATCCCGGGCAGTTCATTCGTACATCCTTCACAACACTGTCCAATTCAAGCTGAATTTGATATCTGACATGAAAACATGTTCTGAGAAACCTTGTCTGCTTTAATTTGGTAAGTTAACACCTAACCTAAAGTATCTGAAGATTTTTTTTTTCTATTGTCATCCACTGTAAATATCCTGTATTTTATATTTTATATTCTGAAGGTAACTTTATCATTAAAATCTTTGCAAGAAATTCAACACTGAACAATGGCAGGAATTTTCTCCATTTCCCTCTACTCTCAAACCTAAACACCCTTCAGTATATCTTCTCTTGCACTTCAAGCATTGAAGCTCCATTCAAATCCCAAAGATATTAACTTATCATGTTCTACACTCGGTTGTATGACGCGATGACTTACCGGAACACCTTGGCAAACTGCTGCTTCTGCCCCTCCTGACCAATCCAGGGACGGTTGATCACATCGGACGCCAGGCTTCCGGCTGTCATGAGGCTCCTGCAATGGCCAAAATGACCCATGGCCTCAATGCATGTGGCAAACCTCTTCGATAGTGTCAATTATATAATTAGCTGTACTTCTGAAAACTTGAAGGTTACGGCTCCTTGTTAATGTCAACCTCACAAGCTCACACATAGGTTTGAACACATCTACACAAAACCTCAACAAATATTAATAGAAGCAGCATAAAATTGCCGGGAACAATACCTCGGCTGTAGTGCAATACTCACCACACTCCCTGGTATCGATAGGGGACGCCTCCCGGTAATTTGAAGTTCCCCGTGGTGGCCAGGCCCTTGGCGGCGTCAAGCCAGGTCCACAAGTTGCGAAGGGAGATGTCGCCTGTGACCTCTCCATTCATGGCCAAGTTTTTGTCCACCTGGTTCAAAAGATCAAGTGAAGTAGCAAGATTGGACACCAAGGTGGACACATTCATACACCACCATGCTCACACACCATTACAATTACAAGTATTTTACATTACACACCTATATTAAATTGCCATTTGGAAGAAACAATCCCGCTATATTTAGCAGGCGACTATGATAGATGGTTTAGCTAGATTCCAAACTTATGATATATGGCATGACATTGATTTGTGATATTCAGGAGCTATGATACTTATTTGCCATAACTATAACACATGCTTCATGAATTCCACACCAGGCCCTGTGTGCTACAAGTACGTAACATACACACACACAGTCTGAACCATCTAGATAATTTCATGGATGGGGATGAAAGGTGGATGTAGGTAGTATGTAGGTAGATGTAGGTAGTATTAAGTAACAGGAACTACCACGTGTAGGTCTTACAGCCTTTTGTACCTACTTTATGTTCTTATCTTTCTCCCAGACTTACATAGAGGCCGTACTTCTTCTGTGCGCGCGTCATGATGGCTGTGAGGATGTCGTCGTAGTGAGCGTAGACCGGGTGGTGGCAGTCCACCTGCTTGAGGGTCTTCTTGCCGTGGGTCCACACCAGGGCGCTGGTGGCCGACCAATTCAGCGTGATCCTCTCCTGCACGCTGTAGTCCACAAGCTTCCCTGAGGCCACACAAGCACAGGGAAAATATCATCAAGCATATGCAATGAAACATAAGGTATTGTACTTTTCATCTTAACCCCTTGAGGCCCAGAACGTAATTTTCATTGTAATTTGGTTACCATTAGACAATTTTGAGTGAATATAAGCAATATTTTATAGATATGACCTGTTTAGTATCCTTGTCGACTAACAAATTTGATATATTAAGTTACTTTTCGTAATTTTATGGCTCAACACCATACAAGTTTTTATAGCAAAGGAAAGATCTGGGTGTGAAGGGTTAACCATCGAATATTTTTTACTTTTGATCCTGACTTTCAATTTTTTATAAGTACACTCATTGCAGAACCATCAAACATTCTGTGGAGAGAGAGAGAGAGAGAGAGAGAGAGAGAGAGAGAGAGAGAGAGAGGAATAGGTAAAGGTAAGGTAAAGATGGGAGCATACGCTAAGCTGCGCGTGGCATGCGGTGCTCATCTCCGTGGCATTAGCCCTTAGAGCCTGTGGTGGGTGAGGACCCGTTACCCCGGGACACAGGGCTAGTGTGACTCCCGGGTTACCACAGTTACCTTCCCCAGGTTACCCCAGGTACCCATTTATCAACCCCGAAAGGAAGGAAGAACAGCTGGGTAGGCTGGTCACCGGCTTGCCCTGGCCCGGGATCGAACCAGGGCCCGCAGATTCGTAGCCAGGCACGCTAGCCACTGCACCACGGAGGGGAATAGAGTACCTGTATATGATGCCGTAAGGAGCCTGTTCTCATGTGTTGGGTGCCAGGCAAAGGCTGATATAAAAGTGGAGGCGTCGGGCGTGATGGAGCGAGTAATGACGGCCGGCTCCTGGTCCTCTCCACCCGCTGTGTAGTGGTGGATGTCGTGGAGGCGGATGGAAGGGCTGTCTCGGCACAGCGACGCCACCAATCCAACCCTGGAACATAAGAAAATAAGGAAGCTACAAGAGGCCGCGAGACCTACACCTGTTATTTAAACATTACCGACATCCACCTTTCATCACCATCCATTAAATTGTCCAGCCTTCTTTTAAAGCTCCCTATTGACTCTGCACTAACTACTAATAAATAAAATAAATAAAAAATAATAAAATGAATAAAAATAAATAAAAATCATAAAATAAATGGAGATAAATACAAATAGTTGAGCTGCTGAGTGAACTACCACCAAGATGATCCATGAAGACACAGATCTGGCCTTTCAAAATGAAAATATTGCTGATACTGATGATGTAGAAGAGTAAAGAAGCTGATGGTGAATGAAGTCTCACCGTGAGGGGCACCAGGACAGCTTGGTGACCGGCTTACTGACGTCCAGGTTCAGTACTGGCCGCTCAATGCTCCGTAGATCCCATATGGACACCTGAAACAGTGTTCAAAATAAAGTTACAGAAGAAACATATTCTATCTCTGGCTCTGATACCCAGTCATTTCATCCTAGGTAAGAGTGCCGGGCAAGAAGAAAAAAATTGGACGTATTCAAATAGTACACCCTTACCCTGGGCTGTTTGGCCGGACAGCCTGAGACATCTCCACAATATCCCAAGATTAATGACAGCCTGAGACATCTCCACAATATCCCAAGATTAATAACAGCCTGAGACATCTCCACAATATCCCAAGATTAATGACAGCCTGAGACATCTCCACAATATCCCAAGATTAATAACAGCCTGAGACATCTCCACAATATCCCAAGATTAATAACAGCCTGAGACATCTCCACAATATCCCAAGATTAATGACAGCCTGAGACATCTCCACAATATCCCAAGATTAATAACAGCCTGAGACATCTCCACAATATCCCAAGATTAATGACAGCCTGAGACATCTCCACAATATCCCAAGATTAATAACAGCCTGAGACATCTCCACAATATCCCAAGATTAATGACAGCCTGAGACATCTCCACAATATCCCAAGATTAATGACAGCCTGAGACATCTCCACAATATCCCAAGATTAATAACAGCCTGAGACATCTCCACAATATCCCAAGATTAATAACAGCCTGAGACATCTCCACAATATCCCAAGATTAATAACAGCCTGAGACATCTCCACAATATCCCAAGATTAATAACAGCCTGAGACATCTCCACAATATCCCAAGATTAATAACAGCCTGAGACATCTCCACAATATCCCAAGATTAATGACAGCCTGAGACATCTCCACAATATCCCAAGATTAATAACAGCCTGAGACATCTCCACAATATCCCAAGATTAATGACAGCCTGAGACATCTCCACAATATCCCAAGATTAATGACAGCCTGAGACATCTCCACAATATCCCAAGATTAATAACAGCCTGAGACATCTCCACAATATCCCAAGATTAATAACAGCCTGAGACATCTCCACAATATCCCAAGATTAATGACAGCCTGAGACATCTCCACAATATCCCAAGATTAATGACAGCCTGAGAAATCTCCACAATATCCCAAGATTAATAACAGCCTGAGACATCTCCACAATATCCCAAGATTAATGACAGCCTGAGACATCTCCACAATATCCCAAGATTAATAACAGCCTGAGACATCTCCACAATATCCCAAGATTAATGACAGCCTGAGACATCTCCACAATATCCCAAGATTAATGACAGCCTGAGAAATCTCCACAATATCCCAAGATTAATGACAGCCTGAGACATCTCCACAATATCCCAAGATTAATAACAGCCTGAGACATCTCCACAATATCCCAAGATTAATAACAGCCTGAGACATCTCCACAATATCCCAAGATTAATGACAGCCTGAGAAATCTCCACAATATCCCAAGATTAATGACAGCCTGAGAAACCTCCACAATATCCCAAGATTAATGACAGCCTGAGAAATCTCCACAATATCCCAAGATTAATAACAGCCTGAGACATCTCCACAATATCCCAAGATTAATGACAGTCTGAGACATCTCCACAATATCCCAAGATTAATAACAGCCTGAGAAATCTCCACAATATCCCAAGATTAATAACAGTCTGAGAAATCTCCACAATATCCCAAGATTAATGACAGCCTGAGACATCTCCACAATATCCCAAGATTAATAACAGCCTGAGACATCTCCACAATATCCCAAGATTAATAACAGCCTGAGACATCTCCACAATATCCCAAGATTAATGACAGCCTGAGACATCTCCACAATATCCCAAGATTAATAACAGCCTGAGACATCTCCACAATATCCCAAGATTAATGACAGCCTGAGACATCTCCACAATATCCCAAGATTAATGACAGCCTGAGACATCTCCACAATATCCCAAGATTAATAACAGCCTGAGACATCTCCACAATATCCCAAGATTAATGACAGCCTGAGACATCTCCACAATATCCCAAGATTAATGACAGCCTGAGACATCTCCACAATATCCCAAGATTAATAACAGCCTGAGACATCTCCACAATATCCCAAGATTAATGACAGCCTGAGACATCTCCACAATATCCCAAGATTAATGACAGCCTGAGACAGCTCCACAATATCCCAAGATTAATAACAGCCTGAGACATCTCCACAATATCCCAAGATTAATAACAGCCTGAGACATCTCCACAATATCCCAAGATTAATAACAGCCTGAGACATCTCCACAATATCCCAAGATTAATGACAGCCTGAGACATCTCCACAATATCCCAAGATTAATGACAGCCTGAGACATCTCCACAATATCCCAAGATTAATAACAGCCTGAGACATCTCCACAATATCCCAAGATTAATGACAGCCTGAGACATCTCCACAATATCCCAAGATTAATAACAGCCTGAGACATCTCCACAATATCCCAAGATTAATGACAGCCTGAGACATCTCCACAATATCCCAAGATTAATAACAGCCTGAGACATCTCCACAATATCCCAAGATTAATAACAGCCTGAGACATCTCCACAATATCCCAAGATTAATAACAGCCTGAGACATCTTCACAATATCCCAAGATTAATGACAGCCTGAGACATCTCCACAATATCCCAAGATTAATGACATATATGAGTTCAATGACTTGCCTGATTCTCAAAAAAGGAGGCAAATCGGTGTTGGTTGTGGATGTCGGTGCAGATGCCGTACACCGCCTTGGTGTTGGTGGAGGCACACATCTTGTTCTCTGCAGGAAATCGCAGCTTCAGTCATTACACCACCAAACAAATACAGTAAAACCTCTCATATTCGGACTAATTGGGCCAAGGAGTGGTCCGAGTAATGCAAGTGTCTGAATAACGGGGGGGTTATATATGGGGGGGGATATGAAAAGAAAAAAAAAAAAAAAAAATCTAGGTATATAGTATATAGAGCTAGGACATTTCGACTCCTAAAAAAAAAAAAAAAAAAAAAAAAAAAAAAAAAAAAAAAAAAAAAAAAAAAAAAATATATATATATATATATTATATATAATATATATATATTATTATATATATATATAATATATATATATATATATATATATATATATATATATATATATATATGTATTAGCTAGGAAATTTCGACCCCTATAAAAAAAAAAAAAAAAAAAAAAAAAAAATCTAGGTGTATAAGTATATAGAGCTAGGAAATTTCGAGCAATGGAGAGGAAAAAAAGAAAAAAAAAAAAAAAAGGAGGAGGTCCGAATAATGTCAAAGTCCGGATACGAGAGGTTTTACTGTACTATCAATGCATGCAGTTTAATCCCTTGAGACCCAGAACGTAATTTCCATTGTAATTTGGTCACCATTTGACTCTTTTTATTATATTAATTATAAGCAATATTCTATAGATATGACCTGTTTAGTATCCTTGTCCACTAGCTAATTTGGTATATGAAGTTACTTTTCGTGATTCCATACCTAACAACAGACTATTTTCGTACAGCAAAAGAAAGAGCTGGGTGTGAAGGGGTTAATGATGCTTTAAACTGAACAGAAAGTTGCTCTGATATTGTTCAAACAGTGGTCACTTGTATCTCCCGAGGCGAGGCCCTAAAAACATTACTTTACAAAATTCAAATTCAAGAACAATACAGCAAGAAGCCTGAACCACTTGCAATCAAATATTAAACTAAAACTGTATTATCATAGCAATTCAGTAACATAAACAGTCCACAGTCCTTGCAGCGGAGTCATATTATTTTGACACTGAATCAATATAACATGATGACTCAGGTGCAAGGACTGTGGACTGTTTATGTTACTGAATTGTTATGATGATACAGTTTTGGTTTAATATTAGATAGAAGAGTGGTTCAGGCTTCTTGCTGTATTATTCTTGAATTTGAATTTTCAATAAAAGAATTCAATAATGGAACTAGTCTTCTAAACTGAGTTAACAAGAATGCACAAGTTAGGGAAGTGAGGCATGGAAGATGTTCTTACCTCTGAGGTCGAACAGCCTGATTTGCTTGTTGTTCATGCCTGCCATTAGCGTCCTGGCGGTGTGCAGCGAGAAGGCCACGCTGTGTGCTGTCTCGGCATTGCCATACTCCATCAGGGGCTTTAACACCTCTCTGGAACATAAGAACATAATAAAATAAGGAAGCTACAAGAGGCCGGGAGACCTACACGTGGTAGTTCCTGTTACTTTTGGGGAGGCGGTAGCAGAGTGGTTAGCGTCTCTGAGTGGCGTTCTCAAAGACCCGAGTTTGATCCCGGGTGAGACCCATAAATCCACTCAAAATATTTCTGCACCATCGAGTGGCCTAAGAACACCCACATGCCTTGTCCCATAACTCTACCTTCGACGGCGAGTGCATCGGAGGACACAGGGGGGCGGCATGAGCCTTTAATCACAGGCGTCACTATAAAAATCCTGCCTGCGCCACCACGGGCGAGGGTCAACCATCACAGCCCTCAAGTGAACCTCCAGGGCCTACCATCCCACCCCTGGAGGTCACTGCCTACAGGCACTATAGGCATAGATGTAAAAAAAAAAAAACCTTACCTTTACCAGCCTCCTTTCATCCCCATCCATGAATTTATCCAGACTCCTTTTAAAGCTCCCTATTGACTCCGCACTGACCACCTGACGATTGAGTCCATTCCAATCATTTACCATCCTATTTGTGAACCAGTTTTTCCCTATTTCCTTTTTAAATCTATGCTTTTCCAGCTTGAATCCCTTACTCTACACCAAAGTCTCCCACCACAGGTCAATTATTACATAGGTCAATATTAATACTAATTGCTGAGTTCCAGAAAGGTTAAATATATTCATTATGTCATGTGAAAAAAAGGAGAGTTCCAGAAAGGTTAAATAGGTTCAGTATTTCAAGTGAAAAAAAAGGAAGAGATAAAGAGAGAAAAAATGCCATTTCCATAAGGGCAACACTAACCCTGAGCTGGAGTTCCTTTGGTCAAAAGTGTAGGAGGATGCCTGGCCGGGCCGCGTCACATCACACACCACAACCGAGTGGTCCGTGCGCACCTTGTCCAGCCCGGCCGCCAGCAGCTGAGGCTCCTGACTCGACCATGCCAGCGAGTTGACCGGCCGGGCATTCTTGGGGACTGGGAGAATGGTAGACAACATTGACCCATTCACGCCCAGAATGTAATTTTCATTGTAACAGACATTAAGATCCAAAAAAGATCTTTACAGTCCTATGCATAAAAAGAGAAAGATAAATAAATCTGACACTATGAATGTCACTACACTGCCTCAGCAAACATATATATACTTCATGGAGGTGATGGTTTTGAACAATACATACAATGTGGCTGCTCTGAATGCAATAGTACAGTGGGAACTCCCTATAACGGAACTATCTATAGCGGAAAAATTCCATTCCATTACGAAAATTCCCTATAACGGGAAAGAGGTTGGCTGAAATATTTTGTTATAGAGAGTTTCTACTGTATTACCTTCTAGGCCAGACAACACTCAACACTCACTGAACTCCTTGCCCTTGATGCCGCGTGGATCGGTCACCTTGCTGAAGTTTGTGATGGCCACCTTGCCGTTGGCCTGGCCCACCGCCAGCAGCTGGTTGGCGGGGTCCGCCTCCACGCCCGGCCACCACGCCACACACTTGATGTACTGGATGTCATTATTGGTGGCCAACAGAGACGCCGCCGACAGGGGACTCATGCGCAGCCCTGAAAGTATCCATGGCAGAAAATGAATACCTGTCCAAAAACAAGATGCAAATTTACACTTTTTAAAATTAAAGACAGTACATATGGAAATTGTACAAAGCCATGATGCTCATTTTCTTATAACAGTAAACCCTCGCTTTTACGGACCTCTATATAACAAATTTCGGCTCTAAAAAAAATGTTCTGGGAAGAAGCGGCCAGGCTAAGATCCTGCCTCGAAATTTTTTTTATTGTCCTAAGACAGTTTTATAAATGTGTTCTAGGTTTCTTGCCTAACTGGGCAGAGTTTTCTGATAACCCTAGAAACTTCCTAGGAATGTTTATAAATACTGCTGGGAGAGTTGAGGTTGCATTCGGTCAGTAAAAAAGCTGCCAGTCCTCTAAAGGAAAATAAGGACATTCTGATCAACAGACAGAAATTAAGATTTTTCTGATAAGGACCAAATTTTTGTCAGAACAGTGAAAGTGTGAAAGTGTCCTTTTATTGGACAGTAAGGGATTCGAGCCCACGTGTTATGCATAGAAACAGCAACACTTTACCACTGAGCTATGGTGCCCCGACACTGCCGACATGTAACAGGGCACGTCATACTGCGAGAAAAGGGATTATGAAAGATACAAAGAACTGGATGACTTAAATACAGCACAAAGTGAAGGTTTAAAAGAACGAGGACTTATGCGAGACTCACGTGGCGCTTGGACCACCTCTGAGGGCACGACATCCTGCACTTGGTAGTGCTGCAGGTCGGTGCCCCAGGTCAGGAACTGGTCCGGGGCCGCCGGAGACCACTGCACATCCACCCGCACACTGCTCATGGTCATGGCTGCCTGCCGGGGATGCTAGGCATGGTGCTGTGAAGGGGAGGGGGACACAACATAAGAACATAAGGAAGCTACAAGAGGCCGCGAGACCTACACGAGGTAGTTCCGGTTACTTAAATTACTTAATTAATGGCCTAAACTAGGCAATTAATTAAACCTGGAACTGTCGCCGATCGGAACTTTTGCTGCCGTTGGCGAGTGTTCCAATTCTTGATATTACAGGACACAATATATACATTTAATCAGGTTTTACCCATGTTTCTGCATTCAGGGACGAAATACAAGTTATAGCTTGATCAGTTAGATTAGGCTAGGTGCCAATGTCCAGGTTAGGTTAAAATTTCCACATCAGCAAGAGTTCCCATCGGAGACAGTTCCATAAACCCATCACTTTGGAAGCTAGATATAAGTAGATCTACCTCATAAACTACTTCGTAACCTGTATAGATGGATAGATATTTTATTGACCACAGATAAGAGATAAGATTTTCATCCTATCTAGACACTTTGCAAGTACCAACTACAAGGTTATTGACTATACAAAGCGCCGCCACGTCAGCACGAACTAGGCGGACTCGAACCGCTGACCGAATGCACAGGGACGCTGCACATTGCGAACTCACGTCTCTACCCACCTTGCCACCCTGACGGGCTTATTGACCACAACAGACACTTTCTATAATCATAATAATCACGATATATTGTCCAACAAATTATGGTATCAATTACCGAGCCTGTGTTTACGGTAAAACTGAATTATAAGCGAGTAGTTCATACATTAATTTGACACATACTAAAAAAAAAACCACTCAAAACAGGTAAAACACATAATCCTTGAAATAAAATCCAAAGTAAAACCTTTGAATATGTAGTATACCTTGCATTTAACTCATGCGGCAAAGGGCACATGAGACACATGACATATATGAAGAAAACAAATTGTAAAATACATGATACAAATGACAAACTCATGACACATATCAAACATTACACACACTGCACAACTACATCACACCCAACACAAGCCTATGAAACACTTAGAAGAGAGAGAGAGAGAGGACAAACAGATTCAAACACTTAAACACATATCACACAAAAACATAAAGCATGAAACACATGACAAAAACTTGAAAACACAAAAACATAAAACACAAAGTACATGACCATACAACACATTGATACCATGAAACGCATGACACTTCCAACACATGGAACATGACATATACACTCAGAGAACAGCAATAAATGATGTGGGGGAATTACAAGGTGTATATACATGACTCACCACAGACTCCCTGCAGTCTGCTGTTTGTTTTGGTAGAAGCAAAGTTGGTCTGGGGCGAAGACGATTCCGGCGATTATCATTAATATTGTACTCATACATATATATACATAGATTAAAACGTCGGGAATGTATATCCTATGTAGATTTGTAACTTAAGAGAAAGGCGTTTATACAATACATTATAATCGTCGACAGGAAATAAATGTGTGTAGCTGTGTGTTTGCCTTTGATAAGTGTGAAGGCAGACATTTATAAGATTAAAGGTTTTTCATTTCTGATACTATGCCAAGAAATTAGAATAGCAAAACAGTTATCTGGAAAGGAAATAGGCGAAGATTATAAATCAAAACAGGATTGGGTGTAATCTTTCCACAGTGTACCCTAAAATTTGTGATTATTTTGCTTGTTTTCTTTGGTTGGAGTTGTAAACATTGCACACGGTAAGAAGCCTGACCTTCCAAGTCATTTATTTACGGTGATACACAGGCGACAGGGGTGTTGCGAGGCCGTACAGGTGTGTAGTGACAGGTGTGGTGTATGTGGTAAAGCGAGAGAGGCTAAGAGTGAGGTGTTAGCCCCCGAGTGTGTGTGTGTCTGTAAAGAGCGAACGCGCAGTTCTCGTCCACTATAACGGCGTCAGCCCCGTACCGCCGCGGCCACGGGTACAGCGCGGGCCACAGTGGTCCATAGAAGCTACTCTCGGGCACGCGGGACTCGAACCTAGGATCAGCGCATCAAGGTATACCCAAGGTATACCCTGGGTACGTCTATGTAGTATTCTCATTTATTTCAGAGAGAATATTACGCTGAAAGGCTAATATGGCGGCAATGTATTTATCGTCTACCCTATATTTATCAATAACACTACTCCTATTGTCACTAATATGCCATAAATAAGGTATTTAAGCGTAAATTTCACCTTATTTCCCATTAAATAAGGTCTATATATCGGGAATAAACACTAAACATTGCCACCCAGTTGGTTCCTGAACGCTGATTGGCTGAGACCAGAGCAAGGCCGCTGATTGGCTGAAAGGAATCCTGCCTCGCCGCCATTTTACGTGGTGCCAATTAGTATTTAAAACGAATAGTCACTTTTTTATTCGTGGACCGATTATGGATTGTATAGCCTTAATGAAAACCACAGCTCTTTTTATGACTTCCCATATAAAGTCTGCGATACTTAAGGCCTTCGTAAAATAAATACGATTCAATCATTTAGTAACACTGTAAATTTTAGCAATATTTGTTGATAATTCTTTTTTTACATCAAATGGAGGGGGATTTTTGTGTATTTTAATATATTTCGATATTTCCGCATCGTTTTATGTATTAATCACGCGCCTGGTGGCTGTATTTTGTTTATTTATTATAGGCGGGTTTTGTTTACATTTTAAAGTCTAACTTGTTCCTCTTTCCAAATGAGCTGTGAGGATATTTGTGTGTGATTAGCTATGCCTACTGGCGCAGTGTGTTTGTGTGTGTTTATGTGACGTGTTTTTCACGTGTTTACTGGAGGAATACATCTGACTCAGTGGTTGAAAGGGTAAAATTATCAAAAAACCAAACCATGTATTACTCCATGGTTTCAATACTGAACGAGGATCTGTTACTGTTTATAAGATACACATCATATGGTATTTGCCCATATTTTTTCACGAATTATTGAGCCTTGGGTAAAAAGTCGATTTTTGTTATGGTAAATTTGGGTTTTTTTCGGCCATCTTTTGATACGGGATATTTCATTATTTCTTCGTTATTTCATTGGTTTTTTAGGCTTATTGAGTCTTATTTATCATTATTTTACTTTATTCGTGTTGATTTATTCATTATTTGATGTTTTCGATTATGAAGGGAATAGTTTTAGTCTCGAGTTGGATGTCAAGATCAAGAGGATCTCTGATGATCTGTTCCAGCTCTTGATGACGTCACAGCGGCCATATTGGAAATTTATTCTTATTCTTACATTTATACCTCAATTTACGCCTCCCCGTGCAATATTCAAGGCTATGTAAGGAGTAAGAAAGGCTATGGGGCTGTATTGCATGATATTACCCATTGACAAAGACAATATATGCATGATAAATAGATAAAAACTGGGTATTTCTGGCTTCACTTATCTTATTTCTCTTATTTTCTTATGCTTTTTACCTCAATTTACGGGTTCCCTTGCAATATTCAAGGCTATGTAAGGGGTAAGAAAGTGTGTGGGGCTGTATTGCATGATATAATACCCAAGCAAAGGCAATATATGCACGCTAAATGGGTAAAAATGGGGTATTTCTGGCTTCACTTATCCTATTTTCTTGTGCTTTTTACCTCAATTTAGGGTTCCCGTGCAATATTCAAGGCTATGTAAAGGGTAAGAAAGGGTGTGGGGCTGTATTGCATGATATAACACCCAAGCAGAGGCAATATATGCACGCTAAATGGGTAAAAATGGGGTATTTCTGGCTTCACTTATCCTATTTTCTTGTGCTTTTTACCTCAATGTACGGGTTCCCGTGCAATATTCAAGGCTATGTAAGGGGTAAGAAAGGGTGTGGGGCTGTATTGCATGATATAACACCCAAGCAGAGGCAATATATGCACGCTAAATGGGTAAAAATGGGGTATTTCTGGGTTCAAAACTTTCCGCTATTATAAAAACAAGCCTTTTATTTATATGCTAATAGATTTTGATGTGTTTGTGTCCTCACTAATGACTTCTTGGTTTAAATCACCCTGTTTTTCATAAGGGGGCGAGGCGTAGTGCAAAAAACAAGGGGGGGTGAAGGGGGGCTAAGAGCGTATGGAAGTATTATTAATATTGTACCATATAAACTATGGTAGAATGAAGTAGTAGACTACGTACCGTCGTACCGTAGATAACACTAGTCGCCACCTACCCTAATGTCGCCAGACGCCATATATTACGAATTATAGCATCACTACTGACGTGTATGTGCCACTGAAGATGATACACAGTAGTTTATATTATGACTGTATATTCTACCCTGTTTCAGCATTGTTTTATGCTTTGTATCTGCAAGTATAGACGGCTTCAAATTTCACTACTCGTTTTTTTTCCGGGCGACGACGATGACGAGAGGACACTCATTGCTGTATATGCTTTTCTTTTTAATTTTGGTGGGCAATGATCTAGTAACTTTGTATTTTATAGTAATCCTCTCAATGGCAAAATACCTTTAGGTTTTACTCTATGATAGACATATTGGAAGTTTCGATGGAGTTCCACGGTACCGTCGAAACTTCCGTTTTCTACCGTCGAAAGTGCATTCCGTCGAAACTTCCTGTAATCATTGGCCAGCCAGGCGTCCAAATTGTACTTGAAGGTGTCGGGTGAGACACCCTCATGTTTCTTAGTTTTTTTGGAACAGTTGAATAATCTTGTAGCACTGAAGGTGAAGCTGTGGTGTGTCAGAGTTCTAACTCTATGAGATGCTCCTGGGGTGGTGCACACGTAGCACAGCCTTCCTCTCCTGGGCTGTGCTGTTTCTTGGTGTTTGGTACCCTGTTCTCCAAAATGTTCCAAACATAAATGACGACGTATCTTTCTCTGCGTCTCTGAAGCGAAAACAGGTGCAGTGTCCTGAGTCTCTCCCAGTAATTTAGGTGTTCAACTCCGTGGATCTTGATTGTGAAAGTTCTTTGGGGAGCTTCTAGTGCAGTCATTTCAGATATTTTATGTGGTGACCAGAGCTGGCAGCAGTATTCTAAGCATGGTAGCACCAGTGACTTCCAAAGAGTCAGCATACACTGTTCACTCCTGGTTTGGAAGGTCCTCAGGATCCAGCCTGATAGCTGCCCTGCTTTTGCTGTTGTTGATATGATGTGGTCAGAAAAGGTAGCATCATTGTTCATGTTGACACCCAAATCTTTAACCACATCCTTGGCTACTATTTCCTGTTGGCCGCAATAGTATTTTGTTGAGGTTTTGATTTCAATTCTGTTTCCATACCTTAACAACTCAAACTTTTCTCCATTTAGGACCATATTATTCCTATCTGCCCAATCTAAGATTTTATCTAAGTCTTGTTGGAGTAGCTGAGTATCTGGTTGTGCACAAATTTTCTTTGTTAATCTTGTGTCGTCGGCAAAAGCTGTAGCGGTTGAGTGTGCCGGATCTTGATCTCTATCCCCTATCATAATGAGGAAGAGCAGGGGGCCTAGGACCAAGCCCTGAGGGACACCGCTGACAACATTGCTGGCATCTGATAGCTCCCCTTCGACCACTACTCATTGTTCTCTGTCGGAAAGGAAGCTATGTAGCCATTCTCCGAGCTTGCCACTTATACCGAGATTTTTTATCTTGCGGGAGAGAATCCCGTGGTCACTTTATCAAATGCTTTGGCGAAGTTGAGATATATGATATCCACATTGTCACCATCCTGGATGTCCTGCAAAACTTTCTCGTAATGAGTCAGCATTGTGAGAGGCAGGAACGGCCTTGTCTGAAGCCATGGTGACCTTCATGAAATGCTCCAATGTCTTCCATGGAGTTCACCAGCTGGGATCGGATTGGTCTTTCCATTATTTTGATTAAGTGGGATGTTAGTACTACTGGTCTATAGTTCTTCGCCAAGCCTTTGCTGTCCCCTTTGTATATGGGTGTAATTATGCCAGTTTTGAGTGACTGAGGCACAGAGCCAGCTTCTAGGGACTTATCACTCAGTAGTTTCTGTGAGCCTTTTATTACTATTTCTTCATATTTATCCATACAACTGTGTGTTACTGACTCAAAGATATGCTGGTATAGAGGTAGGTAACCTGGTGACCAACGAAATTATACGCCAGAACGCCTCAAAGGCCCTTAAGCAGGAAACCATCCAGCCTCAAGAAAACTACGTAGCTGAATTTCTAGTTCCTAACCTGAATTCTCTGTAAAATTCAAGTCCTTTCTCGCCCTTATTGCTGTTTTTTGGTAAAAATGGACGAGGACTGCGCGGTCATTTTCTGGGTAAAAATGGACGAGGACTGCGCTTCATTTCTTTTTACTCTCCTCTTCACCTCTTAATGAACTCTTTTAGTGTCTCATCTGTCTGTTGCACTCCTCATCTCCTCTGCTCTCTCCTCCCCTCTCCTGTCCTGCTCATAGAAATTATGCAATCAGCATATGCCATGCAACATCTAACCAGATCTCTCATTTCTCATCATGATTTTGTGTTGGCCCTTGACAGAGATTTTCTTATTTCTGTAAAAATAAATAAAATAGGCTATTTAAGATTCAGGGTTGGTCATAAACCATTTGGCCCACTGCCCCATAACCACAGGCCTAAATGAATAATATGCATTTTGAGCTTACATTCTGAGCTTAATTCATATGCATTATTATATGAATTACAAAAACAATTAATTTAATCAGTTGGCCCTTGGACAAGAGCGGCGTATGGATTCCGACTTTTAGACGTACTGAGAGGTTCCGCACAACTTCAAAAGAGGTCATCAGAGTGCAGAGAACTGTCACTGTCTTCTTATTCTATGTTCCTGATTGGGAGCCATACATATTTTAACAATGTGGTACAATTTTATGGTAACACAATCCTACATCTCAACCCATCACAATGGCTACAGGACAACGGTCGGCGAAACAATGGCAGCCCTATCATGGTGGCTACCAGGGCCGACCATGTTGGCAACTACAGGACTGTTTTGGTTTCTAGCCGTGTTTGAAAATCGGAACCAATAGCCAGTTTGGTGGCCGATCTTGGATGCCAGTTTGGAACTTCGAACCTGAATATTAGTACAGAATCAATACTATATCAATTTTGTCCCTGCAGTGTCAAGATCGCGTCCGGTAGCGTGGGGCATCACGACAAGGTCAGCAGGACAAGTTCAAGGAGAAGGGCAGTGAGCTGCAGGAGAACCAGCTCGAACAGGTAGCTGGAGTCTTATTTATTCATTCTACGACTGTCAAACTTTGACATTTGTTTTCTGAACTAATGTGGTTCTGATTTTTTGGAAAGATAATCCTACATACTCTTCAACCCATCACACTATGGCTTGAAGGGCACGTCAGCCAAACACATGGCAGCCACATCATCGTGTGTTACAGACACTACATGTTTTGGTGCTGCTACCACTAACATGACTAGTCTACTAACACCTAGCAACAAGCATTAACACCTCATGGCAGATGTGTCTCAAACTGTCTCAGTTTAGTATACGTATATGAGCCACATGTACTCTCAGTAGTGACCGGTCAAAGAAATAAAGGAGCTGGACTCTTAATAGTGTTGTCTCCACCATTCACCAGCCTGTCAGGATGTCTCAACCTTCATCAGGTCCAGTTTTAAGACACAATGTGTTGGATGAATTTACATTTAGTGAGAAAAGTTTTACTTTTCACATTTTGACTTTACTTTATAACAAGGGACACATTTTCCTTTGAATATTGTGGCAGTAGCCCGCTGCCACAATATTCAAATATTCAAATATAGTGGAATATTGAATATTGTATTGGAATCAATGATAATCATGTAACTATGTGTAGTATACAAAATATAAAGTGTTGTCAGCCTTATATTGTGTCATACATTATATTAATTATGCTATTGTCTTTCTTCTAGATGACTCTTCAGATGGAAAAATTTCGTGAGCATTTGGAAAATTTTGCAGCAAAGCACAAAAATGAAATTAAGAAAAACCCACAATTCAGGAAACAGTTTCAAGAGATGTGTGCTTCCATCGGCGTGGACCCGCTGGCCTCGGGGAAAGGTGAGTACAGGCATCACTTGGTGGAGGGCAGGAGGGAGGGGGCAGCACAGGTGTGTGTTGTGGAGACTGTGTGGAGTCCTACGCTACATTTGGCACGGTCCCTGTGTGGGTGAGGTTATCAGCATCACCGGCTGTTCATCTCTCAGCCCTTAAGAGTCATGGTCAGTGCAGGCAACTGATGCATAACCAAACCAGTCAAATTGTCTAGATTCTTCCCTTGTAAAATTGGTTACTTATCAACTGCTGCAGTATTCATGCCTTATCCTTTACTTGTGTCGCCTCCGTGGTGTAGTGGCTAGGGCACCTGGCTACGAATCTGCGGGCCCTGGTTCGAATCCGGGCCAGGGCAAGTCGGCAGCCAGCCCAATCAGCTGTTCATCTCCCCTTTCGGGGTTGATAAATGGGTACCTGGGGAAACCTGGGGAAGGTAACTGTGGTAACTCGGATGTCACACTAGCCCTGTGTCCCGGGGTAATGGGTTGTCATCCACCACAGGCTCAAAGGCTAATGCCACGGAGATGAGCACCGAGGCCACGCGCAGCATAGCGTATGCCCCCATCTTTACCTTAACATTAATTGTCAATTTATGGTTTTAGTTATCCATAGTACATAGAATGTGCCACCAGTTTACTGACAATGGATTAAGGTTTTGACCCCATGTAGTAAGTACTTTTGTATTGTCTAGCCACGTAGAAAAAATAGAAATTTCATGTTTTCATTTTGGAGACCCATCTGCGTGTACGTACATGCTACTGTAGATAACAGTGAAGTCGCCAGGCGCCAAATATTACGAATTATAGCATCGCTACTGATTTTTATGTGCCACTGAAGATGTTACACAGTAGTTTATATTATGGCTGTATAATCTACCCTGTTTCAGCATTGTTTTATGCTTTGTATCTGCAAATATAACTGTTGCGCATTTTGCTTCTCACGTTTTTCTTCGCGCGATGAAAGACAGTAAACAGTAGCTTTTCAGGCGACAGGACACAGACTTGCCAGATCTTTCAAACTTTAATAGAATTTATTTTCACGTTGGCAGAGGAATTTTTATATATCCAAGCATCTTCCGCAGCTAATATATATAGAGACTTGTTTTACTTTACCTCTAATTTCCCTGAATTCCCCAGAGTGGCGACTCAACTGTTGGGTTAAAATACTAGCTGGCGACTTTACTGTAGTAGGTATAGTGAGGTCGCCACTCAGTTTTATTTTTGTCATTTGTTCATTTATAGCCCTATATATCTGTATCTATGACACAGAATAAGACACAAAATGACATAGACTCTCCAGATAGCCCCTTCTAACTTTCCTGAAATCATGGATGTACAAATGTAAGTATTAACGCCACCACACGTCTGTAAATAACAAAGAAACGTAGAACTGGCGACTTCACTGTTATCTACGGTACATGCGTGCACATGATTGCTGGAACTACTGGAGCTCATTTTATTGAAGCGATAGTTTTGCTGTTATATCTCGAAAGAAGGCACCAAAGTAACGTCAGTGATTGGCTGTCATAACATTTGCTGTCTTATGTCTTACAAATTCAGTTTTTCATTTAAACATTTATGCTTATGTAATGCGAGAAAATACCATGACGACCGCTTTATAGCCGCATTACATTTACACTTTATTGTGATTATCAGTTCCTAGGTTGATAGAATCTCGGTTACACACTTTGTGTTTCTTTTTTGTCCATGTTGTGATACTAAATAGATGCTTTTCATGTGTATTATAATAGGTCAATGTAAAACAAATATATTTTATTATAAATATTCACATAGGAAGAACTAGCCATACAGCAGTAAGGAAGAAAGCTTTGGCAGGACAGGGAAGACGCAGGTACACTGTACAATATACGTACATGTCAACATAAACTATATATACATGGAAAGATTTGATGAACGCATGACTTTCACAACAAGAGTGAGAGGTAGATTTTACTATTATGAGGAGAAATAACATCATTAAGTTGTCAATGAGTGTATCTCGCTGCACAATAGAGGAGTATGAAGTACAGGTAGCCTATCCTAGGATATATGCACCGTCCATGGACTGTCTGAATACGGGACACCAATCTCCTAGCATGAAGATTATGTACATAATGGATAGATTGGTATTTCTTTGGCCCTTGTTATGGTTACTGTCCACAGCAGGAAGACTAATAGGATGCTATATTTCCTTTGACTATATACAATAGATGCTTCATAGACTTCAGCTTGGATCAGTTTATAAAGCCTTTAAGGACAGAAGCATCATGTCACAGGTAAGACAATATTGATATCAGACATTAACTCTGATCCTTTGCCTTTCTCCTGTTCCCTCTCTCCTTGCCTTTGGATATCTATGACAATCTCGTATGTTTCTTCTGCCCTAGAAGCTTATTTACATCTCAGACTATGATACCCGCAAGGCCGTTAATGTAAGCCTCCGATGAGACTGGAATGTTGAGTGGGAGAGGCACAGGTTCTGGGGAGGATCTAGGCACGTCATATCTTTCCATGGGGTCTGGAAGCATATTGTCCCTTAGAGAGTCCTGCGATCCAACCCTTGAGTAGCCAGGGCCAGGGTTAGCGGCTGTGTCATGTGTGGGACTGGCAGGCACCAAGCCACGCTGCCCCACGCGGGAGTAGGGAGGCGCCTGCTCGGTGCTTGAAGTGACAGGGAACTCCGCTGCCTTTGGTCTCGGCAGTGTGTGTTGAGAAAGGACGTCATAGGAATGGTTTACAGCTTGAGCAAGAGTCGTGACGCTGCCAGTGGTATTCTTAGGCACCAAGTATCCCTCAAAGTCCTGTTGAAGGTTGCTGTAGGTTGGAGTGGTTACCTCCGAGATCTTTTCCATTTTGGCAGCTAGTTCGTCCGTTTGTCCTTGATCTCCTCATAGATGTGGTCGGCATAGTACAGGGAGTCTGGACGTTTGGGAGCATCATTAAAGACCATGTTTGGGTCATATAAAGGGTTGTTTAGTGTGTTGCCAGGCCCCGGGGAGGCTCGGCTCAACAAGGTGCTGTTGCTGGCCGAGCGCGCACGACCAATGGGCAGTGTGGATAGGGTGGAGAGCGTGGTCCTGGAAGAAGTGGAAGACCGTAGGCTGGAGGGTGGCATCATGATGTAGCTTCCAGAGATGTTATCAGATCCTGTCATATCCAGGTACTGATTGTATTGATCCAGATCCAAACACTTAGCAGGGCTTGACCTCACGGAGTCCACGGCCAAGACGGAGGCTGCTGTTAAGTCTGTGGTGGGGAAAGTCTTGTGTGGCAGGCGGCTGAGGCTGCTGTGTGGTGACAGCTCTAGGATCTTGCGGGTCTCATCTGACGCAGCTGCCACGCGCCGGTAGAGGCACGAGAAGAGTAGGATCACCAGTATGAGCAGCACGATGGAGGTGAGCACCAGTACAATCACCAGGACACTCGACGATGCTTCAGTTGGGGCCACAAGGGGTTCACCTCCTATAGCACAAGAGAATGTTGTTATGCAAAGTTGTATACAGTATTTAGTGGACAGTATTTGCTTTAGACATTGCAAAACATGAGCACAGTGAACATAAGAACATAAGAAAAAAAGGAAACTACAAGAGGCCGCGAGACCTACACGTGGTAGTTCCTGTAAAGTGGAAGATCAAAGTCTTACCATGGCTGTGGTTGGAGAAGTGCGGGAGGTCTGTGATGTGGAGGTGGAGGAAGGGGCCCTGGAACTCCTCCTCCTGCCCCGCCACCACCACAATGCACCGCCAGTCACCCTCGTCCTGGTGCTGCACTCGCCTCACCCTCAGGGAGCATTGGCCCTCCTGCAGGTCGCCCTCCAGCTCGTAGTCTCCAACAGTTGTGTCAAATTTGTTAAACTGTCTCTCCTCTGTAAAAGCCGAACAAAAGATCTTAGTCATGATTTTTTTTCTTTTTTACAATTGGCCTTTCTCAAACGCGTGAAGTGGCACCTAGTTCAAGGCAGATTGCTCACAGACAGGTAAAACATTTATAGTAATGAAGCTTGGCTAGAGGAATTAATTTCACAAAATGAAGATTACACTTATGTAGCCTACTGTTATTTCTGTGGCAAACACCCACCTTGGGACACATTGAAGGCAGATCCACTGGGCATGACCCACGTGCACGAGGTCATGGGCTTGTTGACCTTGCAGTTCAGAAGCACTGACTGCTCCAGCTTGGTGTTCTGGATGTAGTCCTCGGGAGCAGACTTGAACCTCACCTCGTGCAGTGCTGTTACTGTCTGTTTGTAGAAGAAACACTTTACTACATGGAAACTGAGTATATTCCTACGAAAGAAGAGAAAAGTTTCAGTGAAATTCTGTTTCAATAAAGGCATGATGGGTAAAATGTTGCCATCACAGTGCAAGCATCACACAGCCTTACCTCATCTTGATCGTGACGGCGACTCTGTCTGGGCGTGGTGAGTGGCGGGTCGCCGGGAGGTGCCCAGCCAGCACTCTCTGATCCTGGTGATGGAGAGACCGTTAGCTACGTGGCTCAAGGACTGAGAGTGGCTAGTGATTATGATTATCAGATGATCATTATCCATGGCTTTATTAGTAGTGCTATGACTGTCTTCCCTGCCGAGACAACAATGCAGAAACTCACGAGTAACGACTCTGAGGACGACTGGATGCGTTGCGAGGATCTCTGAGGAGTGGAACTTGATGGCCTGACACAGCCACTGTCCCTCCTGGATCTTACGCACCTGTGGAACACCGAGGGTTAGCACACTCACGTCTACTGCGGGAAATATGCTGACTGACATTACTGTTAGCACTGATTTGTGATGTAAAATTTGAAACTTTATACAGTGCAGATTGTACTTGACAGAAGAGAAGCATCATTGGGTATTCGTACCTTCTTTATCCTGATGGAGCAGTCGCGGTGTTGAGCGGGCGGGAAATTCTTCACCATTAACGGGGCGGCATTATTACTGAAGAAGTCCAGTCCCAGCTCCAGGAAGTACCAGCGACACACATGCACCTTACTGTTCACCTGCAGGAAGAAATAAAGACTTGTGTTACCATCAATAATATGTGACTGGATAATGCAGTATTGTGTGCCAGTAATATTATTTGTTTTAAAAGAAAGTAACAAAAACGGTCATTTGGTTTTTTCCTCAGAACTGAATGACTTCCCAAGAAAGGGTTGTGTGTAAGAAAAGTATCATTTACTTTTTTGTTTCTAAGGGAAATGACACTACCGCGACATGGGGAAGGGGTAGGGACCAATTTTCCACCCTCGTTCCTGTAAGTTGCCCCTAATGACACGCAGGAAATACGGAGACATGCACTCCACACATTGCCTCAAGGATATATGGATAACCACACAGGCTAACCACACCACAGGGAGGTATATAGACCATAGTGGAAGGGCAGTCACTAGTGGAGTTGTCATATTCCTACTTCTTTTTTGTTATACCATAATTATGATTCATGATACAAAATGAAGTGGACCAGACTAAGGCTTTGTTATGAAGTACGTAGCAGGAATAATTTGATTGCATTACACCTAGAGCTTAATACTGCACGTTCTTAACTGTGTGTGTGTGCAAGTCAGCTGTGGAGTGCTGCACATACGATGTTGTTAAGAGGGGAGGAGGGTTACCGAGGGTAGTTACATGCCAGTTAGTTGTGGATAGAGTGGAGGCATAGTGTGGTGGGGGGATTGGGCAGGGGAGGGTAATTACATGACAGTTATTAATCATATCGTAGAGTGGAGGCATGGTGTGTGGGGGGAGGTGGATCAGTGGGGGGGGTAGTTACGTGAGTTAGTTTGTGGATGGGGAGGGTAGTTACAACAAGACAGATGGGGAGGGTAGTTCAATGACAGTAGTTGCGGATAGAGTGGACAGTGGAGGCATGGTGTGGTGGTGGGGGGTCAGGGGTCGGGGGTCTAGGGCATCCTTACCAAGCACTTGAGGATGGTCTGTTCCCCCGCGGGCACGGTGGTGTTGACGGGGTGAAGGCTGAACTCTGAGGCGGAGGAGGGTGCCTTCAGGATCTGGCTCTGCGTCACCACGGCAAACCACGCTGAAAAGAAACCATCCTTATTCATTTGATTGGCTTTTTATTTAGATAGTGAGAAATCTTTGCCTATTAACTTTTTCTCCTGTTTTAAAATTTTCCGATTGTGTTCACGAGGCCAACCACGCTCAAGAAACCATGCTACTTCATTTTTTTGCCTTTTTATTTTAATAGTATATGTATAATCTTGTGTCATAACTTTTTCTGCAATGTTAAATATCTCCGTTATGTGTCCACGCTTTTATTAATTTTCATTCGTCAACCTTGCACACCACGCAGAAGAAATCGAAGTCATGCTTATTAACTTTTTCGGCTTTATATTTTAATAGTTTAAATATCTAATCACTTTTTCTTTGGTGTTAAAGTTTTCCGTTTGTGTCCACGCGGTTATTACAGGAACTACCTCGTGTAGGTCTCGCGGCCTCTTGTAGCTTCCTTATTTTCTTATGTTCTTATGTTATTCTATATATTTTCATTTGTATAATTATGTAGTTGGGTGTAATGTAGAAACGAGGCAGTGATAAGTACGCTCGGCTGCTTTACGAGTAGAAGGGAATGAATCATGTCGTCCAGAGCCATGTAGTTTCCCTTCTATGTAACATGTAAATCAAAGGAACAATTGTGTATGCAGAACGTGAGCCTTCAACACGACTCTCTTATCCGTGGGAGGCATGGGAAAGCCTACACACACACAGTCACATACACACACACACAGTCACATACACACATACTCACAGTCACACACACACACACACACACACACAGACACACACACACCGCAGTCACATACACACACGCGCACTTGGTTCCAAAGGGTTCAAGGCGTGGGCGGGTATCGGTGCGGGCGAGCGGTGAGTCAGCGAGGCAGGTGAGTAAGCGAGAGAGAGAGAGAGAGAGAAGAGGCAGAGAGAGAGATAGAGAAAAGAAAAAAGAGGCAGAGAGAGAGAGATAGAGAAAAGAAAGAAGAGGTAGAGAGAGAGAGAGAGTGAGAAAAAAGAGGCTAGGAAAGAGAAAAAAGAGGCTGGGAGAGAGAGAGAGAGAGAGAGAGAGAGAGAGAGAGAGAGAGAGGCAGGAAGAATGAATAAGCAGCAGCCTATGCAGGTCTTCCGGTAGGGTGGTGGCCGCGGGAAGGGTGATGCTGCTTAGTCTTTTTTTCTTAACGAGACGAAAATTTCCTTCTATCTTAAAGGTCTCATGCTTTAAATGATGCCTATGTTTACCTGATAATATGGTTAACTATGATAAAATAATACTGAGATTTAGAAGAAGCTTAGTATTCCCTTCTCCTGGCATCAAATATAAGTCAGTAAGCAGCAAGGGGTCAGGATTTTTCACCTCGTTAAAAAAACCTCAAAGAGTATAGTCCTACAGTCGTTCGTCCATGATTACGCACAGCATCAGTCGTGGGATGCTCCTAATGGACTTATGCGTTGAAAGTTGTGTTTAGAGTGAATCGGGATTTGTCTTGAGAAGCAGACCCGTTTTTCCATGGCATATGTGTTCAGTCAAAGTTACCTGATATCAGATAACTGTGGGTTCAGCTACTCTACGTATAAATGTGAGTCACTCTATATGCGTTCATGTAATTGACTTACACCGATTGACTTTGTTAGTTAGAATATTTGACATGGATAATTCAACGTTTACGATATTGGGTGCACATAATGTCTTTGATACGTTATCACGAGAATGTTTGCTGTACGGCACTGGCCTACATTGTATTTTTACGTATAGAAGGTTATCTTAGTGCTATCACCTCATTTATTTGCCATGATTTATCACACACACACACACACACATATATATATATATATACACACACACACACACACATATATATTGCTGCAGACGTTTTTGGACTAGAGCCAAGTGGTTTAGACGCCTAGTGGGCCAAGTGGATGACTCGCGGGAGTCATCCCTCGCGGGGCCTCGGGCAACAAGTGACCTTCCCTCACGATGGCACGGGAATATTGATACACATGTCAACAAACAACATGCACACAGGCCATCCTTTGATACCTTCTTTTGATAAATTTATACTCTTTCTAAACGGTACCTTTAAAGAAATATATGTTCCCTCCCGTTCTCTCTGGATAGTGTCGCCATAGTGCTGCCAGACGCTCACTTATGACTTGGAGGTCACGGCGGTGCAGGTTACGGGGCTCGCGGGTTGATTACTCACCTTTATGAGTCCCCGGCACGCTCGCCGCGACATTGGGAGGAAACATGACTGGAACGCTGGCATGCCTTTTAGGCGTGACTGGTTACGAAAAAGTCCGTGTCATGGTGGTCTGGATGCACACACACAAACACTTGACGCGCGTAGGTTCGAGCCCCAAGTGGAAAAGCGTGCAGCTACTGTGATTCTTGAGGAAGTGGATATAAGTGCAAGTAAGGGTGTGCGGTGTGTAAGAACTTTGTGACCTTCTATCCAATCTTATCCAATTCTGTCCTCTTAGTGACCTTTTACCCAATGATCGGTCTCTATTATGAGCTCTTTCCCTGAGGGTAAAATCTGGCGGTCGCGTGTCCAGCGCGTGTTCGAAGCCATGGGTGAAGTATGTATTATTTCATACGTTGTCTTTGCTAGCTATACATAATCTACAATTGAGAGGGCATGATTCAGCGGGGGTTTACCACGCGTCAGTAAGTCGGGGGTTCCCTGTGTGAGGGAGCACTAATTTGGAGTGCACAGACTGGACTGTTTTCCTTTCCTGGCGTTCAGGAATTTCCGCCGTGGAAGTTGACTAACTCGGAATGAGAAAAACGTTCTCAGTCGCCTCCCCTATAAGGAAAGTGATGCGGGTGGTCGTTGCAGGGCGAGGCGAGGCGTAGCATGGAGTGTTGTAATTATTGACAACAACAGACCCGCTTGTTTACCTATACTTGTTTCAGCATCGCGGTCTGCTTGCCATGGCAGGATTGACTCCTTCACCCTCTCATCCCCTCACCCACAATGCCTCTCCTCGACCATTTACTTGATATCTCGTTCCTCTTTAAACCTTGAGCATCCCTACATTATTAGTCTTATTATCATTATCACTGTTATCATCATTATCATCATTACTATCGTTATCGTCAGTTAGCATAGTATTCCTCACTCTTATTTATAACCTCCTACCTGCCCTCAAGCCCTGCCCGTGTCGCAACCCTTCCGCCTCATCCTCTCACGCCTTCCTCCTCTCCCTTCGCCTTCGTCTCCCCCTTCCTCCTCCTCTCCCTTCGCCCTCTCCCCGCGCCGCAAGATCGATCCAGGAAGGTGCAATGTAGGTACGAAGATCTGCTTTCCCTCTTCCCTACACCACTGCACTTTGCCCTGTCTTCAGCTGTCTTATTATACTGCTACTGGTGTACATAAAAAGACTATGAATACTTCGTGAAATTTCCGCTTATAACGATATAGTTTATAATTTTCTGACGTTTAGCAGTTTTTCTTTTTTTTTCTTAAAGTATATAGGTATGTTTAAAGTCTGTCGTTTTCTTAAAGTATATAGGCTCATAGGTTTGTAGACTACGACTATTTTTGTTGTTATTGTTTTTCTTGTCGTCGTTCTACCTGTCATTCTGTATTCATATCGCGTCGTTTGAACTCACCGCCACATGTTTCATATAATTCTTTAGATTGGCAGTGCTTACTATAAAGTTCATGGGACGTTCGTGATTTCTATCCTGTTGTAGAGTTACGCTTGACTGCTGTTGCCTCTACGGACACGGTATGGAGCGGCGTAGGTATATTTTCTCCCTTTTTTTACGGGTCGTGGATACAAAAGGAAGATACCTACTATAAAAAAAAAATAGTAGCCGCTATGCACCGCTGAAAGGGTTCCTGTGCACGCCGGAGCCAGTCTTCCTTTGCACACTTGGATGCCCTCCAGTCCAGCCCAGTGGTGGCGCCACACACACACACACCACACACACACACACACAGTCAACACCACACACACACACACACACATTTCTGACACTTCACCCCTGGAAACACTTTACCTACTTAACGGGGATGACTTCATTTCCTCTTTCCTCGGAAGCAATATCTCCCTCCACCAACTTTATACTGTATGATTACGTTTTTTTTTTTTTTTTTTTTTTTTTTTTTTTTTTTTTTTTATCGACTGTCAATCTGCCATAATCAGCAGTGCCTGACAAATCCTTCTTAGCCTTTCCTTGGTTGTTCATAGTTTTACTGCACCTCAACACCTGACAAGCTCTCGTTACCCAGGTGTGTACAGATGTTGTTGAATGACTGAAGACTTAGTAATGTCTCCTTCTATGCTTGGAGGAGCTTAGGTTTTAACATGACCTTGGAATTATGTCTGGTTTATGTCAGTTTCCCATCAACGCCCACCTGGTTCTTCGCGTAGATTATTGGTGACCTTGAGGATTCTTTCGTGTGACGCTATCATACACTCCGTTGCCAGTGTGTGTGTGTGTGTGTGTGTGGTGTGTGTGTGTGTGTGTGTGTGTATTTGTATTTATCTAGTCGTGTTTAACAGGGCCCGAGCTACAATCGTGGGGTCCCGTCTCCGTATCTACATTTATCCAGTCTTTCTTTCAACTGGTGCACATTCTTTGTCGATATCACCTCCTCATTTAGTCCATTCCAAACTTCTACATTTCTATAAGGGAAGCTGTACTTCTTTATGTTGTTCGGCATCTCCCTTTTCCTTGTGTGTGTGTGTGTGTGTGTGTGTGTGGTGTGTGTGTGTGTGTGTGTGTGTGTGTGTGTAGGTGGGACAGTGTGACAGGGAGGCTCCTACTTGCCTGCCTGGCCAAACAAGTGTGTCTGGTGGCCTCCGGGCAGACAGTCGTCGCGGCGCCGGGAATTCAAGACATAAGGCCGATTTTCCTCTATTACCTTCATCCCGACATTCCACCCCGGGCCGCTCATGATCATTGGTTATAAACATTCCTCGCTTTCTTTTACAGACATATCCTGTTTTTGAACGATAATTTGCTTGATTGCTCCTTTTTTCCTCGGATTTTCATGTTTTTATATATATATTTTTTTTTTTTTTTTTTTTTTTTTTTTTTTTTTTACGTTTGAGCCTATAGCGCCTGTAGGCTATTTTTTTTTTTACCTTTTTACCTCATTGTATATCCATGTATTCCCTTTTCTTTTGTTTTCTTTTTTTTTTACGTTTGAGCCTATTGCGCCTGTAAGCAAGTATTTTTACATTTTTACCTTTCTACCTCGTTTTATTTCCATGTATTTTTTTTTTTTACGTTTGAGCCTATAGCGCCACATGTAGGCTATTCGTTTTTACATTTTTACATTTTTACTTCATTGTATTTCCATGTTTTGTTTGTTTTGTTTTACGTTTGAGCCTATAACGCCTGTATACGCTATTATCTTCCTTCCTTAGGTTTCTTAGCTTATGTATACGTTACTTGGGTAGCCTATATTGTCTTGCCTTTGATTAATGACTGGACTCACGGACCTACCAGACAGACCTTGACTTGTCTGTAATATTTTCTTTGTTGTCACGATAACGAGATAACACGGTGACTACTACAGATTAAATATTTAGACTTTCCACTCGGCATAATATAGACTTTCGACTCTGCAGCAACATCCTACTACAGATTATATAGACAGACTTTCGACTCTGAGCAACATTGACTTTCGACTTTGAGCATCATCATCGCTTTTATCATACGGCTGATATTCATTAAGAAATTCCGAGATACCGTATTAATTAAGAAAGGCATACGGAAAATAAGAAACACAAACATAATATACTACATCCTATACGCTAACGTTATCTCTCTATATACCGTATCTTAGAATTGTACGGTATAAATACGAGGAAACTGTGTAGCCAAAGACGGGAAGTGAAGGATCTTGAACACTTACTGCCTTAACTTATCTACTTTTTAACCCATCTGTATGCTTAATAACCGTTTAATAAAGCCTTTCACTACTGGACACATAATATTTTACATACGGTCCTTGCTAAACTTGGGGAGACGAATCGATTTTCTCAGCTACTTGACAAATAAATACAAAAAGAATGGAAAATAGAAATAAAAGGAAGAGGAAGACACTGGTGGTTAATTGATAAATGTCTAAATGTCGTGGGGATGTTCAGGACGAGGAAGTAGACGGGGAAGGTTACGTGTGGCGTGTAGTTTGTCCCTGAGACTGATGCGCCTTTACACGGTCCGCCGCCTGGCCACTGCATGCAAGGGGAGGGAGGCAGACAGGCTAGGCGCACGGCGGAAGAACAACAACATGAACAGGAAAATAAATAAAAAGTTGGCATGCTTCTAAAGTCATGATGTAAAAAGTAACTGTATTTATGAATGAAGAACGGCGGAAGAAGAAAATGAACAGAAAATTGTGATAAATATTGCCTGCTGTTAAAAGTCATGGTGTAAAGAGTTACTATTTGTGAATGAAGAACGGCGGAAGAAGAAAATGAACAGAAAATTTGTTCGTACGCTGTTAAAGTTATGATGTAAAAAAAGGTTAATTGTATATGAAAGAGTTACCGTTTTTTATGTTAGATGTTCCGAGAAACTAGCAAATACTTGGCTTTTCTATATATATACTTATGTTTTTTATCATAATTTTTTTGTATCATACAGGAACTACCACGTGAAGGTGTCGCGGCCTCTTGTAGCTTACTTATTTTCTTCTGTTCTTATCCCATGGCGTCAGAAATTCCTCAACTATTTCAAGTGGTTAAACTACCGAAACTGCCTACATAAATCAAGAACAACTTTATATTTAAGCTATTCCAGGGAAGATATTAAAGTGAGAGGAAGGTACGCAGGTGATTCGGGTAACAGGACCTTCACATTTGGCAAGACACGCGACGCCCTACGGAGAAATCCTTGTGTAGGCCAAGTCAACAAACAGTGACGTCACGGTTAGAGAGAGGAGACAGGTGTGCTGATTGGCCAAAGGGTTCTGTGACGTCACGAGAGGGAGAGAGAGTCAGCCAATCAGTGCTCAGTGGCGTATATGTCAACAAATAATGACGTCACGGAGGCGGCGCGAAAGGAGACGGGTGTGCGGGTTGGCCAAAGGGTTCTGTTACGTCACGAGAGAGAAAAAGAGAGAGATAGAGATAGAGAGAGAGTTGGCCAATCAGTGCTTAGTGGCGTATGAAGTCACCGCTTTAGATGTTGCTTTGGGAGGGAGGGACTGTTTTGTTGTCTCTCGCACGTTCCTGTAAGCGCTGTGACGGAATCTTTATTTATGGAACCCGGTGAATAGCGAAGTATAGCGATACACTGAAGGTTTATTTAGGGTTATATAATGATGCAAGGTTATAAGAAGGTTTAGGAAGGTTTTTTTTATAGTAGGGTACCTCTCCCCGCCTCGTGCCCAAATACCCTTCCTTGTACCCGGATTTAGAGTGATGACTGGGATGGTTATATAAACACGTAGGCTAGAGGAGTGGGTGTCTGGGGGTGTGGGGGAGGGGCGTCACCAGCAGGCACACAAACAAGCAGTGGTAGGCTTTGTGCTTGCTTGGTCGTCATGTTCACTGTTATATACACGTATTAGAAAGTTTTGTTTATGTTACCTCTTGGAAATAGTCAAGGTTAACTCACCATCTATCATCTATTAAAAGTTAGGTGATCTAGGAAATAGTGTATATGCTGATTTTCTCTTGTTTTCCGCCTACCTATTTATTTCTGCTGCCCGATTTTCTCTTGTTTTTAGTGTATTTGAGTCAGCTAGTTTTATTTCCGATTTGTATGATATGTTTATGATGCTGAGTTGACGTGTCGATGCTAGCCTTGCTTTTTTCTCTATGTTTTCTCGATGGGGCAACTGTATGTTTGTAAATTCGACTTCCGAGTGTTTACATCAGCACGTGCCTAGGTGTGCGTGGTGTATGAATGACCGTCTGGGAGGCGTGTAATGTTAGCAGCAGCGTGATGGCAGGGGCTGGGAACGGCTGCTTTTCTTAGTTACTGTCTGTTATTATTAATCTCTATACTAATTAACACTGCTATTATTAATTTGTTATCTTTGACAGGCGTGAATCAAGGTAAAAAAAAAGTAGGGTATTCCAGTTTGACACCGAATTCACATTGGTGGACGAAACTATTATTTTCTGGTGGGTTTTGATGTGTTTTGAATTAATCTGCTAACCGTTTCTGTCGCAAATCCCCCCCCTTTTTTTTTTTTTTTTTTTTTTTTTTTTTTTTTTTTTTTTTTTTAGGGAAAAGTTATGTTAGGTATAGATTAGGTTAGGTTCAATTTGTTTTTTCAATCATTTTTATAGCAAATGTCAAAAAACAAAAAACAAAAAAAGTTATTTGCGACAGAAACGGTTAGCAGATTAATCTAAACACATCAAAACTCACCAGAAAAAAATAGTTTCATCCATCAAAGTGAATTCGGTGTCAAACTGGAATAATACCATAATGATTAATACTGTTATTATTAATTAGTTATATTTTCCAGGCGTCAATCAACGTAAAGGAAAGTAATACAAAACATGTGTGGTGTTATGTAGCAAGGTCCTATCCTTGTGTGGGCAATCATGTAAGGATTAGCGAGATCAGGCTTGCGTGCTGGGCGGGGGGCGTGGCTCCCTCTGACAGTGGGGAATTCCAGAGCGGGGCGGCGGCTGAGGGGGCGCAGCGTAGGGAGGGAGGGAAGGGTGGACGGGAGGTGCAGTGTGTCTTTAATAAATGGAAATAGGTGTTTGATGGGGTGAAGGGGAAGTTAGAGTGTCGTACCAGCGTGTGTGAATACTTTTTTTCTTCTTCATTACAAAGGACTGGCCAAGGGCATAACAAAAGAGGTAACTAAAAGACCGTTTAGTTGACAGTCCCTACACAGAAGACAGTAAGAGAATAAAGAAAGGGGAGTTGGCCTATTTAGTTCGGAAGGTGTCTTGTCACTCATGCAGGGAAGATTACGTCATGTGAAAATGTTGTCTTGAAGGCACGGCTCTCTCTCTCTCTCTCTCTCTTGATGTAGTAGAAGTATGAATATATGGTTAGATAGGCTCGTATAGAACACATTAGATGGCTACGTGTACATCTATATACGTATCTATACCTATATACGTATATGGCTGGCTACGTATACATCTATATACGTATAGTAATAGGTAGATTGATAGATCAGTAATTGAATAGATAATGTATAGGCTAATCACAGTTGAGGGTAGATAGATTATAATAGAGATAAACCTTACCCTTGGCCTTACTTTTGTGATGTAAAAAAAAAAAAAAAAAAAAGTGAAAATCCAAGGCGGTGCAGAGAGATCAATAGATTAGCAATACCAACCTGTCAGTATGAGAAAACATGTGTAATGCAGTCTGGAGGTCATCTTGGGTCAGGGCAAGAGCGCGGGGTTCACAGGTAGGTTAGGTCACAAGACGAGGCGCACTGCAGATGTGTGTTGAAGCGTGTAGTAGTAGTAGTAGTAGGTGTAGGGGCGATGTAGTGTGTTCCGGCAGCCACCTCTAGCTTTTTCAGGTCCTGTTGTATCATTGACGCGCGACACAACACCTTAGGGCACTTGGGTAGGCAGGTAAAAAGTTTCAAATGTCCGCTCTTCCGTCGCAAACTCAACCCTTTCTCGTCACTCACTCAAAGTATTCCTGGTATTTTCACAACACTGAAGCTATTGTTTGGTATATATGGTGTGCGAAAGTTATTACTTGCTATAGTATTGGAGGCTAGTTTGGCACACCCTCCCACTGTGCGAATAGCGGGATAATAGTTGAAAGCCACCCGACATTCACCACGACCAGCGCGGCACTGCTCTTGGCTGGCTGACTCAAGGTAGCGTAGCGATAGTCCCGTCCCGCGCACCCCCTACCGCCTCATCTTGCCAGGCTGAACATTGCATTTCGCTTCTCTCTCCCTACGCGCGCTGAGCTGGCCGTTTCCCTATTCACCATATCCATAATTGGTACTTAATACAGTCATTACTATACTATCAAGACTGAATTAATAAGGAAACAGGAGACTGAAGCGTTAGTAGTGTAGTAGGTAGTAAAGTTGGCGCGATGTTGATACCACACTACCATTCTGCATATACGAAGCATTGTGGAAGGCAACGAAGCGCGCCGCCGTCCAGAAAGCCGCAGTGACTCACCATTGGGCGGAGGTTCCTGGAATTTCCGGAGTGGAGTGTAGCGGAGGAGTAATGACGTCACCCCAAGTATCGCTAGGTACCCACAGGCGCTGAGGGTATCGGGCATGCTGGGTATCCATATGTGCGTTAAATGCGAACTTTTGGGGTTATTGAACGCAGGTATTGGATATAGCGGCAAGGCTTATTTTTTTCGTTCCATAATTTTATATTAATTGATCACATAAACATTATAAAGGAAAATATACATGAAAAATATAAAATAACAATGACATAAATAAATAATAGATTACAGTAGTGATGAAAGCGACTTAAAACGGGATTTTGGTTTCTGGTCCATGAATGATTTTGATGTCTTATGTAATTTCTTTTTATGCATTTTTGTGGAGAATAAAATTATCTATCTATTGAATATAACGGCAAGGCTGGTCGTTGTCCTCTGTATATAGTGACGTTAGTGTAGGTAGAGGAAAGCAGAGTAATGTTGATGGTTTTTTTACCGCGTCAGCTACGGATGTGATGGTGTTTTGTCGTATTTCAAGTGCCTCTTACATTCCTTGCATTGCTGACACACACACACACACACACACACACACACACACATACACACACACACACACACACACACACACACACACACACACACACACACACACACACACACTAACAAACACGCCACACACACACACACACAACACCACACACACAACACACACACACAACACACACATACACAACACACACACACACACACA
>JACEEZ010018170.1:155000-157500 GCA_016584305.1 Chionoecetes opilio
GAAAGAAAGAAAAATTTATTAGGAAATAAATAAGCTCCCCATGACTCAAAAATGTTTCCAAGTAGCATACAAGTGTAGAGAAGAAAGAAGAGTTTGCTTAAAAAAGTAAGTTTGCTTAGTTTTGCTTTGTTTCGGTAAACTTTGCGACGAGAAAGGCGAGAAAGCGCCACTGATTGTATATAAGTAGAGAAACTGCATTGTTTTCCCCCAACCCGGCAGCAAGATGCATTGTGGGAAGACGACGACCATCATACATTTTAGCGACGACGACCATCATACATTTTAGCGACGACGACCATCATACATTTTAGCGACGACGACCATCATACATTTTAGCGACGACGACCATCATACATTTTAGCGACGACAACCATCATACATTTTGGCGACGACAACCATCATACATTTTGGCGACGACGACCATCATACATTTTGGCGACGACGACCATCATACATTTTAGCGACGACGACCATCATACATTTTAGCGACGACGACCATCATACATTTTAGCGACGACGACCATCATACATTTTGGCGACGACGACCATCATACAGTTTGGCGACGACGACCATCATACATTTTGGCGACGACGACCATCATACATTTTGGCGACGACGACCATCATACATTTTAGCGACGACGACCATCATACATTTTAGCGACGACGACCATCATACATTTTAGCGACGACGACCATCATACATTTTAGCGACGACGACCATCATACATTTTGGCGACGACGACCATCATACAGTTTGGTGACGACGACCATCATACATTTTGGCGACGACGACCATCATACATTTTGGCGAATGTATGAAAATTCCTACATTCTATTTCTTAAGCAATTTCTAGTTCTTAGAAATTGCCTTTCACATCCTCCTTTCCGTTACACTCACTAAATGAGCTTCAGAAAAAAAACGACGAAGTTATTAGTCAGCAACAGTATGGCAGCGAATTTACAAAGCTGTCTACATCCCCATCAAATTCTGGACATCCTGCCATAACTTATCTACTTTTTAAATCACCTGTGTGCTTAATAACTTTTTAAGTAATAAATAAATCAACAACTTAGTAGGTGTTAAGGTGGAAAAAAGGCGAAGATAATAATGTTTTAAATATAACATAAAAAAACTCAGTAACAAGTGAGTGTTAGGCCAGTTAGGGTATATATATAGAAAAAAATGCGAAGATAATGTTTGCAATACCAGACGGAGCGTAATGACCGTAAAATACAGTATAAGTATATATATAGCCAGCAGCGAATTTACAAAGCTGTCTATTTCCCCATAAACTCCGTAACAAGTCGGTGTTAGGGAAGAAAACAAGTCGAAGGTAATGTTTGCACTGCCCTTGCTACAGTATAGATAGCCATTTGGTCCTCCTCCACCCATCTTTCTCATCCTTTCCTTCGGTTTTTTTCCTCTTTCTCAATTATACCAATTTACAGTATTGTTAGTGGGGTCAAGATCAAGGTCCTTCGAAATGCCACGCCCCTGTATACAGAGCGACGCCCCTTCATTGGGTTTCCCTGTGAGGCATTGCCCGGACTTATCCTAACGGGACACTGTCAGAAAACTCAGAATGTTACCACTGTTGCCTCTGTTATGTTAAGGTTTCTATTGTTTGTTATTGCTGGTGTTTAATGCTACTTCTGATGCTGCTATTATTTATTTACTTTTATTTATGCTGCTATTTATTGATCTATCTTTATTACGTCTACTATTACTACTGCTATTATATATTATGTCTATTATGCTTTGTTTATTATTTGCTGCTATCTGTTGTTGGTTGTGGTGATAGGTAATGATGATAGTAGTAAGAGTAGCATAGGTGTAGTACGTGGGTTGTAATAAGAGTAATGGTAGATGTAATACTCGTAGTTGTAGTAGTGGAAGTATCAGTAGTAATAGTAGTAGTAGTAGTAGTAGTAGTAGTAGTAGTAGTAGTAGTAGTAGTAGTAGTAGTAGTAGTAGTAGTAGTAGTGGACGCAGGCGTAGCAGTGGTGGTTGGTTGTGGTGGTGTTGGTGTAGGTCGTGGTGGTTGTGTTGGTGGTGGTGTTGGTGTGGGTGGTGTGTTGGTGTGTTGGTGTTGGTGTAGGTCGTGGTAGTGGTGTTGGTGGTGGTAGATGTAGGTGGTGGTGGTGGTTGTGTTGGTGTTTGGTGGAGGTGTTGGTGTGGGTGGTGTGTTGGTGGTGGTGTTGGTGTGGGTGGTGTGTTGGTGGTTAATCATACAACAACATTAAGTTAGACACTCAAGGCCTTGCTTCTTTTCCTTTTGTGTCCGTGATATGCATCGCCTCGACCTGTTTAAATCAAGGTGCAGAGAGAGAGAGAGAGAGAGAGAGAGAGAGAGAGAGAGAGAGAGAGAGAGAGAGAGAGAGAGAGAGAGAGAGAGAGAGAGAGAGAGAGAGAGAATGTGAGTAAGATATTAGATTAGTAATGGATGGCTGATGATGGTGTCTGTCAGATAAACGTCATGACAAGATAGGAAATGGG
>JACEEZ010018170.1:162500-194435 GCA_016584305.1 Chionoecetes opilio
CTCTCTCTCTCTCTCTCTCTCTCTCTCTCTCTCTCTCTCTCTCTCTCTCTCTCTCTCTCTCCTCTCTCTCTCTCTCTCTCTCTCTCTCTCTCTCTCTCTCTCCTCTCTCTCTCTCTCTCTCTCTCTCTCTCTCTCGCTGACTATTATAACAAGGGGGTCTGTAATCTCGTAGTCTACCTTCTGTGTCATAGTCAGGAGACACAAGAAGCCCAGAAGATTAAGAAAACAAAAGTTGCACGGAGCTTAGTGGTTTTAGTTTTCTGTGTTTCACTCTTTATATGATTAACATTTGTAAAGCTACTGTACATGAAAAAAGTATGATTAATTAGGTATGAGTCACACCTTAAATATATATTATGCATCAGATTTTTTGGCATAATTTTGAAGATTAATATAAGAATATCTTGTTTGGAATTTTGTCTGATACCTGCCATGTGTATAATAATAATGATGATTTTATTTTCACCCGAAGGCAGACAGTAAAAACAAAAACAACATAATCATACAAACAGGAGTAAATAAACTTAAGTAATATGTTGACATAAATGCCTGTGCAAATATACGTGTTCTTTTTCTTCTTCTTCTTCTTCTAATTCTTGTTCTTGTTCTTCATCTTTTTTTCTTGTTCTTCTTGCTCTTGTTCTTGTTCTTCTTGTTCTTGGTCTTCTTCTTCTTGTTCTTCTTCTTTTGTACTATATGTATTTTTAGAAAGGTCCTGCAAACATCCTAACCTTTGATATGCTTTTCAGGGTTTTGGTGCGAGATGTTGGGTGTGGGGGACTTCTACTACGAGCTGGGCGTGCAGGTAGTGGGGACCGCTGGGGGTCCCAGTATCTCGCAAACGCGGACTGACACCAATGGAGAGTGGCACAGTCTCCAAGACACAGTATGGAATATCTAGATAAAATGTGAGATAACAAGTATCTATACAGACGCAGGACTGACAACCAAATTAGCAGGTAGGCAATGAGGTGGCCAGAGATCAAACATAGTATCTGATAAAATTCTCAACAAGGTATTACTAGGTTACTGTATTGGGAACTCCTACTCTAACCTTCCTATAGTTGATATTAGGAGTGTTTTATGGTATGTTTATTATTTATTTATTGTTTATTATGTTTATTGTTTATTATGTATGTTTATGGCGTTATTATTATTTAGTGTTAATGGTAACATAGATGGTAACTCCTACTCTCACCTCCCTATATTAATTTTATGTAGTGTTTCATTTGATGTGGGACAGTGGAATGATAGTGTAGTGGTGGATATTTTATAATCAGTCACAGAAATTTAGGTTTCATTTTTTTGTAGTAGTATTTGCTCTTAGTTCTCCATTGCAAATTATATGTACGTATATTGTATGTACTATTTGTATTGTATATGTATTGTATGTGTAAATTATATGCATTAACCTGCTGCACTCTGTCACCTGCACTCAAGTCACTGCATCATCTCTAGAACTTATTTGATCGACATTGTACTACATTTTTCAACTAAATTTGCTTGTTAAATGAAAAAAAATATATATTTCTTTTAGTTGAAACAGTATTCTTTTATAATAGGAAATGACAATAGATTTAGTATAGAAAAGCAGAAAGGAAAACAACATTCTATTTTTGCTACTTAACTTAGAAATTTATTGGTAATGAATGAGGTTTTATTTTCACTGGTGTTCATTTTATTTTTTTGTCAATGATGTTAGATGAAAATATGCATCTCATATATTGTTCATATCTTGTGCCATTCATTAATGTACTGTAAGAGGTTTTTTTTCCTCCGGTGTTACTTTTATTTTTTGTCAATGATGTTAGATGAAAATATGCATCTCATACATTGTTCATATCTTGTGCCATTCATTGATGTCCTGTAACTGTGACTCTCTGTTTAGCGATGACATAGTGCGTGCCGTGAAGAAGCTGAAGGTGCTGGGGTCTGGCCTCGAGGTGGTGGCCACGGGCTCGTCACAGTTCATCTACTCCATACCCGGAGAGCTGTCCATGGACCACACGGCCCTGCTGCAGCATGTGAGACTCCAAACCACAGACTTCCTTGATTTGTCATGATATTATGTGATCTACATTTTTCACGTGTAAACTCCCAGTAGCCTGCGGTGCTTACCTATTTATTATATTTATTTATTATTATTTATTTTTTTACATCACAAAAGACTGGGCAAGGACAAAAAAAAAAAGTAACAAAAAACACGCTGAGTTACCAGTCCCTATAAAGAAGACAGAAAGAGAATATATGAAGTGGGGATGGGCCAATTTAGTTTGGGAGCTGTCTTGTTATTCCTCTCTTGAAAAAATTTAAGTTGTAGAAAGGAGGAAAAATAGAAACAGAAAGAGAGTTCCAGAATTTACATATGAAGTTTATCTTTGTCTTTCTCTTTTTATATCAGGCAGAGAGTACGGTGCACCTGACAGAGACATCAGCTGCCTCAGGCCTGGGATGGTCTCAGGAGAGGGTCAGTCGGGCCCTGGATCACCTTCTGCGAGTGGGTGTTGCCTGGAGGGACGACCAAGACCGTCCTCCTTCCTATTGGTTCCCAGCTTTCTTCCAACAATGTGCCACAGCTGCTGAGTAGAAGTCTGGTAGTAGAGGAGTGGCTCATGCCTTAACTATATACCAGGTCACAGTCTGCCTCTGTAGTGCAGGTGTTTTGAAACTGTGTGTATTATTCCAAAGTACAGTAGTCGCATATAAGACACGCTTAACCCCTTCACGCCCAGATTTTTCCTTTGCTTTAAAAAATTGTATGTTTGTTAGCCATGAAATTACGAAAAGTGACTTAATATACAAAATTAGTTAGTCAACAAGAATATTAAACAAGTTATATCTATAAAATATTGCTTATATTCACTAAAAATCGTCTAATGGTAGTCAAATTTGCTAGTGGACAAGAATACTAAACAGGTCATATCTATTAAATATTGCTTATATTCACTAAAAATCGTCTAATGGCACCCAAATTACAATTAGTTATGGGTCTCAAGGGGTCAATATAGCAGTTCAAGAATGTACCATTTCTGAAAACCACGCACGTATCACATACCATTGAAACACTGAGGGTGGCATTTTGAAGGATTGGACCCACGACTCAGACTCATAAGAACATTAAAAAATAAGGAAGCTGCAAGAGGCCGCGAGACCTACACGTGGTAGTTCCTGTTACCTAATACACGTAGAGGCGGCAGCTCGTGTCACTTCATCCTTCAAACCATCATCTCTCAAATCAGTGTCTTATTGTGACTACTGTATTAGGCAGAATTACTACATACTCGGAAACATCATTTAGTCATTGTAACAAAGTTGATAGAGAAATGCTACTTATCGGAATCAGACAAAGAAATTTTCAGTCCATAGTAATTTCTTGATCTATGAGAATTGTTGATTATTCCTCTACCTCTTGAAAACCTACATATTTTTTTAAAGAATGATCCAGATTTTTTGTGCTGGAATTCACTACATCCATTTAGAGTTGAATCATATGTACTTATTTTCAAGACAAAATATTATGCTTTTACATATTTGTTATGATGTTTGCATATATGAATATCATTTGTAGAATCTTCTTCTTCCTTTTGTTTAACATCAGTTTTTCCCTAATTTTTATGCGGTTAGACGGGATTATACTCAGATGTAGATTATACTCAGAATTTTGTAAGATTCTTGAGTAAGTGTGAAGATAAGAATGTGAAAGAATGTGTTTAGTCTGGGGCACCTGTAAACTCTTCTGTCATGAGCCACCCCATGAGGGAGTCCAGGGAACAGGCTTGAGAACGATTAGACACTAGATAGGTTATTACCACCACTATTGGTTTGATCTTATATTTATAAATCATCATCTTTTTGTTTAACATCAGATTTTCCCATAATGTTTTATAAGGTTAGACGGTCGATGATACGTTATATGATTTATAAATAAAACTATACATTTAGAAAACAGTTCACATGTCCATGCCATAACATTTGCTGCTTGTCTAGTCACGTCTGGTCTACACTGCCACATGTCCCTGGGAACTCCCTAAAATGGGTAGCCGTGGCTGAAGATATTCCATTAATTTTGCACTTGTCCATGCATCTTATCCTTGCTTATCCAGGCTTCTCACTCGTCCATTCTCCTGCACACAGACTCTCTCTCTCATTTACTCTTTCTTCATGGGTAGGGAAGGGGATTTCATCTACTCTCCTCCAACATCCACTCTGTTCTTGTAAACCGTTCCTGTCAAATTAGATGCCTGCTGCAAAGAGAAGCTTAACCACAAATACTTTCAAGTTATTGATATTGAAAGCATATACTCGATATTTGTTTCTATTATTCTTATACAGTTATTATGTTTACTGGTTTGTGTAGACGCTATCATTGGTCTAAAAACTCTGTTTTGGGGTCTGAGTAGCATTTTGTTGCCCTGTGCCAGGCTTGCTTGGATGTATATTTTTTCATACTCAAATGGCTGGTCTGCACCGTCACCATAATATGAACTCATTGTGCATTGAAAATATAATTGCTAGAATCACAAACTCTCGTAAGAAAAACGTACATACTCTTTTCCAAGGCAATATTAACACATTATGATATACATAGTACATAGGAGGGTTATGAATGACAGTTTGGGTGAATAACTCATAGCATATAAATGTCAGATACATGACAGCCTGTCTGTGTGAAGCTAGAAATTGGCCACTTGTAAACAGTGCCACAGGCCACAGCATCAGAAAATGTTAATACATAATAATATTGAATTTCAAATGCACATCATGTTAGAGTATACGTAATATGAAACTGAAATATATTCTTTTGATTTTATATATAATAGGTTTTCACATGATTGAGAAAACATTTCTTTTTTTAATGCATCAAGCTAGTTTGAGTATGATGCGATACTAACTTTATAATGGAGGTATATTATATAGTGCATGAATACATATTACTACTACATGCACTGGATAAATAATAATAATAATAATTTTATCCTCACCCGAAGGCATACTGGAAAAACAACAACATAATATATAGACATTAGGGAATGAACTTAAGTAACTACTAAAGCAAACAAAAGATAGCTGGATGTTTGCAAGCATGTCATATGTTACTGCAAGGACCATATGTAATGTCTGTAAGCTGTGTCACAGACTTTATATTTTTTAGTAGAATCCAGTAAGACTACATTCTACTTATAGAGACAATATCTTGAGTTAGTTACAGAGTTCCAAGCTGCCATGTGCCTGTACCTACTCATGCAGTCTTTGTACCGATATTTTTACGTAGGTGCTTGCTGATAAATCTGAAATCAGTTGTATAAATCAAATCATAAGAAAAAATTGTATACATACATAAATATATTAAATTTGGATGTTGTTCACAGTTCACTTTTTCACTTGTACCTTTTGGTTAGAGGATAAATCTCTATAACAGAAATACAGAGAGAGAGAGAGAGAGAGAGGTAAGAAGAAAAGGAGGATAACTAAAATAACACCAATTCGACGATTATAAAGAGAGAGAGAGAGAGAGAGAGAGAGCGAGCGAGAGAGAGAGAGAGAGAGAGAGAGAATGTATAAGGAAGTAAAGAGGTGAGAAATGTAGTTGTGCAAAGGAAAAAGACAAGAAAAGAGTGACTGAAGAATTAAACGCAGCATGGAAAACTGTTAAGAGAGATAATGTAGTATTGAAGATGATACTTTGAAGACAATTAAGGAAAAAAATACTAAAGCATATGTTAGATTACTTGTCAACCCAAAAATGATAGAAGTTAAAATGGAAAAGAAAAGGAAGTGCACGGTAGATAAACGAGGGTAGAGAAATAGGCAAAAAGAATAGAGAAATATATATGAGGGGACTTCAAAGAGAAAATAGAAGAAATAAAAAAAATAAGGAAGATAACTTGATTAGATAGGTTGAGTGTAAACGTGATTTGAAATAGGCGATTGAAGACAGCAAAAGAAAGAGGGATGAAGATTTATGGGTTAAATTAAGAGATTTGATAGATTAGATTAGAAGACTAGAACTAGAATTAGAGATTGAATAAAATAATAAAATGTGTAGCCTAAATATATCAAAATACTATGCTGGAGACATTGATAAAGAAAGATCACTAGAGACCAAGTGAAATATACAGGTAGGAGAATACTGAAGGAGAGAGAAGCTTTAAAAAAAAAAAAAAAGTTACGGAATATTTTCAGAAATTGATGAGTATGGAAAGCCAAGGAGAAGCAGTAGTGACATGAAGGGGGGTGAGAGAGGGTGGCAGAAGGGGTGTGGGAGAGGGTGGCAGAAGGGGTGTGAGGTGACTGGCAATTGAGAGTGAAGAATTTGTATTAGCAATGCTTTATGTGGAAAAAAATTATACATAGAAATTTAAGGCATGACATGAAATGTTTAAATATGGCGGGGAACGCTTTCCCAAACATAGAGGTTGACCTTGAGGGACGGACAGGGACTATTTGGAGGGTAGACAAAAACTTTTTTAATCCCAGTACGCAAAGTAGAAAGAAACAAAAATGAGTCATAATCACAATCGCCGTGGTGCACATTTTAGAAAATAGCATGATATAGCATAATGCTTTCATTAGATTGTCAGTTCAATGTTATATAATTTATCATTTTCCCTTGTCATTCTCTTTCGAGGTTGATAAATGGGTACCTGGGGAAACTTGGGGAAGGTAACTGGTAACCCGGGTGTCACACTGGCCCTTGTGTCCCGGGGTTATGGGTTGTCACTTGTCACCCACCACCGGCTCAAAGGCTAATGCGACGGAGATGAGTACCGAGGCCACGCGCAGCATAGCATATGTCCCTATCTTTACCTTACCTTTATCTCTTAAAAGTTATTCCATAAAAAAAAAAAAAAGTTTGGTAAAACCTCTACCGTAGGTAAGAGTTAATACTAGCTTGTGACGCATGACTATTGGCGCGCATGATCAATATATTTGATCTATCTCAACTCTAGCACGGTGAAGATATACTCCCATTCACCGCTACTTTCTCGCGTGGCAGCATTTCGAATCTCCCTCGCCGTGACGTAAGGTCGGCAAGGAGGCGCCGCGGCGCCGCTGATTGGCGGCTTTGAAGGCCGCGCGTCGCCTCCCAGATCGATGCTGTTTGGGTAAAAAGTTCCCTGAATGTAGGGATATTTCTGGCTGGCATCGTCTTCGATTTATTATTTTTTTTTCGCTTAGGCCGTAGATTTGAATCCTCGACGGAGAATCACATGATATATTAATGAAAGCAAATTAGCTTCTATGTTTCTTGCATGTGAATGCAAATAAAAGTATTGCTGTTTACGGTCAAATGTATATGGCTATCCAAGGCACGGAATTTATTTATTGGAACCACTCAAATAACAGTTGAGATAATAATGATCCATGAATTCCATCCTATAGAGATAACCATAAAAGAAATAAGATTTTGTTTGTTGGCGGATGCATCTTTATCTGATAAAAGAGAGGCAAGCGGCGGATGCTAGGGAAATATGGACAAATGCGATTATGTAGAAATACTGATACACTCATTAGAATCTGAGTTGAGTTAATGATAAAACGAGATATTTGAAGGTAATTACCTTGCATTTTAGCTATCAGGATGCTGTGAGAGAGTGAAAATCGAGGGAAATGTGTCCGTGGAGGCAATGGTGGGAGTGAAGAATGGGGGGACAGGGCTAGGTGGGGATAATTATGGCCGGCGATAATGTTAGATCGGGATACCTACTATATACCATTAACATATAGACTTAATATAGACATCCAGGGTGTTTATATGGGATAGGGTATAGTAGAATCAGCCTTTGTGTGATATGGCGGGCGGGGTGAGGTGGGTGGGTAGGAGAGGTAAGGTGGGGGTGTGGGTGGGGGATTTAGCGGGACGGGCCGACAGACGCGCGAACACTTGTGGGCCTCAGCCAGGGAATGTCCCACGCCGCCTTGCTGTGCCGCGGTCATGGAGAAGAGGATAGAACTTGAGAGAAGGGGCAGAAGTCCTTCCACGGTAAGCCACAGGGTGTAAAACAGGCGTGAATGCGAGGTGAAAGGTGTGGTGAGGGCTGTAATAAGGTGAGATATGAGCTGCGTCACACAGATGGGGTACCAGTGTTGGTGTGCTTAGGCCGACCTCCACCTCATGACAGGACTGTGTTGGGCATGTGGCTCTATGTACATGTCATTGTCCTTGCTCTAGGCCTGGTATAGGTGGGCATGGTGTGAGGGATGGGTGAGGGAACGCCTGGCGTGTGGTGAGAGCGGCAGGGATGGGTGGGGGAAGGAGGGTGAGGGTGGCGTCTCTTGCATGCACGGGGGTCAAAGTGTACATCATGATGCCCCGCCAGCCACCGGGCGGGGTCACATGTTCGGGGTCACATGTTGAGGGTCTCTTGGGCTTGGGGCAGGATATATTTAGCAGGATGGAGGGAAGTTGATCTAATTTGAATGGTGCATCACTACTCAGTACTCACATAGCCTACGTTATCTACCCCTCCCTCCCTGCCTATCCACTGCCTATAGCCTACCCCTCCCTCCCTTCCTCCCCACCCTTCCACTGCCTATGCAAGCCTATCCACTGCCTATAGCTTACCCCTCCCTCCCTCCCCACCTATCCACTGCCTATCCAAACCTACCCCTCCCCTCCCTCCCCCCCACCTTTCCACTGCCTATCCACCCCCTCCCCAGCGGTTAAGGTTTAGCAGCAAGGGTTTGCTATGCCTGTTGGGTGGACAGCATGGACAGATCAGAAAGCTCTACCATATCTCAATAACGGAAAGAACCATTCCATGAACTTTTTGATCTTTGATAATGGCTGCAGCTGGTGCTCGTTATTTTGGTAATATTTTGGGCAACCGACAAAAACGAGTGCCAGATTCATTCAATACACATCAAAACTATTCAGGATAACCAAGTTTTGGCCTCGAAATCGGTGAAAGCCCACTACCGAAATTTTACCTTTTTTTTTTAAATATCAATATATTTTTAATGTTTTCAAATTGAGGTGTAGGGAGAATATGCTAGGCTGTGGTGCTCGTCTGTTTTTATCACATTTGAGCCCAGAGGTGAAATATATGGCCATGTAATGTCTTTGAAGGCAGGGATGCTTCAGTGTTCTTCAGTGTATTATTTACCCTTACATGGAATGGGGTCCCTGGATACATGTATTTTATATCCTGAATATTTATGTTATGTATCAAAAGAAATGTCAACCAATGCCAGTTATGAGTTACGAAGTGCATTGGAGGCTATTGCCTGCTTAGGGTGTTGAAGGAATAGTATTACATGGATGGATATTAAATTAAATGGATGTAATGGATGGGGATGAATAAAGGATGTAGAAGTGTTAAGTAACAGGAACTACCACGTGTAGGCCTCGCAGCCTCTTGTAGCTTCCTTATTTTCTTATGTTCTTAAATGCAAAATATCTATGACCTAGAGCTTACCACATTGCCTTTGCCAAGCACAGTAAAGCACTTATATACGTTCTTGGCTAAATTGTAGAGATTTTAGGTACTTTCACAATTTCTATACACACTATTGTAGGTCTAATGAAGAGATTATATATAAATTTTATGCCATTTGATAATATATGTTTGAAGGAACTACCACGTGTAGGTCTCACAGCCTCTTGTAGCCTCCTTATTTTCCACGTGTAGGTCTCACAGCCTCTTGTAGCCTCCTTATTTTCCACGTGTAAGTCTTACAGCCTCTTGTAGCTTCCTTATTTTCCACGTGTAGGTTTCACAGCCTCTTGTAGCTTCCTTATTTTCCATGTGTAGGTCTCACAGCCTCTTGTAGCTTCCTTATTTTCCATGTGTAGGTCTCACAGCCTCTTGTAGCTTCCTTATTTTCCATGTGTAGGTCTCACAGCCTCTTGTAGCTTCCTTATGTTCTTATGTACTTATAATCATCATTCCTCTCCCCTCAGATCACAGAGCTTAACCTTGATAACTGCAAAAGCACCAGCATCTTGGGCCTGACGGAGGAGTTTGGAAATTTGGAAGTGTTGAGTCTGATCAATGTAGGCCTGACCACCCTTAAGGGCTTCCCGGCTCTGCCAAAACTGAGGAAGGTAAGACCACAGACTACATTATTGAATTTCCTTGATTGTTGCATTTACTGTACCAGATTTTTTTGTGGATATAAGTACGTCTACTGTATTTATGATTTTGTTGATTTTGACCTTTATACCTTTTTTGACCTTTAGTTGATTTCTTGTACCTGTGATTTTTTTGGGGATATACTGTATTCATGATTTTATTGCTGACTATTGGAATGATTTATATGTGCCTTGTATTCTTAGTCAGAAGTCTTGGTCTTGTTACATGAATCATGATATCAAGAATGCTATGCTGTAATGTTGATTGATTGATTGTAATGCCAAACAAAGAGGGAAATGTACCAGACATCAGAGGTCATATGGTACGATGGTGTGATGTTGAAGAAAAAAAAATTGTTAGGTGACTGGATGAATATAATGTGTAACTTAGGCTGAAAGGAAAATAAGTGCCTCAAGACAGGACAAAGACTAGTATAGTTGTAGTGCATGAGGGGAAGGAGATGAGAGTGAGTGTAGTGGTTACAGGAATACACTTGTTGAGCATACCTGGTAAAGTGTAGGGTAAAAGTCTAAAGTTTCTTAATTGAATGAGTGGCCAGGTTAGTGAGGAGCAAGGCAGATTAGCAACTAGGAAAGGAAAAAGAGTTAAGAGGAGAGCAAGGAGCAATGTAAAATTTTGATGAATGGACAGAAACTAGAAGACATGGATTAATGAAAATATCTAAGCTCTATCCTGTGCAAATATGGAAGCACGGAAGGGGAGATAAGAGAGAGAGAGACGGTGCTTATACTATAGAATTTGTATCTGCATTTTCTGTTCAGTGCATCTTCCATGTAAACTTAAGAAATAGACCCAATTGGTATGCTGTAATCTATGTCTTGCTTTCAATGGTAACTCAATTAACCCCTTCACGCCCAGATCTTTCCTTTGCCATATAAAATCGTCTGTTGTTAGCCATGAAATTACGAAAAGTTACTAAATATACCAAATTAGCTAGTGGACAAAGATACTAAACAGGTCATATCTATAAAATATTGCTTATATCTATTAAAATCGTCTAATGGTAGTCAAATTACAATGAAAATTACGTTGTGGGCCTTAAGGTGTTAATACAGAACCTGGTTTGTATGATACCCCATCTCTTACTTGCAGCTGGAGCTCAGTGACAACCGCATTTCGGGTGGCTTGGGCGCCCTGACCTGCCTGCCCAAGCTCTCCGATCTCAACCTCTCCGGCAACAGAATCAAAGACCTGGAAACTCTGGAGCCTCTGGTGAGCTTATTAAGTCTTGCATTTACTGGTATGGATAAGTTTTGTGTGGAGGAAATTAAGAAGAATTAAGAACCTTTACCTTATTATTGTAGCAAGCACATTAACAGCTTTTGTGAATGGTTTTAACAATGTTCTGCCACAATCTCTACAATAAAGGGATATATTGACAGTTTTAGCTCTGTTATGGTGCCTTGCATTGCTTGTGTTCAGTTATAACATGCCAAAATTATTTGTTACTACATGCATGGAATGGAAAATATGATCTTATATTATAGTTATGAAACAGGTCAGTTAAAACCAAGTACAGCTTTGTGCCTTCAAAGGAGCTCAGGAGCATCTTGGAAAGGCTTGAGGCTGACTTAGTGAGTAAGACTTAGTATAGAGTTTTTGCATTCAGAAAAGTTGCCTATGTGGCTGCTTGACGTCTGATCATTACTTGGGTAGTGAACACGAGCCTCGATCTCCATCTGTCATTAGCCATAAAATACCATTCTTTATGAGATGTGTGAATGTCTCATTAAGGGAATGGCTGTTTGAGTTGTTCATTTCTATTTCTATTTGTGATTTGTGGTTTTATAATTTATGTCTGTTTCTGCTTCATTGATGCCACTTCTTGTTTGCATAATATGTTCTACAGGAACTATCACGTGTAGGTCTCACGGCCTCTTGTAGCTTCCTTATGTTCTTGTGTTATTATAAAAGGACAGGTTGTACAAAATTATCATAAAAGCTTAAAATTAGAATTGGCCCTGCAAAGTTTAATTCTGCATTTATACATCTACATTTACGTTGTTTCTTCCCTGACAGAGAGATTTGAAGTCCCTCTTTAACCTGGACTTGTTCAACTGTGAAGTATTGCAGACTGAAAACTACAGAGAGAAAATGTTTGCCCTTGTCCCCTCCTTGGTGTACCTAGATGGGTGAGTAAAATTTGTTCATGGTCTCATCCTGCAGTCTTATGAAAATGCTTAATCAACTATCTCTATCTCTATATATCTCTTAATCAACATATGCTGTCTATAAGGGAATGATAATTTTGATTGATGGATGTGTTCCTCTTTTGACAGGTTTGACAAGGAAGACAACAGCGAAGGAGAGGAAGATGGTAAGCTCACACTTGTAAAACACTATATTTGCTCCTAATATCTCATTTATTAACATTTAAGCAGAGATAACATTAACATGCTTTCATAACATGTGTATAGTGGCAGTAGGATTCCAGTAATTTTTCCCGTGCCAAATAATCAAATCGATCGAAGTATTTGTAGGCTCAGATTTATTTAAAATTGATGAGAGGCTTATGCTCGTATTCGTAGTCACATGCCATGATTGATCGTGGTAATTGCTATGATTTTGTTCCATTTCTACTCAGTCAAAATTATTCACTTGATCTTGTAGCTGCCATGGAAAGTACTAGAGCAATGATACAGTACTCCTATTGCAATCACAACAGAGCTGGCATGACATATTGATTTAATTAAGACAAGACAAAAAGTGAACAATGACCACGTACAATGATGGTATGTGACTACGAATACGGGCATTAGTCTTACCATACATACTATACAACATTTTTAGTGTGACTAGACATGTAGTGATACTAATTATATAAAAAAAAATAGTATTGCAATGGCTGATAGATTTTTGCTTAGTTATGTCTGATGTTAGATTTTTTTTTTTTTTTTTAGTGGTCTTATTGTATGAAGATTAACAAATTCATTTTCCTTCATATTTTCTATGTTTTGTTTGGATGCATTGGTAACAGGCTGACCATAAGGTGTGCATTATTAATAATTTTGCTGATTTGTTGCTTGGGACATATACAATAACATTCTCCCAGAATCCCCCTCCTCCCTGGAAAATTTAACCTCTTTCCTCCAACAAATCCACATCCTACATCTGATCTAACCATCCTGCTGTAACATTCCGTTCTTTCCCCTTCCCTCACCGTTTCACTATTATTCTTTAACCCCTCCCCTTTATATGCTTTGCCATAGTGCCATATGACCTCTGATGTCTGGCACATTCACCTTTTTAGGCATTAAATCAAATCAATCAATCAACATATAAAATAAGGCCACCAGTGAGTGAACAAGGCTAGTATGGTGTCTTTCAAATGATGATAAAAAAGACCACCATATTCACCATGCCATTGACAGTTCTGTGAGGCTTGTACTTCTCAGCCTCTTAATGAAGTGTTTTCTGCAGGGGAGGAGGAGGAGGATGGCGTTGAGACCATTGGTGAAGGTGACCACGAGGAGGATGACGGGGTGGTGGTGGAGGGGGACCAGGACGACGACGACGATGGGGGGGAGGAGGAGGAGGAGATAGACGAAGAGGAGGTGGAGGAGGAGGAGGACGAAGAAGAGGAGGAAGATGTGGCTCTGGATGCATTATATAAAGATTATGATCCGGTAAGTGTGAAGGATATTCAAAGTTAATATGTTATAATAATAATAATAATTTTATTTTCATCTGAAGGCATACAGGAAAAACCCCCACCAACAACAACATAATAAACAGACATGAGGGAATGAACTTAGTTATGTAGATTTGTAATGTGAAATAGTGTTGTTTTTAGCATCTTTCTCACCTTACCAGTATGTACTCCTTTGGAAGTGAGAGGAGTAACGAGGAGAGAGAGAATTTTAGTGAACTGCTAAGAGAGTGTGTAGGAAACTTTGGGGAGTGAGGAAGAGTAATAGTGATGGAATATTTGAATAGTTAGGTAGGCAATATGCTAAAGGCTGGAATATCAAGACCAATTTGTGTGCCAGGTATGAATAAAAGTCAGGAGTACCTTCAGAATTCATAAAGATTTGTATTTAGAATTATGTATACAACCTTATGATGAGAAATATTGAAACTACCTTTATTTCGGCTCTGTAGGATGATGCAAATTGTGTGATAGCAGAAATATATCCAACCTTATGATGAGAAATACTGAAACAGAACCTTAATTTAGGCTCTATAGGATGATGAAAATAGTGTGATAGCAGAAATCTATCCAACCTTATGATGAGAAATACTGAAACAGAACCTTAATTTAGGCTCTATAGGATGATGAAAATAGTGTGATAGAAATCTATCCAACCTTATGATGAGAAATACTGAAACAGAACCTTAATTTAGGCTCTATAGGATGATGAAAATAGTGTGATAGCAGAAATCTATCCAACCTTATGATGAGAAATACTGAAACAAACCTTAATTTAGGCTCTATAGGATGATGAAAATTGTGTGGTAGCAGAAATCTGTATTAACATTGTTTGTCACCGCACTTGTTTAGGAGAAGGTCAAATTGAATGAGAGAAACATTAATTATTTGTGGTATGTTCTTTCCAGGAAGGCGATGACGACTATGAAGCTGTAGAGGAGGTGGGAGAGGAAGAGGAGGCTATAGATGAGGATGGTAAGTGTCATATCTTTTAATTAACCCACCACTACATCTGATTTCAGCCTTGAACTATGGAATGCCCTTTAGATCAGTAGTTGTATCGTGCACTGTGATGGAGCCAGTTTCATAAGTTGTGTTGACCAGCCCAGGGGGTTTCTTTGCCCTTATCACTTTGGAACACTTTTATTTCCCATATAGGGAATACAGATTTTCTGATCTATTGACCAAACCACAAAAATACGATAAGCTCTGACTGGGGCCAACCTAGTCATACCCAACATAAAATTATAGTAAAAAACAAGATATTTGGTTAGATGTTACTTAGCGTATGCTGATGGCATCCTTTTTATGAGCAGGACATGAGAGAGGTGGAGAGAACAGAGATGAGGAGTGCATGACAGAGGAGACACAAAAAGACCTTTGGGAGAGGTGAAGAAGAGAATATCAGATGGACAAGACACATAGTTAACGAGTGCATTTTTTTTCGCAGTGCAGTTTTTCGAAGTGCATTTTTGTGTGTCCTTGGTCAGTCCTTTGTGATGTAAAAAAAAAAGAAAAAAAGTAGTTATAAGACTGAGGTTGGTCAGATTTCAGTATTGAACAAAGAATATACAATCTATATGACTGCTTCATCACGCCAAAGCTCTCTTTTTCTTAGGGTTTTACTCCTACTGATGAAAATAAAAAATAACGAAGTTGAACCCCAATTCAGATTTTCTTAATTTTATTTAAATTTCATGTTTCGAAACTTATCCTAAGCAAATTACCGGAGCCTTTTGGTAGAGCAGTGTCTCACATCTTATATTCATTATACTCATAAATAAATTGAAAATTTTCCTGTAAAAATTTTAAAGATCTCTTGGCTGGGCTCAGTGGTGTCGTTTGGGTATGCCAAGGTATGGCGAGTGCCAAGGTATGAAAAAAATGGTAAAACAAAAAAACTATTTTTTTAATTTTTTTTTTATAGTTTTGGCTTTATCTCAGCCCACCCACCAGCCAGCCGCTGTAGTTGTAGGTGCGAGACGGTGGTTTAAAATGTTTATATCCATATAAAATGAATCTGTTTGTGAATGAGAATTTGCTCCCAAATATACGTCAGATTGCAGGAAAAGCATGCAAAAACCTTAAAAAAAATTCTGGGGCCCTTGAGTGGGCCCCAGACCCCACGCCGTGAAGGGCTTCGCACCTACGTCAGTCCTGAGATGTTACAAGTGAAAAACCAACCCGTGCAAACCTAAGTTTAGAGCCTACCTAGCCTAGGGGTGATGGGCCTGGGAAAAATGTGCATTTTGGGTAACGGCCCCAAAAAGGTTGGGAACCACTGCTCTATAGGAAGAAAGGCAATAGAATATACATAAAAACAAAATGTCTTCATATATAGAATTTCCCAAGAAAGACAATGGTAATAGTCCCAATTCTCAAAATTAGGCCCCGCCCCCTTAAAATGGCCGCGCGCGTGCAGAATATACAAAAAAGTTAAGTCAATTCGTATACATTGGCCAGAAGGAAACAGCTCTATCATCTAGATGAAATTTAGCAGACATTTGTTATATATGTTCAAAACAGTCGAAGTGAATAACTTGGGATATTTATAGAACAATTTTGTCACCTCTTTTCAACCCAGTCAACGACGGGTGTTTCTGCTAGTGTCATATAAAAATGAATTGTATAGACTCACAACTCACCAAAATGGACTATTGCACAACTGATTTGAAGAAAAAAAAATCTTCCACGGTACCTTGCCATACCTTGGCTTTTGCTGAAATGATGCCACTGGCTGGGCTAAACCCCCAATGTTTCAAGATCCTAAATACGCCCTGCTTGGCACTAACTACCGGACGACTGAGTCCATGCCAATCATTTACCACACTATTTGTGAACCAATTTCTCCCTATTGATGGTAACCTTTGGTATTGCAGGGGAAGGTCCGAGGGGCCAGAAGAGGAAGCTGGAGGATGGTGACGATGGTGACTAACTGCAGCTGCCCTGTCTCTGGCCACATGGTAACTTCTATTAAGGGGAGGGGGGGGGGAGACTGTAGCAGCAGCAGTACAGCCACACTGTTGGTACCCAGAGCCTGTCTCGGTCAACACTGGGGTCCTTTGCAACACTTAGGGCGATGGCTCCTGGGTCACCAATGCAGTGATGAGGAAGATCAAAGTCTGACTCCAGCTTACAGTAATCTCAAAGTACCGTACATACATACATACATCTGTTGAATTTACCTCAGTGTATCAAAAGCTTTCTCTGTTTTATCTCATTGGACTCTTCACAGGTTGTTTGTAAAATGACACAGAATAGGCTTACAAATTGACCTCCATACACCTTTGGGACCTGTAGCTTTATTCTCCTTTTTACCCAATGAACTAAACTTTTGACCTGAACTGCAATATTTCTGTTGTGGCAATAGCTGTCATCTCATGTTAGTGGTACATTTTCAGCCAAACATTTTGTATTCAACCAGGCGATCAGATGAATAGGTGGTCATTTTTGAGGCATAGATATTGAATTGGCATATAAAAGACATGCTTGGTGGTTGGTGTGGGTGGAGTGGAGGCTGCAGGGCCCAGGGCGTGGCGAGGTGAGGCGTGGGGGAGGTACTTGTGGAGGCCAGTAACAGTAACAGCCACGTGATGTCTGTAGAAGCGTCACAATGTCACAGTTGCTGTCAGTCATTTGGTATTTGCTTTTCCTTTATTTTGATGTCCGCCTCAAATCTGTTGGTCATGGAATGTTGTCTTTAAATCCAACTTTGATATGTTTGTTGTTCAGTAATTGTTCAGATTTTTAGAAATGTTATCAGCAATAAGATTTAATTTTTGATCCCAACTGGTAAATATTTGTGTGTACATGTAAGCTTAAGACTCCTAGTTACTGTTAGGGCAGAGATGTATAGGCAGTGTCAAGGTGACCACCACCGGCACAGTAATTATTTCATGTACGAGCAGGATTGCCTGAAGCAATGCTTTACATTATATCTATTTTTAATTTTAATTTTTGTTTTTTAATCATCATGTATGCAGTAGGAAATATGTACTATTTGAGTAGAAGCTGTGTGTGAGTTTGTGTGTATGTGCATGCGTGCACGTACATGTATGCAAGTGTCTGTGTCTCTGTGTGTGTGCCTATGCACGCGTTAGGCTGGCCAGGCCCTCCGTCACGGCTGCCGGGGCTGTCTGGGCCACGGCGCTGCTGGCCAAGCTGTACCACGGCCTCGCCTCGCCTCGGTCACTGGCTGTGTGCACTTGATCTGTTCTCTCCTTCTCAAGGGAAACAAGACATTGGCCTCATTCATTTTTTTTTTTATGACAATTATAGTTAGAGCTTACGTTGAAAGCAGAGATGGACACGAAATGAGGTCAAAATATATTCTCTTGTCAGTAGGTTGATAGAGTAAATAATCTGTGAGATTACACTGAGGCAATGGGATGCTAGGTCACAGAAGACATAAATTTGCAGTATGTGTGCTTGTTGCAGAAGTTAAGCAACATCACAAGTTAGAAGTAGTGCAGTCTCTGATCTCAAGGCCACAGCTCCTCCCCCACAGCCCCAGCAGCCATGACCCCCGCTGGGTGTGACGCGCCAGGCCCCAACACCCCCACACCCCCACACCCCCTCTCTCGATGCCGTTCAGAGGGCAGTCGTGTTCTGTTAACAGGGAAGAAAGGTCGATAAATGGTAAAGCTGTTTTACCAACAACATTTATGGAATGCAACAGCTTTAAAGAGACCTGGCTGAGTGTCCAGAATATTATAAAGAGTTTCAACGTATTGAGGAGGTTTGCATTTCATTGCTGTCAAGATGGTGGTGGGGGATGTTGGGGTAGTGCGTCGTCCACTACAGTTATTAAGAGTACAAAGTACAGGGCCCAGCCTCTGCTGCAGCCAGGTAGTACAGCCACCAGGCACGGCAGTCTTGTGTAAGGTTATCCGTCTCACTCAGAACTTGTCCCGTGTGGCTCCCCGCACCGGGTGGTAGGAGGTCCCATAAGTTAGCGACTCACCATTGCTGCCAACAGTAGTAGCCCATGTGCCTCTTGGTGAGCTGAGGTCATCACCACCCATGTAACTAAGCAACTCTTTGTATAGACTGAGTTTGGGCGGCCTCTGGTGTAGCTATCCAAAATTCTGCACTTGTTTTTGTCTACTGTTAGGCCGTAGTAATTACCGTATCTTCCTAAGCCACTCACAGGCAAGTTTTGGGGCATTAAATGAAATACTTATTGGTGTGTGCCTCAGAATCACCGAAGCAAGACTGAAGTAGCAGTGAGGCTGAGAATGTGAAGTAGTATACCTAGGAGCATTTAAGACTGGTGGAATCAGATTTACCGTTATGCAAGGGTTTCTGAGTGCAATTCCTCACCCAACACTGGCTAAAAGTTCTTCAGTGTGGCATTGACTGGATTTCCACTGTCTTATGTATGTGTGTGTGTGTGTGTGTGTGTGTGATTGAAATAACACTGCTGGCCTTGGTGCGCACCCCCTACCTATCACCCTCCTTAGCCCGCACTCACGGCTGATCTTTCGCAGCAACGTAAACATTGCGTGTTCTAATTCGTCTGTCAGCGCATCTGAGACTTAATCTTTACGATGGAATGCCAGGTATTGTGGGCTTATACTTGTTATGAAATTATTTACACTACTTATAAGATGTTTATTGTAGAGATAGATAGATACAAGAGATAATAAGTAAGGGATACTGGAAACTATCTGGCATGGAGGACCAAATGCCTGCCTAGTATGATCACTCCATTTGATGATTAAGGGTGAGGTGCCATCAAGGTCACACTCCACTTCATACTTCCAGGTCATAGGTCAGTCACCTCCCAGGCTGGTTAGTACGGGGGGGCATTTGGGGACTGGAAACCCCATGGATGTAAGAGATCCCCATGTAATGTTCAAAATTTAGGAGGTCTGGTCTTCTTTAAACCCTTCACGCCCAGAGGCACATTCCCCTTTTTTGGCATTAAATCAATCAATTCACGCCCAGATCTTTCCTTTGCTACATAAAATTATATGTCGTTGAGCCATAAAATTATGAAAAAAGTAACTTAATATACCAAATTAGTTAGTCGACAAAGGTACTAGACAGGTCATATCTATAAAATATTTCTTATATTCACTAAAAAGCTTCTAATGGTAGTCATATTACAATGAAAATTATGCTCTGGGCCTCAAGGGGTTAATTAATGCATCATCTTACATGTACAAATTCACGGGAGAACTCTGTGGATGAGCAGGGTGTTGGTGTCCCTAAGTGCTTCCTCTTGGAGTAGTTGTAGTCCACTTCTAGACCCCATGCAGAGAAAGGTGCCTTCCCTGAGGGGTGCCCACACGGCCTCCCGCCCCTCACTGATCCTGTCGGAGGCTTGATACATTTTTATTTCCACCAAGGCTTTGTTTATTTTGTTGTCGATCTTTCAGTCTGATGTTTGTTCGTAGTTCTTTCACTCCCTGAAATTTCCACCAAGACTTTATTCCGTTGTCCATCTGTCGGTCTGATATTTGTTAATGGTTCTTTCACTACCCGTAATTTCCACCCAAGTCTTTTTTTCTTACGTTGTTCATCTTTCGGCCTGATGTTTGTTCGTAGTTCTTTCACTTCCCGAGATATTTTGTATGTCAGCAGTGTACGTAATATGTCGAGCATGATATATAAACCAAGGGTGGAACTTAGTCATGTCCAGGTCTTGTTACTCTAGAGCTGTGACGAGCTTCAACAAGACCGGTAAAAGCTCATCACAGCTCTAGAATAACCAGAATAACTCTAGATTGTGGAATGCCCTCAAAAAGCTACAATGGAATGCAGGATGTTGTTAGTTTCTAATTTTGTCACGCACATTAGAATGCAACGGAGTGATGAGTTAAGATCTATTTTTTATGGAACGTGACAGTCCAGGCAATATATTTGAAGAACTCGCTATGCAGAAGTCTTGGAAGTTGACAATTATTGATTAAAACAAGTAATTAAATCCTCATAGAATTTTAATACTCCAATTATTTTCCAGCATTCTAGAGTTTGAATAATATTTACCTAATAATTTCAATATGATTTTATTTTATTTAACCTTCAACCAGGACATAACTAGCTATACCTTGAGTGGTGAGAACAGCTATACCTTGAGTGGTGAGAACAGCTATACCTTGAGTGGTGAGAACAGCTATACCTTGAGTGGTGAGAACAGCTATACCTTGAGTGGTGAGAACAGCTATACCTTGAGTGGTGAGAACAGCTATACCTTGAGTGGTGAGAACAGCTATACCTTGAGTGGTGAGAACAGCTATACCTTGAGTGGTGAGAACAGCTATACTTGAGTGGTGGCATTAGAAGAGCTATACCTTGAGTGGTGGTATTAGAAGAGCTATACCTTGAGTGGTGGTATTAGGACAAACAGTAATACCCATTCTTGCCCCTTGTCATCGTGAAATTACCACATATTTTGACTGCTAATGTCTGTAGATCTAGTATTCAGTAGTAGTGATTTGGGATCTCACCTAGCACATGATATGGGCCTCTCTATACCAGGTTCAAAACTTCCAAATCATATCAGTTTTGCTACATTACTGATACAGAAATAAGTTATGTATTTGCTGCTTAAGACCTAACCACCACTTTACTTATTTTCTTATGTTCTTATGTTTACTTCGCCCTCATAATGTGTTGGTAGACTAATTCCAGTTCTCTTTACTCCTGCTATTCTTGAATGTTTAAAGGGAAGCTCTTATACACTAGCCCGTCAGGGTGGCAAGGTTGGTAGAGACGTGAGTTTGCAATGTGCAGCGTCCCTGTGCATTCGGTCAGCGGTTCGAGTCCGCCTAGTTCGTGCTGACGTGGCGGCGCTTTGTATAGTCAATAACCTTGTAGTTGGTACTTGCAAAGTGTCTAGATAGGATGAAAATCTTATCTTATCTTATACACTGAAATACTGTGTCTGAAACTACATATAGCTATTTCATGTATTTAATGTCAGCAACTGCAAAGAGGAAACAGATGGAATGTACAGTATAGCAACACTTTTTATAGGTTTCTTACTTCCTTTTACTTCACATCATTGGTGGTGTGTCCTTTTTTTATGATGAGTTTGATTACTGGGGTGTATCTGATGCCATAGCAAATTGAATGGTTGGTTGGAATCCTGTCAATTGTATGAGTTTTGGAAATATATTATGACATTCACACACTGAAAATAATCACATCCTGAGTTTTGAGGTATAAATGTAGATAAAACACAGTATGAAAGTCTTAAATGATCAACTAACTGTTTTACTTGCCCTTGCTAATTTTCCCAACAAGTGAGAATATGAGGGATGGTTGTGACAGAGGGCATTATAGCCACTACTCATTCCTTGAAGACATGCAAATGGCTGTTGTTTAGGAGCATTGGAGGAAAATATTCAAATACTTACATTGATGCTTAGTTGTTGAAGGAAAATTTGGGTTATTTCATTAATTAACTTCTAGCAGATGTTCAACAATTACAGAAATTCCCTCTTTTTTTTTTTTGGCATTACAATCAGTCAATCAGCAATTGCAGAAAAGTAAAACTTAGATACTAATTTGATTTTTTTAAGTAATACGTTTTTTAATTATATAAATTGAAGTGTGATCCAAATTTTTCTCTCATTACCTGTTTATAGCAAAAGAAACCCTGTAGTCTGTCCAGTATACATTTGTGCACTAGTAATTTCCCGTAAACACATATATATGTATATGTATTATTCTTTCAATAGGTTGTAAGGAAGGCAACTGCGAACTTTTAGATTTCTTTTACATTTATAATTTTTGGTCAGACTTTTTACTGAACACTGAGAATGATGTATTTATCTCTGTCTATTCACTTGATATTTTGTGCATAGTTTCCAGCTCTTCAGTTACTAACAGCATGAATCAAGTAGTAATTCCACCTTTACTTAATACCCTCAAGATAAATTTTGCTTTACCAGGGGGATATTGTAATTCCTACTTATGTTTAGGAGAAGGCCTTTTGTATGTAAACAAAATTGCAGGAAGAAAATTTAGACCTATTGGTGAGGTTAAGATGGTAGTAATTCCACCTTTACGTAACACCCTCGAGAAATTTTGCTTTACCAGAGGGATATTATAATTTCTACTTATGTTTGAGCCTGTTATATGAAAAATAGTTCCAGGGAGAAAATTTAAGACCTATTGGTGAGGTTCTTTACTATGCTACTGCTGACCCTTAATAGAAAAAATGCAGAAAATGTATACATCTTAGAAGACAGCATAATCAGTCACCTATGTAAGGAGGTCACAGGAACTACCACGTGTAGGTCTCATGATCTCTTGTAGCTTCCTTAGTTCTTATGTTCTTGTGGTTATATCAGCACTTGTATAAGGAAGTCATAGGGGTTTAGGAGTTCTTTAAGGTTTTTAAGACTTCATTTCTCAGCATATGTAGTCCAACCCTGTCTTGTATTGCTGTGTCTCCCCGAGCTTGAAGTTTTACCCTGATGATTTTACTTGTTTCATGATAGCCAGGGAAAGAAAATTGTCCTTATTTCTGCATTTAGTTTGGGTCGTGGTTACAGAACATTGCAGGTATTCTATAGTATTTAGTGTGGCCTAAGGAATAATGTGGCCATAATGTACACCAGAGTTTCATGTTTTGGATGATTAGTAACTGAATTAAGACATTACCATCATACCAGAAGCCATTTTTTGTCATACAATTAGACATTAATGAGTACTTTTTTGCTTGATAACTGTCTAACCAGCAAAATAATTCTTAACATTGAAATATTGGCAGGATTTAAGACATCACCATCATACCAGAAGCCATTTTTAGCCATACAATTAGACATTAATGAGTACCTGTTTGCTTGATAACAATGTCTCACCAGGAAAACAAATTCTTAACATTGAAGTACAGGCAGGATAAACATATGATGGGCATTGTGTAAGGTTATTGCTTATGTGGCAGAAGCAAAGTTTTTCATCTCTCCATCCGTATGAATTGTATTAGAACCTTTCACTGCACATAACATCTGTACGCTTTCCCTGGCAATGGAACTGTTGGCATTATAAGTAAGGTAGGCATATGTACCTCTCATGCATCATTTATACTATCATTTACCTTCAAATATAAGGCCATAATGTACTCCAGTTTCATGTTTTGGATGTGACTCATGATTTTACTAGTAACATAATTAAGGCATCAACATCATAACAGAAGCTATTTTTAGCCATACAATTATTAATGAGTACCTTTTTAGTTGATAAGTGTGTCTCACCAGCAAAAAAAGTGTTAGTATAAGTAGTATATATGTTAGTATAAAAAGTGCATGCATGAGATGTGCGTATAGGCCTACCTTACCTAGAATATAATGCCAACAGAGCAAGCATGATGAGATTCCAGTACTATACCACTACCCAAATGGTGTGCTTTATGCCTGCAGTTTCTAGTGATTTACCCAGAAAATTATAAAGTATTTTTGTACTTTACTACACTGATTGGATTAGGTACAAGGCTGATTGCTACTATGAACTCTTTGACTACTAATTCTGCCGTGGGAGGTGATCGCTGACCTGTGTTCCTGAGAGGTTGTTTTAATATTGTAGAAATGAGTTGCAAATACACTTTCATTTTTTGTATCTTGACTGTCCATATCCCAATCCATTTTGAATTTCAGATTTGCATTCATGAGTCAGTTTGCATTAAGGATACTATATCTTATTATCCTTGGTTTGCACTGATTTAGGGCAGTAAAGTTATTCAGATTAGTGTTATAAATGTTCTACCTATAGTTGTCCCACAGGATTGATTCTGTAACGATAAATGACAGTTATAATTAGTTTTGTAATAGTCTAGCTTTGTTTGGTCTTACATACTGGTTGTTTGGTGATTATTATAATGGTTGTTTGTGTCTATGGCGAACCTCAGTGCCCTCAATTATGTAGTATTGAAGTTGGGCGAATTTTCTTTATTGGGCACTACTGTTTTCAATCTAATATCGCTAACACCTTCCCAGCAAAGCAAGGTATCGCTACTAGCTCGTCAAGGCATCCATGTTATGACTGGGAGTCTTCATATTGCATCTCTATGAACGATTTCAAAAACTGTTCCTGTCATCAGATGCTGGGAGAGACACGAGTACGATGGCTTATTATAGTCTATTCACTTAAGCTGGATTCTTGGGAGCTGCTCGATGCCTACCTGAGTATGTAGGACGTCGCTGATTGGCTGAGGCTACAAATACCACCACCATCACCACCCAGCCGCGTGCATCGCCATCACGACGTCCTTACATACTCGGGTAGGCATCGAGCAGCTCCCAAGAATCCAGCTTAAGTGAATAGATTATAGCATCGTGATGAACTTTACAAGCTTGTTAGCAACGTCGATTGATTGCTAGTTTTCTACTTAGGCTACTACTGCTACTTTTCTACCTACTGCAAGTATTTAGATTTAGATTTTCTTGTAATTCCAAGTATTTTGAGAACATTCTTTGATTTCCATCTCTAGTCTTGTCATTTTAGAATCAAATATGGTAGGTTTTTTTACATCAGCTGACCTGTTGGGTTTGTCTCGTGCCTGGCAACACTGACCTCGCCCACCACCCGCGCAGCCTCAGTGCCGTCAGCAGGGCCGCGGGCAGTGCAGGACTCACGTAGCCCGGATAACTTTCTATACTCATCAATACAGTTGTGAGTCTTACATCTTTTCCGTTATCTGGCGGTTCAGTGATGTTCAGTGCTTGTGTTGACGGGATAAGTTCACCAGCAGCGCGGTACTATAGTGGTGAGTGAGTGTTAATTAGTGCTTGCTGCTTGGCGGTTTGCCTTCATGTTGCGGATAACTTTCTATACTCATCAATATAGCTATGATACTATATCTTCCACGTTATTTGGCGGTTTAGTGATGTTCAGTGCTTGTGTTGACGCGATAAGTTGACCAGCAGCGCGGTACTATAGTAGTGAGTGAGTGTTAACTAGTGCTTGATGCTTGGCGGCTTGCCTTCATGTTGACGTGTGTGCTTCAAGACGTTCCAAGACGATTTCCAGGATAGAGAGGAAGGTGGTCACGGCGGTGGTCTGCAGGGTAAGTACTGCTCCACATTACTGTACATTACATACATACATATATTACATACTCCACATTACGCATTAGGCTACACCTACTGTTTTAGGTATCGCGATGGTTGTCTTATTTTTGTGAAGCGTGAACTGGGAGGCTTGTGTCATGTGCGCGCGCATACACGTGGCTAGTTATAGTATTTTTTTTTTTTTTTTTTTTTTTTTTCTTCCTCTTTTTCTTCAATTAAACAGTTAGTAACCATACAGATGACTAAAAGGTAGATAAGTTAAGGCAGTAATTGTTCAGTGTGTGGATCAGGCGATAAGTCATCTTGTATTATCTTATAAATGAAAGAAAAGTGCAGTTTTTATCAGGCTAGGAAGATCCGTAACACTGCAGCCCAGTGTAAAGCTACCATCGCCTCGTGAAGTTTAAGATTCTAATCCGATGTTTCACCATCTCTACATTGTGGTCGACTTTGAGCAAACGCACAAACTTCAAAGCATATGATTGGTGCCAAACTTCGTGACGTGAGTTAGTGGGCGACTATCAAGAGTAAGCATCCAAACAGATCCATGTATCATACGCCAAAGCTGTGCAGAAGCCCGCTATTATATCACATTTTGTCTCATGTCATTGGCAACGCAGACAACATGAGTAAAAAATGACTGTATGAAGTGACTTTTACATTTCCATCTTAGGATGGGAGCATACGCTAAGCTGCGCGTGGCATTTGGTGCTCATCTCCGTGGCATTAACCCTTAGAGCCTGTGGTGGGTGAGGACCCGTTACCCCGGGACACAGGGCTAGTGTGACTCCCGGGTTACCACAGTTACCTTCCCCAGGTTACCCCAATTACCATTTATCAACCCCGAAAGGGAGGAAGAACAGCTGGTTAGGCTGGTCACCAACTTGCCCTGGCCCGGGATCGAACCAGGGCCCGCAGATTCGTAGCCAGGCACGCTAGCCACTGCACCACGGAGACAACAATCTTCGTGTAGCCTACCTATATTTTTAACGCCACAGAATAAACACATGTATTCAAGAATACTCAATGTACATTTACTTCCTTTATTCAGTAGTTATCACAAAAGTAATCTGTTTATTAAGGATTATAAACGAGATTATGTACCGCACCGCACCATCATTCACAGTGAATAACAGAAAGCCATGCAAATATCATCGCTGAATAATGTCATTGTTATTGCAATTAATATTTTTACTAAACACTTCTATCAAGTGAAGAGTACGTACCATGTAAAATAATGTTCTTTGAAATATAATATATGAAACTATCATATGTCGTGGATGATAAACAGTTTAGGTATATACATGATTCAGGTACAAGATACTCTGCGGGATATATATATATATATATATATATATATATATATATATATATATATATATATAATATATATATATATATATATATATATATATATATATATATATATATATATATATATATATATATAATGTATATATGTATATAGTATAAAATAATGTATATATGTATATATTATAAAATAATTTATATACCCACACGCACGCGCACCCCCCCACATACACACACGGACGCGCACACACCCACACACACACACGCACGCGCACACACCCACACACACACACGGACGCGCACACACCCACACATTAACACAGCTGTAGCTTTTCTCGTGGCACAGGCAAAGACTGTCTTTGACACAGGCCTAAGGCACACACACAACACAATAACAGAAGCGGAGTACGTAGCAGCAGCAGCAGGCAGGTATATAGGGGCACAGCCATTGCTAGGGGCGCGATGGGACAGCTGTGATGGGTGTCATGCAGTAATGCGTGACCTGGGGGCGGGGCTGGACACGTGGGCTTCCCGGTGCCACGTGTGTCTCGCCTTGCAGCTTATTGCAGGTCACTGACGAGCCCAATACACTGGTCCTGCTCGTCTGTCGCTTCCAGGCACAAACTCTCGCTGGGCAAGAGTCCCATGAACCTAGGTCTGTAGAAACCTTTGGAAGTCGGTTTGGAATGACCTTAGGCCGCTCTATGTGGTGCCGCTGGATGTCTTTAATCACAGGAACAGACCTCCTTAAACCTCCTCCTTCCTTTAAACAGGAACTACCACGTGTAGGTTTCGCGGCCTTTTGTAGCTTCCTTATTTTCTGATGTTCTTAATGCCCGGTAAGGCCCTGCGAGGCATCTCTTTACATGGAGGCGTATCGCGAGTGGACGTAGGTAGTGTCGTGGCGGCGTTGGAGGTGGAGGCTGTTGGTCCTGCGTGCTGCTGGGGTGTAGGGCGGCGGCTGGTGGGCGATGGGCATGTACTGTATGGAGGTCTGGCGCACAGCTACCACCAGGATGGGCATGGTTAGGGGGTGGGGCGCCTCATAGGACCCATCCCTCTGTTTGAGCCACGCCACGGTGTCTGTCCACTGCTGGCTCTCTGTCGTGGAAAGGGTCAGTCAGTGCCGTTTCTAGCCTTTGAAGGGCCCTATGCAAAATGCTGTTTGGGGGGCCTTATTTGTAAAACTATGGTGGGGGGGATTCCAAGCCCTCTAAGGTGGTCCGGGGAAAAGCCTATAATATTTAGATGCATCAATCTGGTGCACTTTAAAGGAAAAGAAAGAACTTCAATGTGACTTCCTGACTCCCATGCCATCAATTAGCATCCCGTGAAGACAGTTTAGTGCAGGTATAAGTGTTCTGCATTGTATTTACGTCTAATAATCTACATCTTGTTCTAGGTTATCCCCCTTAGATATAGTGCCATTCTTGTTATCGTGTTTTCATTAAGTAATGGCAATCAGGTATGCTTGCTTGGCCCTTTGAATGAGTTATTGTCAATTTTGTTATCCTTTTATCATCCTCCTTTGAATGAGTTTTTGTTATCCCCTTATCATCCTCCTTTGAGTGAGTTTCTGTTATCCCTTTATCATCCTCCTTGTTACTGTTATCCCTTTATCATCCTCCTTGTTACTGTTATCCCTTTATCATCCTCCTTGTTACTGTTATCCCTTTATCATCCTCTTTTGAATGAGTGTTTGTTATCCTGATGAGGCTCACCAGTCACAGGGGTTCCCAAGAGGTGGTACATGATGCCTCGTGTAGTATGCAGTGGTAAGGCTTTCAGTACAGGCTTACTAGAAGCTGTGAGGAGATAGTGCCGTGTTGAGGGCCACGATGGCTTATATTGCGGCGCTCCAACCACCGGCGGGAAACGTTGTCGTACACTGCATGACTGACGCATTATTATATCATCTGTCAGCCGATTGTCATCATATTTGTTGTCATCATTATCGATATTAGCATTATTCTTATTCCTGTTATTATCATTATTAGGTTTATTCTTATCATTATCATTATTATTATTTTTTTATTAACATTTTCAATGGTACTACTATTACTATTAGTGGCAGTACTATCAGTAATTTATTATCAATTATCATCAATATAGTATCAAATATTATTATCAATACAGACATTTACAGGCATGTAAGAATTTTTAAATTTTTTGTATCTTCATTCAACTTACCCAACATATTAGGAACGCTTTCGATTTTCAATATTAATGCAAATAAAGTTTGCTTCATAGTTTAGCGGTGAATCTGGCTAATAAATCAGTGATTTTTTCTATTTTTTAAAGGGAGTCAAAACTTCACTTCGGTAAGATACATTCCTTAAAGGAGCCGCAAGTTCTATACTGCAAGTTTGTATAGCTCGACCGTAGCGAAAATTATCGGATTGGTGGTGCAACACTAGTGCTATATGTCAATTAATGAAAATAAGACATGGTAATAATGCTACATAGTAATAATGTATGATGATGATGATGATAGAACAGGTTTATTTTGCCGCGAGTATAATATGTATTTTTTTTTTAGCCTCAAATGAATTTCTGAAAATGCAAATCCTCTCCCACGAAATGCTCGGGCACATCACAAATATATATGTTTTCTTCTCTTTCTTTATCATCATCTTCCTCTTCCTCTTCTAATCATCATTACTATTATTATTATCAGTCATTATTTTTATTGTTGTTATCATTGTTATTTTCTTTGAGCCGCAAAATAATGATCGCGAGCAGCAATGAATGCCCTGCTATACAACAGTGATGGATTAGTGGCATGAACATTTACACACACACACACACACACACACACACACACACACACACACACACACACACACACACACACACACACACACACACACACACACACACACACACACACACACACACACACACACACACACACACACACACACACACACAACACACACACCACACACACACACACACACACACACACACACACACACACACACACACACACACACACACACACACACCACACACACACACACACACACACACACACACACACACACACACACACACACACACACACAACACACACACACACACACACACACACACACACACACACACACAACACACACACACACACACACACACACACACACACACACACACACACACACACAACACACACACACACACACACACCCCAACACACACACACACACACACACACACACACACACACACACACACACACACACACACACACACACACACATTTTCAATATTTCTCAAGGTTTAACGGAAGCTCATAATACAATATCAGTGTTTATTTTGTAGTTACAGTCTGTATAATTGATGATGAGCCATATATTATAAATGTTATTTTTATTATATTTTTTATAATAATTATTTTTATTATTATTATTATTACTAATATTACTATTATCATTATTAATATTATTATTGTTATCATTATTGTTATTAGAATTATTACCATTATTATCATTATTATAATTATTATTATAATTGTTATTATCATTATTAATTAATATTATTTGCATTATTTTCATTATTATTATAATTGTTTTTAGTATTATCAGTATTATCATTATTATTCTCATTATAATTATTAGTTATTATTATCATTATAATCATTATCATTATTGTCATTATTATTATTAACATTATTATTATTATATTGTTATCACTATTGGTATTTGGCACTATGGTTCATCAATGAGGCAGTTTTTGGCAGAACAATTACAACTGTCGTTCTTTTGTGAGCTTTCGCAGAAAAATAGAAACAAATGAAAAGTTTTACTGTTTCAATCCATGTGTGTGTGTGTGTGTGTGTGTGTGTGTGTGTGTGTGTGTGTGTGTGTGTGTGTGTGTGTGTGTGTGTGTGTGTGTGTGTGTGTGTGTGTGATGATACACTTTCATTTCAACTCATACAATGTATTGGGATGCCATGTACAGCCTCACCCATGTGCCTTGTATTTCTGTGTTCTTTTATTTTTGTACAATCCCCCCCCCTTCTCTGTAATCTTCCCCACCCTTTTCTTTAATAAACTTGTAAACTCGTGCCGTGGCCTTGCGGTGGCTGTGTGGTGCGTCTGGCAGCGGGGCGGCGCGGCGTAACATGTCTCGGTGTGTAGTGCCTCGCTGGAAGGGCTGATGCCACACACCGACACTCACCACGACACACACCGCCATTATAGAGCAACAGGCCCCTTTCTGGATGACGTGCTGTGGTGAATCAGGCTTGTACTAATAATGCGAAAGTGTTCATTCAATTGCTGCCGTCCTGAATTGAACGTATATGTCAGAATAAATGATATGTAGCTCGATTGTGAGATATGATAGTTGTGGTTGTGATGTCACGGCGGCGTGTGACGTCACGGTGTTCTGTGACGTAGTGGGAAAAGATTCGTGTTGAGACTTGCAGCCGCGCGAGCCGTGTTTGTGTGTGTGTGTGTGTGTGTGTGTGTGTGTGTGTGTGTGTGTGTGTGTGATTACTTCCCCCTGTTGTTCCATTTGGCACCTATTTATGTTCAACTAGCCGCAAAGCCGCCCTCCGGGCGGACTTTTTGGCTAGCTCCTGCGGAGGGCTATTGGTGGTGGGCCTTCGGCCCACCAAACACGGACTCTCCAGATAGCCCCTTTTAACTTTCCTGAAATCATGGATGTAGAAATGTATGTATTCCCCCCACCCATTCACTCACCCATTACCCATCACCCCCCCCCCCCATTCACTCACCCATTACCCATCACCCCCCACCCATTCACTCACCCATTACCATCACCACACACCCATTCACTCACCCATTACCCATCACCCCCACCTATCCTCACCATCACCCATCACCCATCA
>JACEEZ010018170.1:201833-204333 GCA_016584305.1 Chionoecetes opilio
CATCATTCACGGGAAATAACAGAAACCCATGCAATATCTCGCTAATATGTCATTGTTATTGCAATTAATATTTTTACTAAACACTTCATAAAGTGAAGACGACCATGTAAAATAATTTTTTTAAAATATATATATAAAACTATCAATTCGTGATGAAAAACATTTTGGGGTATATACAGATTCAGGTACAAGATCTCTGCGGGATAATATATAATGTATATATGTAAAAAGTTTTAAAATAATTTTATAGTAATATATTAAAAAATATATATACCCCACGACCGCACCCCCCCAAAACCCAAAACACCACGCCACCCACCCACCACACACAACCGCACGCCCCAGACCCACAACCACACGGACCGCACACACCCCACATTCACGCTGTAGCTTTTCTCGTGCCGGCAAAGCTGTCTTTGACACAGGCCAAAGGCACACAAAAAACACATAACAAAGCGGAGTACGTAGAGCGCAGCGGCGGTATATAGGGGCACAGCATTGCTGGGGGCGCGAGGGACGCTGTGATGGGTTCATGCGAAATGCGGCCTTTGGGGCGGGGCTGGACACGTGGGCTTCCCGGGTGCCCGTGTTCTCGCCTTGCAGCTTATTGCAGTCCTGACACCATACACTGGCCTGCCGTCTGCGCTTCCAGGACAAACTCTCGGGGGAAGGCCCCATAAAGATCTGCTCCTAGGTCGTAAAAACCTTTTGGAAGTCTTTTGGGAATGACTTGGGGCCGCTCTTGTGGTGCCGCTGGAGTTTTTTAATCACAGGAACAGACCCCCTTAAACCTCCTCCTTTCCCTTTAAACAGGAAATACCCCGTGTGGTCTCGGGCCCTTTTGTAGCTTCCTTATTTTCTATTTCTTAAGCCCGGTAAGGCCCCCCCGAGCACTTTTACATGGACTATCGCGATGGACGTAGGAGGGCGTGGGGGCGTTGGAGTGGAGGCTGTTGGCCCGCGTGCTGCTGGGTGTAGGGGGCGGCTGGTGGGGGATGGGCATGTCTGTAGGAGGTTGGCCAAGCTAAACCCCAGGGTGGGCATGGTTTGGGGGGGGGGCCTCATAGGACCCATCCCCCTTTTGACCCCGCCCGGTGTCTGTCCACTGCTGGCTCTCTGTCGTGGGAAGGGGCAGTCCCCTGCGTTTTTTTAGCCTTTTGGGGCCCCCTTTCATGCGAATGGTGTTTGGGGGTCTAATTTGTAAAAATATGGTGGGGGGTTTCCAACCCCCTAAGTGGTCCGGGGGCATCTTTAAAAATTTTAAAAGCATCAACTTTTCACTTTAATTAAGAGGAAAAGAGAACCTCAATTTGACTTTCCCGATTCCCAGCCATCAATTTGCATCCCCTGAAAAAGTTTAGTGCGGTATAAATTTTTATTTATTTACGTCTATAATCTGCATCATGTTTTTAGGGTTTTCCCCCCCAATTACTATGCCATTCTGGTTTCCCAAAGTAAAAGGCAATCGGGATGCTTTGGTTGGCCCCCTTTGAATGAGTTATTGTCATTTTGTTTCCTTTTTTCATCCTCCTTTGAGGAGTGTTTGTTATTCCTTTATCATTCTCCTTTGAGTGAGTTTCTGTTATCCCTTTATCATCCTCCTTGTTATTGTTATCCTTTATCCTCCTCTTTTGGAGTGAGTGTTTGTTATCCTGACGAGGCTCACCAGTCACAGGGGTTCCCAGTAAGTGGTACATGATGCCTCGTGTAGTAGCAGTGGTAAGGCTTTCAGTACAGCTTACTAGAAGCTGTGAGGAGATAGTGCCGTGTTGAGGGCCACGTTTGCTTATATTGCGGCGCTCCAACCACGGCGGGAAACGTTGTCGTACACTGCATGACTGACGCATTATTATATCATCTGTCAGCCGCTTGTTATGATATTTTTTGGGTTATCATTTTCATCATTACAGTTATTCTTGTTACGATTATTATTTTTTATTTTTTATTATCATCGTTATTAATGGTACTACTACTACTATATTATTGTTGTGGTAGTACTATCAGTAATACATAATTAGCTCAAGACATTGACAGGCAAATAAGAAAATAAAATTCCATCTGTACTCAACTTGGCCAACATATTAGGGACACTTTCAATTTTCAATATTAATGCAAGTATAGGTTTGCTTCATAGTTTATCGGTAAATCTAGCATATAAATGAGTGTTATTTTCTGATTTTTAAAAGGGAGTCACTTTGGTAAAATACATTCCTTGAAGGCTGGTGGTGTAACATGGTAGTTAATGAAAATAGACATGGTAATGATGCTATGCTATGTAGACATCATATTGGTACTTACAAGTTAAATACCAAACTTGGAAATAGTGCTTTATAATGTATCATACTGCTACATACTAATTAGTTAAGTACCAAACTTAGCCACTCAGAAGCGGATACCTGGCACGCGTGTGTAGCCCCGAGGCGGGTATATTTTGCCACGGATATATATATTTTTTTTTAGCTTCAAATTTATTTCTGAAAATGCAAATCCTCTCCTACGA
>JACEEZ010018170.1:214333-219333 GCA_016584305.1 Chionoecetes opilio
TCCGTACTCAAACCAAAATTAACATATGATGTAGGCTACTGTAGTACATGCCCAAACATAGAACTCATCAGTGGAATTAGATTCAGAATATTAGATTAACTTAAGAGTTATAATGCAAAGTAGCATAAAAAGAAGAGAAAAAAAGGCATGATAATCACTGATAGTCAAATAAGCAAAACAAACAAAAGCTAACCTGATTTAGTGAGATACATGTGCTTGATGTGACTGACAGATCCTTTTCAGTTGGGTTGATAGTGGACAAACATACTCTCATTTCTTCTTCAAGAGTTTGCAATCTTGCCCTCTTGTTCGTTTTAATGTTTGCTAGAACAGAAAATCCCAGCTCACACAGGTAAGATGTAGAGAACTGGATAAGGATTACCAGAGCTTTCTTTACAACTTGAGGATACTTAGCCTTCATCTGAACCAGAATTCGTCAAGAGGCAGCTGCATGTGCAATAACTTCAGGTTACGATCATTACGCATTTCCACTAACTGCTCTTCTTCCGTGAGGGTAAGGCCCCGGTAAGCTGAGATTGGGGTTTTGATACTGGGCAAACAAATGGGTTTCTTATCCAGTCATAGTTTTCAGTGCATATGTCTGGAAAATAGTGCTGAAGTTGCTTTTCCGTTTCTCAAGATGCTCAGAAATAATAGAAATGATCTCTCTACGAAGTCTACGTCTACCGCTTGTTGCTGCTGCAGCATGTGGGAACATATCCAAATTGCCTTTCTTTACTCTGCCAACCCACAATCGCAGTTTTTCTCTCAGAGTGTTAATTTTATCAGTGGAAGATAAGATATTTTCTGATTTACCTTGCATGCTGGAATTTACCTTGTTTAAATGTTCAAATACGTCTACCAAGTAAGACAATTTGGCAGACCAAGTGTCATCTGCCAGTAAGTCACAGAATTCCTCTTGTTGTTCAAGGGTGAAAAAAGTAAGCATCTCTTCCTTCAGTTTCATACACACGTGACAATACTTTCCCTCTTGACAGCCATCTCACCTCCGTGTGTAGAAGAAGATTCACATGTTTTGCCTCAACCTCTTCGCACAGCTTAGCAACAGACGAGTCTTAAGTGGCCGACTCTTTATAAAGTTCACCATTTTTACAAATTTCTCCAGTACAGACTTCAAATCATTGCCAATTGTCTTAGCAACCAGCGCTTCACGATGGAGAAAGCAATGTGTTGTTATGACACTGCTGTTTTCTTTCTTCACTAGTGACACAAATCCTTTATTGAGCCAATCATGGCAGGCGCCCCCGTCTGTACAAATCCCTACACAAGATTGCCAGGACAAACCAACTGATTTTATGTACTCACTTAATGTAGCGAAAATATCATTGCCTGTTGTTGTTTCCTCAAGTTCCTTACAACAGAAAAACTGGTCCACTATTTTAACATCATGAATGTAGCGAATGAATGCCGATAGTTGAGCCTTACCTCCAATATCTGTGGACTCATCTACTGAAGGGGCAAACATTTCACTTTCCTTTACAGAGGCACATACAGTTTCCTCTATGTCTGCTGACATATCATGAATCCGTCTGCTGATGGTACTATCCGAGACGGGAATTTTTTCACTTGTTTTTCTGATTCACTTCCAAACATTGTTTTACAATGGCACTACAAGCCGGAAGAATTAGTGTCTCTGCTATTGTATGAGGTTTCATGCTTTTAGCGACTAACTCTGCAACTAAGTAGCTGGCCTCTTGTGCTTTATCAGAAACTGTGACTGTTTTAGAAAGCATCACCCTCTGTTGTTTTTGCTCATTTAAAAGTCCTTCAAAGTAGGATCGAGGCTTGTTGGCAAGATGACCATGTTTCAAAGATAAATGCCTCTTAATTTGCTGGGTACCATCGCCTCATTAGCTAATTTATCACCACAAATAACACCAGTGGTGTAGGATTAACCTCATCGCCACACCAAAAGAATCCCAAATCTAGATAATTATCCAAATAGGAGCGATTTTTCCTGCTTTTTTTGGAAGCTGATTTTTTTGCTGTGGGAATGGCCAAATCTTTTTCACTCGTACTTCTACTTTCGTTTCCTTCTTCACCCTCACCACTATCTCCATGTTTTCTCTTCTTAATGACAAACTTATCCATTGCAAGTTCAATACAGCTGCAGAATATCAGAAGCAGCAAGGAATACACACGTACAGCTCGATGTATAGTGCCTCACTGACAAAATGGACAAGAACCGATCAGGTACTGGGACACGACGCGTAATAAACAAAGAAAATTTGGTTACGCAAGGAGTACTATTACATTCTATTGCCATTATTGCCAAAATTCATGGCAATCTTGTGGCACCCCTAGGCGCTGTCCGTGGCACCCCAGGGTGCCGCGGCACCCAGTTTGAGAACCCCTGGCATAGGTGTTTGTAGTGCTGTAGAGGACATCTTTAGCTGATTCTGAACATTTACTACCTTAACTTATCTACCTTTTAAGCCATCTGTGTGATTGACCCCTTCACACCCAGATCTTTCCTTTGCTATAAAAAATTGTCTGTTGTTAGTCATAAAATTACGAAACGTAACTAAATATACCAAATTAGTGGAAAGGAAACTAAACAGGTCATATCTATAAAATATTGCTTATATTCACAAAAAATCGTCTAATGGTACCCAAATTACAATGTAAATTACGTTATGGGTCTCAAAAGGTTAATAACTGTTTGAATAAAAAAATGAATAATGTAGTGAAAAGGGTAGTGAAGTGAGCGGGGATATGTACAACGTTTTATTATGCGACATGATTTATTCGTGTCAACCAGTGTGTCGGGTGTCGGGTCATCCCTCGCTACGTAACAATGAGGGCGGCGGCGGCGAGGACCTGGGGGGCGGCGGGGTCACCTGGGGGGCTGGAGGGGGGGAGGGAGGGTCTTGACAGCACCTGTGTGTCGCCACCCCAGCGTGACCCCTGACCTCACCTGTATGACCTTGGGGGCTCAGGACAAAGTCAGGTGAGGGGCGTCCGGTAGGAAGGCGATCCCCAGGCCCTCTGCTTGCCGCGCCGAGAAGCTAACAAAACACCGAAGGATCTTACTTGTAGTTCATAAGCAGCGAGAGACTCAATGTGGTATAGTACATTATGTATAGAAGTATAGACAGTCCATTCCCATATAAAATGAAGTGTTATGTACGTGGTAACGACTATAGTCTATTTTTTTTATTATGGTCAAAATGCACTAAGGAAGCCACGCCTCCTGCCTCCCCTTCTATTCTACGGGGCAGCTGATTGGTGCATTCCTTATATCATCACTACCAATCACAATATCTTCACTACTTAACAACGGCGTGACCACTGGACAGAGCAATCTTCACTACAGAGGGATTTTTGATTTTGTCACCCTCTGTAGTGAAGATTGCTCTGTCCAGTGGTCACGCACTGTTAAGTAGTGAAGATATTGTGATTGGTAGTGATGATATGAGGAATGCACCAATCAGCTGCCCCGAAGAATAGAAGGGGAGGCAGGGGGCGTTGCTTCCTTAGTGCATTTTGACCATAATACAAAAAATAGACTATACTAAGCCTACACCCACGACGCCCTTGTCTCTGCCGTAGCAGGCGCCACGTCATGCGGGTCCTGGGGGTGCACAGGGGTGGTCGTGTGTCTTCCATGCACTCGTGGAGACCTGCTGGTGGTGGTGGTGGTGGCTGCAAACTCTCCGGTCTTGAAAAACTGCGGGTCAAACCCTAGACTACTGTGTCTTTGCGTCATCCTTTGAATCGTGTTCTGACAGCCGTGTGAATATTTCAATGTTTTATGTAACCCGACGCGTGCATGCAGGAGCAGATCGGTGCTGAATGCTACTACTTGAAATGAAGGGGAATGGTGTACATAGGGAGGCGAGAGGGACTGTACTCTCTCTCTCTCTCTCTCTCTCTCTCTCTCTCTCTCTCTCTCTCTCTCTCTCTCTCTCTCTCTCTCTCTCTCTCTCTCTCTCTCTCTCTCTCTCCCTCCCTGTAAATACAACTGGGGATCCTTGCAACGTTGGCTGACGCGGCTGGGGAGGCTGTGGACGAATACCTTTAACGATGCCACTTTCCTCGAGAAGTATAGACTGTTAGGTAGCTGGGAGGCTCGTGGAAGGGCTCGTGCTAGATCAATTGACTTTTTACATGATAGATGGTCAGTTGATCTTGGGCTCATGCCTGGACTGTATAGTGGAAGTCGTACATCAGAGGCAGACTGGGCTATGCTTGGTCACATGTGTTGCAGTAAGGGCTGGAGGGGACGTGAGCGGTCGTATGTGTGTGGTAGGTACAGTACATAGCGAAGTCGATATTCACGATAATCTGTAAAAATTCGGTCTGTGGCTGATCAGTCCAAATTTTGCGAGTGTGAGAGGCGTCAGTATATAGTAAAGTGCTAGTGTTGGGGTGCCGGGGCGTGGTGGTCCCCAGGCAGGCAGACAGGCCGGCAGGAGGCGCCCAAGTCAACCCTTCAGGAGCACTTGACTCGTATAATCCGTCCTCCCGGCGGGCCACGCGAGTATACTATTGGCCTTTCTACGGACGGGAAGGCCTCTGCTGTCCATTGTAATAGGTCGGAAGGCAGCAGAGATGTCGCTATCTTTTCCTGGTGTGTGGATCAGGGATTAGGGGAATGTATGCTTAGAGCTGCGTGGAGACTGTTTCCCCTTGGATGCGAGGGGAGAGGTTGATGGGCGGCGGCGGGTTGAAAAGGTAGCGGAAGGTGACGCGGAACTGGTGTGACATGATGTAGTAGAGGATGAAGTTGACAGCGCTGTTGATGAGGGCGAGCAGATCCATCACCTCGCCCCAGTGCAGGTAACATTGCCTGTCGACATCAAGAGAAATGAGATGTTAGTCGTGAGTGGTTAAAATCAACACGTTAGGTTACTCTCTCTCTCTCTCTATCTCTCTTTCTCTCTCTGTGTGTCTCTCTCTGTCTCTGTGTTTCTTTCTCTCTTTCGCTTTATTTTTTATTTAAACAGTTATTAATCACATGCATCGATGGCTTAAAA
>JACEEZ010018170.1:221833-231833 GCA_016584305.1 Chionoecetes opilio
GACGCCTGAACTGAGCCTGACTGACTGACTGACTTGAACTGACTGACTGGAACTGACTGCCTGACTGACTGACTGCCTGTGACTGCTGACTGACTGCTGGACTTCTGCCTGACTGACTGACCTGATCTGACGACTGACTGACTGACTGCCTGCCTGACTGACTGCCTGCTACTGACTGACTTTACTGCTGTGACTGACTGACTGACTGACTGACTGACTGACTGACTGACTGACTGACATGCTGCCTGCCTGCCTGCCTCTGCCTACCTGCCTCCCTGCTGCCTGAACTGAATGACTGACTGACTGTGACTGCTGACTGACCTGACTGGCTGACTGATGAACTGACTGACTGAATGTACCTGACTGACTGACTGACTGGAACTGCTGACTGAAGCTGACTGATGACTGACTGATCTGACTTACTTAACTGACTGACTGACTGACGACGGCCGCTTAATGACTGACTGACTGCTGACCACTGACTGACTGACCTTGACGATTGACTGACGTACTGACTGACTGCCTGACTGCTGACTGACTGACTGCTGACTGCTGACTGACTGCCTGATTACTGCTTGACTGACTTACTGACTGACTGACTGCCTTACTTGCTGCTTGACTGACTGACTGACCTTACACGGGAAACATTTTGGAAGGGTAGCCTCTGTGTTATTGTCGTTTTGTCCACGATGAAATATTCCATGTTTTATTGCATGTATATTCTGCTTGTGTTGCGTCACCGAACTCTGCTATTTGCACATACATGAAGAGAGAGCAGAGAGAGAGAGAGAGAGAGAGAGAGAGAAAGGAGAGAAGCGATAGCGATATCATGAATAGAAAGAGAAGAGAGAGTAGGAAAGAGAGAGCTAGAGAGAGAGAGAGAGATGAGAGAGAGAATGGATCACTCTAGATGCAGGCATCTTTAAATTTTTTCTTCGTTTCCCTCCTCTTATCTTCACTTGATAAGAAGATGAGGAAATACATAGGATACATAGGAATAACAGACACCAGGAGACCTATTTCTTAACAGGGTATCTGCTGAACCTACATGTACATACTACTAACTATCACTACATGTAAGAGGACAGTTATTGGAGAAATGATACCATGTCCCAAAAGAAGGAGGAACATGGAAGTTTCGTAGTAGAAGAATGATAGGATAATGAAATATACGTAACTACAACAACTACCAACTACACTAAATCGGATCCCGTGGACTTATACTATAATTCGCACTGGCAATCTCAGATACCCATTTACTTTACAGTGCGCGTCAAGTCTGTTTTTAAATGGTTATTGTCTGGGCTTCGACAAACATTTGCTGGAATTTGTGTCCATCGATCACACTCTAACATTGCAATAAGGTTTACGGAGTCATGATGCAACGTTTGACCGAATCAGTTTTAAACCCGTTATTTCTTGTTGTCACTTGATGAGAACTCGCATAGTTTCTCTTGCATTATGATCAAACCTTTTAGGATCTTAAAGATTTCTATCAAGTCCCACGGATTCTATCTGACGTCCTTTGGGAAAACATCCTAAGTTCCGCAGTCTCTCTTCATAGAAGAATTTCCGCAGGAGATGGTATAGTTTGGTTGCTCTTCTTTGAACGTTCCATTTGGCTTGATCTTTACGAAACAGACAAGGGCGAACCAGATTGGACGGCATATTCTAAGTGCGGCCTACCCAAACGACGTAGTATAATCGTGTCATTACATTTCGGAGTTTTATGTTCAAGTTGCGTTTAATGAAGCCCACATCATTTCGCCTTTTTATGGCCGCTAGCATGCGTACTGTGTTTCAGATCATTACTGATATGACACCTATCCTGTTCCTGCTGTACTTACAGTTTACGATTTATTTTTGCATTTGATAGTTGATATATGTATCGTTGCCTATATGCATTACTTTACATTTATCGTCAATTGATTTTTACTAGCCATTTATCACTCCAATCTGATAGTTTGCGAGATCACTTTGTATGAGTTCGCAGTTTTCTCTAGTATAATGCTTTACCGCCTAATTTGGTGTCAATAGCAATTTTGATATTTAGATACAAGCCGCAGTCCAGATCCTTGAATAACTTCATAAAAGAGTAGAAGATAGGAGGAGGAAGGAAGGGGATGAGGTGCTGGGAGGAGGAGGAGGAGAAGGGAAAGCGGAGGGAAAGGACGGAAGGAAGGAAGGAAAGAGGGAAGGAGGAAAAAGAAGAAGAAAGGAAGGATATGAAAGTTTTATATGAGTAAACACAAAGAATTGGTTTCAAATTAGGGAAGAATAGGGAAAGATGCTTTCTTGTCCTCCCTACTCTTTAGCCATCAGCTGTCTCCTTTGACCCCGCCACCAATCAGCGACGCACTATTAGTGTTAATATGATATTTTGCCTCGCGCGACAAGTTTTCCAACAGTATCTCTAGAGTCTGCTTTAAAGTAAACACGCTGTAACCTGACTACTGGCTGTTGACCTGGGTTTGCTGTGGTAAGCTAAGCGTCTAACTCCACCTCCAACCTTTGTGTGGATCTAAAAACAGATCGTTACATATTGCGAGGGGCCCTGTTTGACAGAAATCTGAAGAAGTATATTGGAGGCAGTGATGATTGCCAGGCAGATTCACGTCTCAAGTTTATGCGAAGGTGATAAAGAGAGCCGGAAGAGGGTTGTTGCGGCTCCTTACGTCTTTCCGGCAGCTGTTGCGACAGCTGACCAAGAGGGAAGTAAAAATCCAAGGGAACACTGATGACGTGGAAGCTTATGCTAAAAGGAGGACCACAGGCATCAGGTAGTAATCATCGAGAGAGAAGATCATAACAAGAAAAATAAAACAGTGTATTATGAAGAAACAAAAGTCATCGAAGAACCAGAAAACACGATTCAGAACACGATTGGAACCCGATTCAGTACGGAAGAAGCAAACACTGCGCAGCAGCCAAGATGGAAGCATCGCCCTTGCCCAGCGCGGTGCAGAAGAGGCACACCAAGGAAGCACAGGGAGACTGAAAGACGGAAAAAATCGCCCTAAACTCATGAAAAGAATCACGCACGACCACGGGCCCAGGTCGCGCCGTGCCAAAGGCGGCTGAGGGCCTCGCGTCCGGCGTGAATGCACGTCCCCGGCGACCTCACCGGCACTCCGAGGATGGAACGTTTGTCCCACGCAAGAGGCACCGCCCCTGGAGACCCAGGCGCTGCCCTCGTCACCGGGGGGCGACGGCACTCGCAGCACCGAGCCGCAGAAGGCGCGCATGCCCAGCCAAGAAAATGTCCCGTGCAGAAAGAACGTGGATGCGGAGAGCGTGAGGTAGTCGTGAAGTGGAGAAGGTGGATGTTGCGGTGGCCGCGGCGCCCCACATGCGGCGCTGCATCGTCGGCCTGGCGGCGCCAACGGCTGAAGAAGTTGCAGTAGGAGTTTCCCGGGCGTTGTAGTGAAGGTGCCGCCGCCGCGGGACGCCGTAACCGCCACCGTCAAGGTAGCGGGACCGTCCCCTGCAGGTTTACGCGCCGCGGCGCATCCCTCAGGCGCTGCTGCACAGCGGAGTTGGTGGAAGGCCGCAAGTGGGCAGTGGCGCCAACACTACGGCGCCACGTGATAGCCTGCGGCGGCGGGGGGCCAACATCCGTAAGCTGCAGAAGGTTTCCCGCTGTGGCGGATGCGGTGCTCGCCTCGCGAGGACCGCGCCGCCCGCACGTGGCCTCTGAAGGGTCCGCGGTCACCAAGTGGCCGGCGCCAGCACTCCTTGGCCCCCGATGCCAAGGCCAAACTTATGCCCTCCCACCACCACCAGACGACACCCGAACTACCCACCCCCCAACCACCACCCCCCCAACCACTACCCACCACCACCCCCAACACCACTAAACTCCCCTCCCCATACTGTTTAAAATCCCACCCAAGTCGCCGCCCTCGCCTCCCGCCCTCAACGCCGAGGACTTTCCTGCCGCTCACCCAGGCACAACTCAAAAACCCGCCACACACCTCATGCCCGCACAGCACCCAACACCCTCCGCCTCCGCGCAACCCAACACACTCCCCCCAGGCACCACCGCCCCTCCCTCCCGAATCCCAACCACCCTCCCACCAACAACCACTTCTCACCCTCCCGCCCATGTCCCGCCCCTCTGTACAAGACGCCTGCATTAGCAGCCTTCTGCCCCAAACCCGCCCGCAAAATACCGCCGCTCGCCAGCAACATATCCTCCCTCCATTACCATAACTATCCTCCCCCCCCTAACATTACCTATCCTTCTGCGCACCATCAAGACTATTCGGCCCATCCAAATATCCTGTCGCCCCACTAACACAACTCTTCTGCGCACCATCAAGGCTATTACGCCCATCCTAACTATCCTGCCGCCCACTACCACAACTCTTCTGCCCACCATCAGACTATACGCCCATCCTAACTATCCTGCCGCCCACTACCACAACTTTGCCCACCATAAAGACTATTACCCCTCCTAACTATCCTGCCGCCCACTACCACAACTCTTCTGCTCACCATCAAGACTATTACGCCCATCCTAACTATCCTGCCGCCCACTACCACAACTCTTCTGCCCACCATCAAGGCTATTACGCCCATCCTAACTATCCTGCCGCCCACTACCACAACTCTTCTGCCCACCATCAAGACTATTACGCCCATCCTAACTATCCTCCCGCCCACTACCACGACAACCCACCCGCCCACCATCAAGACTATTACGCCCATCGTGACTCTCCTCCCACCCACCACCACAACAACCCACCCGCCCACCACCACGCCCGCAGAAGCCGCCGCCCCACAAACCCTCACGCCCACCCTTGAGGCATAAACTGACCTCAAATCCTAATAAATACATAAACTGACTGAGTAAACTGAAATGAATGAATAAACGGACTGAATAAACTGAAACGAATGAATAAACTAAACTAATGAATAAACTGACATGAATGAATAAACGGACTGAATAAACTGAAACGAATGAATAAACTAAACTAATGAATAAACTGACCGAGTAATTGATGTCAGGTCAATTATCGAACCCAGGATCACGTGAACTCTTTGCCGTGATTTCAATGGTACAAAATATTATATATTTTTTAGCGGAATTTAACCCCTTCACGCCCAGATCTTTCCTTTGCTAAAAAAAAATCGTCATTTGTTAGCCATAACATCACGAAAAGTAACTTAATATACCAAATGAGTTAGTGGACAAGGATACTAAACAGGTCATATCTATAAAATATTGCTTATAGTCACTAAGAATCGTCTAATGGTAGCCAAATTACAATGGAAATTACGTTCTGGGCCTCAAGGGGTTAATTGTGTATTCAGTAGATAGTATGGAAGCTAAAGGGATTTTTGAAGTAATATAAAGGGATTTTAATGTAAACTGAGTAAATTTTTATATTTTCATGATTGACTTTTTCTGAACAAAAACTGTAATTATTTGTTTTCTTTCTGAACAAAAACTGTCATATTCTTTTTTTCTTTCTGAACAAAAACTGTAATTAATTGTTTTCTTTCTGAACAAAAACTATAATTATTGTTTTCTTTCTGAACAAAAAATAATGAATTATTTTCTTTCTGAACAAAAACTGTAATTATTTGTTTTCTTTCTGAACAAAAACTGTCATATTCTTTTTTTCTTTCTGAACAAAAACTGTAATTATTTGTTTTCTTTCTGAACAAAAACTGTCATATTCTTTTTTTCTTTCTGAACAAAAACTGTAATTATTTGTTTCTTTTTGAACAAAAACTATAATTAATTGTTTTCTTTCTGAACAAAAAATAATTACTTGTTTTCTTTCTGAACAAAAACTGTAATTACTTGTTATGTGGAGGAGGAGGAGGATTACATAGGATTACATAGGAGTAACAGACACCAGGAGACCTATTGGTCCATAGCGAGGGTATCTGCTGAACTACATACTACTAACTATCAACTACTTGTAAGAAAACAGTTGGAAAATGATACCATGTCCCTAAAAAGGATAGGAACATGGAAATTTCATAGTGCAGAATGATAGGATATGAAAAATACTAACTACAACTACCACTACCACTACAACTAATCGATACGGGGGACTAGATACGAATTCGCACTATCAATACCCATTTACTTTACAGTGCGCGTCAAGTCTGTTTTTGAATGTAGTTATTGTGTTGGCTCCGACAACATTTGCTGGTAACTTGTTCCATCGATCAACGACTCTAACATTGAAATAATTTTTACGGAGATCGGTGATGCAACGTTGACCGTTTAGTTTTAAACCATTATTTCTTGTTGTCACTTGAGTTGAAAGCTCGAATAGGTCCTCTTGATTAATGACATCAAAACCTTTTAGGATCTTAAAGGTTTCTATCAAGTCCCCACGGATTCTACGATCCTTTAAGAAAACATATTAAGTTTCCGCAGTCTCTCTTCATAAGATGAATTTCGCAGAGATGGAATTTGTTTGGTTGCTCTTCTTTGCACTGATTCCAATTTGGCTTGATCTTTTACGAAACAGGGCGACCAGAATTGAACGGCATATTCCAAGTGCGGCCTAACCAAGGACGTGTATAATTGTGTCATTACTTTCGGAGTTTTTATGTTCAAAGTTACGTTTAATAAAGCCAACATCATATTTGCCTTTTTACTGGCAGCTAGGCAATGCGAACTGGTTTTCAGATCATTACTGATGATGACACCTAGATCCTTTTTCCTGCTGTACTTAAGTTAACGATTTATTTTGCATTTGATAGTTATATTTGAGGTTATCGTTGCCTATATGCATTACTTTACATTTTTCGGAATTAAATTTTAATAGCCATTATCACTCCAAATCTGATAGTTGTCGAGATCACTTTGTATGATTTTCGCAGTTTTCTCTAGTATATGCTTTACCGCCTAATTTGGTGTCATCTGCAAATTTTTTGATATTTTAGATACAAGTCCGCAGTCCCAGATCGTTGATATATATCAGAAAAAGAGTAGCCCCAAGACCGAGCCTGAGGACCCCACTAGTGACATCTAACCAATCAGATGCTCACCATTTATTACTACCCGTTGTTTACGATTTGAAAGCAATCGCCAATCCATGACATAATTGCTTTTCCTATGCATGTGCCCTTAGCTGGTCAACAGTCGCTTATGGGGAAAACTGTACGAAGGCTTTCTGAAAATCAAGGTATATTACATCCGAGGGAATTTTAGCGTCCCATTTTTGAATAAATGACATTAAAAAAATCCAGTAGGTTTGTTAAGCAGGATCTTTTATTTCTAAATCCATGCTGGGAGTTTATTATAGAGTTATTTTCATCGAGAAAAGACACTATTTTATCCCGCAATATTTCTCAAATAGTTTAACAATCACGGACGTTAGACTAATTGGGCGATATTACTTGCGAGGCCTTTTCTCCCTTTCTTGAATATCGGTGTAACATTAGCTAATTTCCACATACTAGGAACATTTTTTTCACTTAGCGATTTATTGAAAATAATCTTTAATGGGAGCGAAAGTTGACTGTGACATTCGCGAAGTAGTCGCGGCGAGATTTCGTCCACCCCCACGGATTTTGCTGGGTCAAGTTTCAGCAAATACTTTGATATTTCGTCTACTGTTATCTCTCCTATTACCAGTCTATCCCTTTCGAGTCCTGCATACATGTTTACTGGTTCTGGTAATGGAGTTTCGTCTTCTTTAATAAATACCGCATTAAAGTATTCATTGAGTACGAACGCCATACTCTTATTATCATTTACCAAGATATTATTATTATCTTTCAGTGGTCCAATACTTGTTTTGACGTTTTTCTTACTTCGAACGTATTGAAAGAACCTTTTCGGGTTTGATTTGGATTCCTTTGAGGAGGAGGAGGAGGAGGAGGAGGAGGAGGAGGGGAGGAGGAGGAGGAGGAGGAGGAGGAGGAGAAGGCGGAGGAGGAGGAGGAGGAGGAGGAAGAGGAGGAGGAGGAGGAGGAGGAGGAGGAGGAGGAGGAGGAGGATACAAGAAACAATATCAGCCCAGCCTCTTTATATATCCCCAGTGAACCTTCCTGCGGTTGTTTATTGGGTCGCAGGGCTTCATTTCTTACCCTAGGAGGTAGATAAGTGGTCTTCCCCTCTCTGAACCCCTCACCCTCTGCCCCTTTCTCTCTCTCTTTCTCTAAGTGTCTCATCGTCGTCCCCCATGTACCATCCCTTCCCTTTCCCCTCCCTTCCCTTCCCTTCCTTCTCCCCTCTCCTCCCCTTCCTTTCCTTCCCCTCCCTTCCTTTCCCCTTCACTCCACTCTCTGTACCTTCCCTTCCTCGTCCCCTCTCCTCCAAACACTCCTAGCCCTTCCTTCCACTCCACCTTTCCCTTCCCTTTCCTCCACCTTTCCCCTCCCTCCACCTTTCCCCTCCCTACCCTTCCCTTCCTCTTCCCCTCTCCTCTCCTCTTAACCCCATATCTATTCCCTTCTTGTGCAATCCCTTCCCCTCACCTTTCCTCTCCCTTCCCTTTCCTTTCTCTTCCCCTCTACTCCACTCACGCTACTCCCTTCCTCTTCCACTTCCCTCCAAACACTCCTATTACCCCTTCCTTCGACACCACTCTCCACAAAATGTTAAAAAAAAAAAAAAAAAAAAATCTGCACCCATGACCTACCTGAAGAAGTTCCTCCCGTATATGCCCGAGAGCAGCGCCAACACGCCCTGCGGCATCTCGGTGGCCAGGAACAAGAGCAGCACCGTCAGCAGCATCCGCGTGGTCTTCTCCGTGAGCTTCTCCATGCGGGGCAGCTTGCGGTCCGCCTCCATGGACGGCGTGCCCATCTTGATGAGGTTCGCCTGAAGGTGCAGGAGGGGAGGGGTTAGAGTAGATGGAGAGGGGGATTTAGGTGAGGTTTCTGCCATCTCCACTGGAATAAAATGTGGTGTTAAGGTGATTTAAAGAGATTTAGGTGAGCTTTCCGCATCCACTGGAATATGAATAAGGTAATAAGACAATAGGATAATAAGAAGATGTAGGAATAAGGGGTGTTAAGGTGATGTATAGGGAGATTTAGGTGAACATTCTGCATCCACTGTAATAAAAATAGGATGATAAGACACTAGGATAATTAGACGATGTAGGAATAAGTGGTGTTAGATAGAGTAGATGAAGAGGGGAGGGGGATTTAGGTGAACTTTGCAGGGGACTGATAAGTGGTGTTAGGGCAATGTAGGAAGAAGAATAAGTGGTGTTAAGATGATGTAGGAAGATAAATAAGTGGTGTTAAAGTGATGTAGGAAGATAAATAAGTGGTGTTAAAATGATGTAGGAAGATAAATAAGTGGTGTTAAAGTGATGTAGGAAGAAGAATAAGTGGTGTTAAAGTGATGTAGGAAGAAGAATAAGTGGTGTTAAAGTGATGTAGGAAGATAAATAAGTGGTGTTAAAGTGATGTAGGAAGATAAATAAGTGTGTTAAGTGATGTAGGAAGAAGAATAAGTGGTGTTAAAGTGATGTAGGAAGATAAATAAGTGGTGTTAAAGTGATGTAGAAGATAATAAGTGGTGTTAAAGTGATGTAGGAAGAAGAATAAGTGGTGTTAAAGTGATGTAGGAAGATAAATAAGTGGTGTTAAAGTGATGTAGGAAGATAAATAAGTGGTGTTAAAGTGATGTAGGAAGAAGAATAAGTGGTGTTAAAGTGATGTAGGAAGATAAATAAGTGGTGTTAAAGTGATGTAGGAAGATAAATAAGTGGTGTTAAAGTGATGTAGGAAGATAAATAAGTGGTGTTAAAGTGATGTAGGAAGATAAATAAGTGGTGTTAAAGTGATGTAGGAAGAAGAATAAGTGGTGTTAAAGTGATGTAGGAAGATAAATAAGTGGTGTTAAAGTGATGTAGGAAGATAAATAAGTGGTGTTAAAATGATGTAGGAAGATAAATAAGTGGTGTTAAAGTGATGTAGGAAGGTTTGTGGTGCAGGAGGGGAGAGGTTAGAGTAGAGGGAGAGGGAGATTTAGGTGAATTATTTAGGTGATTGATTAGGTGGTAAGGTGATT
>JACEEZ010018170.1:236833-246833 GCA_016584305.1 Chionoecetes opilio
CCCCTCTCCTTCCCCTCTCTTCCCTCCCCTCTCCTTCCCCTCTCTTCCCTCCCCTCTCCTTCCCCTCTCTTCCCTCCCCTCTCCTTCCCCTCTCTTCCCTCCCCTCTCCTTCCCCTCTCTTCCCTCCCCTCTCCTTCCCCTCTCTTCCCTCCCCTCTACTTCCCCTCTCTCCTCCCTACCTCCCCTCTATCGTCGTTAATCCTCTTCTCCCCTTCCTTATCCCCGTTTTTGAGTACATTATTTTAGTGGGGTTATTTTAGGTTTATTTTCGGTTAGTTTAGGTTTAGTTTAGAAATTATTGTAGGTTATTGGAGGTTTAATTTAGGTTATTTTCGCTTTTTTGGGGTTATTTGAGGTATATTTTAGCTTATTTTTGAACCAGTCGTCAATGGTCCCCTTTCATTCCCCTCTTTCCCCTCATTCCTCCCTTCTATGTCTTCTTTACTCGCACTCTTTCTTCCCGTTTCTTTCCTGCTTCCCTCATTTTGTCTTTTGATTACAATGTATTTTCTCCTTTCCCCTTCCCCTCTTCCTTGCTTTTTTCTCTCTCTCCCCTCTTTCTATTCTCTTATCCCTCTCTCTCCCCTTTCTCCCTCTCTTTTTTCCCCATCCACTTTTCCTCTCTTGTCTTCCCTGCAGTCATTACCTGGGGGGGGGGAGAGAGAGAAGAGAGAGAGGAGAGAGAGAGAGAGAGAGAGAGAGAGAGAGAAGAGAGAGAGAGAGCTGATGATGATGGCAAGGTCACGCAATCTACTTTTCCTCTCTTGTCTTCCCTGCAGTCATTACCTGGAGAGAGAGAGAGAGAGAGAGAGAGAGAGAGAGAGAGAGAGAGAGAGAGAGAGAGAGAGAGAGAGAGAGAGAGAGAGAGAGAGAGAGAGAGAGAGAGAGAGAGAGAGAGAGAGAGAGAGAGAGAGAGAGAGAGAGAGAGAGAGAGAGAGAGAGAGAGATGATGATGATGATGATGATGGCAAGGTCACGCAAGGTTATGTTTAAAGAGAGAAATGAAAAATATGAAAAAGTGGAAAAAGTTCTCAAATGTCAGACTGTTAAGGTTTTCAGTATGTGACTAACTTGAATGGAGGCTAATCTTTCCTCCTCCTCCTCCTCCTCCTCCTCCTCCTCCTCCTCCTCCTCCTCCTCCTCCTCCTCCTCCTCCTCCTGACGTAAACCCAGTCCTTTCCTATTCCTATTTATTTATCTCCTTTCTCCCTTCCCTTCCTCCTTCCCTTCCTCCTTTCCTTTCCTTTCCTTTCCTTTCCTTTCCTTTTTCCTTTCCTTTCCTTTCCTTTCCTTTCCTTTCCTTTCCTCTCCTACCTCGTTCACTCACTCTTTCCTTCCTTTTTTATCTTTTCCTTTCTTATTCCTTCTTATTTCTCTCCTTTCTCCCCTTCCTTCCTCCTTTCCTTCTTTCCTTTCCTCTCCTCTCCTCTCTCGTTCACTCCTTCCTTTCTTCCTTCCTTATTTTTCCTTTCTTGTTCCTACTTCTTTCTCTTCTTTCTCCCCTTCCTTTCCTCCTCTTCTCTCCTCTCCTACCTCGTTCACTTAATCATTCCTTCCTTCCTTCCTTATCTTTCCTTACTTTCTCCCCTTCCCTTTCCTCCTTTCCTCTCCTCTCCTCTCTCCTTCCTTCCGTCCTTTCTTCCCTTCCTTTCCTTTCTTCCTTCCTTCCTTCCTTCCTTCCTTCATTCCACTCCTCCCATTCCCTTTCTCCTCTTTCCTCCTTTCCTCTCTTCTTCTCTCCTCTCTCACGCCTTCCTTCTTTCCATCATTATCTATCCTCCCTCCCTTCCACCTCCCTATTCATCTTTATGTTGACTGTTATTGTTATTTGTTTTTGTTCTTTTGTTCTTGTTATTTTTATCCTCTAATCATATTCCCTTCTGTCTACCTTTTTCCTCTTCACTTGTAAAATTAAACGCGATTACTTTAGGATTACTGACGCGATTACTTTACATATGCGAATGGTAATACTAATCATCAGTATTAGCAATAACAGCTGCTACCACCACCACCACCCCCACCACCACCACCACCACCCCCACCACCACCCCCACCACCCCCACCACCCCACACCACCACCACCCACCCCCCCCACCACCACCCACCACCCCACCACCACCACCACCCACCACACCACCACCACCACCCCACCACCACCACCACCACCACCCCCACCACCACCACCACCACCACCACCACCACCCCCACCACCACCCCCACCACCACCACCACCACCACCACCCCCACCACCACCACCACCACCACCACCACCACCACCACCACCCCCACCACCACCACCACCACCACCACCACCACCACCACCACCACCACCACCACCACCAATACCACCACCGGAGGATCCCACCCCCACCACCACCACCACCACCACCCCCCCACCACCACCACCACCACCACCCCACACCACCAGCACCAACAACACCACCACCACCACCACACCCCCACCACTCCAACCACCACCACCACCCCACCACCACCACCCCCACCGACCAACACACACAACCACCACTCACCACCACCACCACCAACACACAACAATACAACAATAATAAAAAAACACAAAATAACCGTGAAAAATGAATGCCATCAATTCAGGTAAAAACACATCCATATGGTAATGAAGGTAATGCGCCTCCATACCACGGCCGCTAATGCCTGCACACACACACACACACACACAGATGGATACATACCTGAATAATTTTATTTTTTTATTTTGTATTTATTTTTATATATTATGCCTATAGCGCGTGTAGGCAGTGGCCTCCAGGGGTGGGATGGCAGGCCCTGGAGGTTCACTTGAGGGCTGTGATGGTTGGTCCTCGCCCGTGGTGGCGCAGGCAGGATTTTTATAGTGACTCCTGTGATTAAGGCTCATGCCGCCCCCTGTGTCCCCTCGATGCCTCGCAATCAAAAGGGAGAGTTATGGGCAGCATGTGGGTGTTCTTAGGCCACTCGACGGTACAGAAAGATTTAAGTGGACTTATGGGTCTCACTCGGGATCGAACTCGGGTCACCCAGAACGCCAGTCGGAGACGCTAACCACTCTGCTACCACCTCCCCATTCATACTTACTTACACACATAAACATACACACATACATACATTTACAGAGAGAGAGAGAGAGAGAGAGAGAGAGAGAGAGAGAGAGAGCGAGAGAGCGAGCGAGCGAGCGAGAGAGAGAGAGAGAGAGAGACAGAGAGAGAGAAGAGAGAGAGAGAGAGAGAGAGAGAGAGAGAGAGAGAGAGAGAGAGAGAGAGAGAGAGAGAGAGAGAGAGAGAGAGAGAGAGAGAGAGAGAGGAAGAGAGAGAGAGAGATGAGCGAGAGAGAGGAGAGAGAGACGTGTTGTATAATACCAAAATAAATAAGAACAAAAATAAAAAATAACAAGAAAATTAGAATATAACCAATACAAAAAAGAACGGAAAAAAAGAAAGAGGAAAAAAAGTCTTACCAAGAACAACAAAAAAAAAGAAAACATACTAAAAGAAAAAGTAAAGATCGGATGGTACACACACAAAGAAAAAGTCAGACACAGAATACTTTTGATATTTATGTGGCGCCGCGCAGTACTGAGTTGGTTCCCTGGAGTCTCTATTGTCTCTACGGAGCTATTATAATACAGCCACTGACAATGTGCATATAGGATAAGATATACAAGAGGAGGGCAAGAGAGAGAGAGAGAGATAAGAGAGAGAGAGAGAGAGAGAGAGAGAAGAGAGAGAGAGAGGGAGGAGAGAGAGAGAGAGAGAGAGAGAGAGAGAGAGAAGAGAGAGAGAAGAGAGAAGAGAAGAGAGAAGAGAAGAGAGAGAGAGAGAGAGAGAGATAGAGAGAGAGAGAATAAGGATGGGTGAACAGGTAGCAAGGTACTAGAAACTTAGGGCCAGAGGTTTGCATCGAGGAGGAGGAGGAGGTAGGAGGAGGAGGAGGAGGAGGAGGAGGAGGAGGAGGAGGAGGAAGGGGAGGAGTGAGTAGGAGGAGGAAAGGAAGGGGATGAGGAGGAGGAAGATGAGGAGGACTCTTTCCTCTTGCATTATGTATACCTATTGCTTGTTATTTTCATGGGCAAGGTTAAGATGGTAATGTTATTATAAATTTATTGTCTGTGTTATTTCTCATCGACTCTCGTGTTTTTATTTTGTAACTCAACTTTATAACTTATTTTCATTTTACCTTTCTACCTTTTTTTTTTACCCTTGAAATAAGGGTAAAAAAAAAAGGTAGAAAGGTAAAATGAAAATAAGTTATAAAGTTGAGTTACAAATAAAACATGAGAGTAGATGAGAAAATAACACAGACAATAAATTTATAAATAACATTACATCTTAACCTTGCCCCTGAAATAACAAGCAATAGTATACATAATGCAAGAGGGAAAGACGTCCTCCTCCTCCTCCTCCTCCTCCTCCCCCTCCTCCTCCCCCCTTCCCTCCTCCTCCTCCTCCTCCTCCTCCTCCTCTTCTTCCTCCTCCTCCTCCTCTTCTTCTTCCTCTTCCTCTTCATCACCGCCTTAGCTTCTATCTTTTTTTCTCTCATAACTTCCATTATTCCTTACTGTTATTTTTCCTTTCTCCATTCCTACAAGGGTTTTTAACTTTACTAATCCTCGCTTTTTTTTTCTCTCTCTCTCTCTCTGTCTGTCTCTCTCTCTCTCTCTCTCTCTCTCTCTCTCTGTCTGTCTGTCTGTCTGTCTGTCTATCTCTCTCTCTCTCTCTCTCCCCCTCTGTCTGTCTCTCTCTCTCTCTCTCTCTCTCTCTCGCTCTCTCTCTCTCTCTCGTCTTCCTCTCTCCTCTCTCTCCTGTCAGCTTTGGTAATATTACCAAGCACCTTTTAATATTGTTCAATTCCGATAGAGGTATAACCGTCCTTTACTGACTAAATCCTCGCTGCATCTATCTCTCTCTCTCTCTCTCTCTCTCGCTCTCTCCTCCTCTCATCTCCTCTCTCTCTCATCTCTCTCTCGTCCTCTCTCTCTCGCCTCTCCTCTCCTCTCTCTCTCTCTCTTCTCTCCTCTCTCCTCTCTCGTCTCTCTCTCTCGTCTCTCTCTCTCTCTTCTCTCTGCTCTTCCCTCTCTCTCTCTCATCCTCTCTCTCTCCTCTGCACCTTATTTAATCATAGCAACACTGTTTTACTAATCCGTTTAATTCCCGATGCAGGTTTGTTGGGAAATATTTTGTCCTTCGTACTTGCTTTAATCCGTCCCATATTCTGCGTCATTTTTTAAAATTTTGTTTTTTTACCAAGGCTTTTATAATTATTCTGTTTTTGTACCAAGGCTTTTATTATTATTCAGTTTTTTTTTACCAGGCTTTTATCATTATTCTGTTTTTATTTTACCAGGCTTTTATCATTATTCCTGTTTTTTTACAGCTTTATCATTATTCTTGTTTCTTTCACCAGCTTTTATCATTATTCCTGTTTTTTTACCGATGCTTTTATCATTATTCTGTTTTTTTTACCATGCTTTTTCATTATTCTGTTTTTTTTTACCAGGCTTTTATCATTATTCTGTTTTTTTTACCAGGCTTTTATCATTATTCTGTTTTTTACCAGGCTTTTACCATTATTCTGTTTTTCACCAGGCTTTTTATCATTATTCCTGTTTTTTACACAGGCTTTTATCATTATTCTTGTTTTTTTTACAGGCTTTTATCATTATTCTTTTTTACTGCAGCTTTTATCATTATTCTTTTTTTTACCAGGCTTTTATCATTATTCTGTTTTTTACCAGGCTTTTATCATTATTCTGTTTTTTTTACCAGGCTTTTATCATTATTCTGTTTTTTAACCAGGCTTTTATCATTATTCTTTTCTTTTTTTAAACCAGGCTTTTATGTATTATTCAGTTTTTTGACCAGCTTTTAATCATTATTCCTGTTTTTTTGTACCAGGCTTTTATCATTATTCTTTTTTTTTTATACCATGCTTTCTCATTATTCTGTTTTTTTACCAGGCTTTTTCATTATTCCTGTGTTTTTTTACAGGCTTTTATCATTTCTGTTTTTTACCAGCTTTTACCTTATTCTTTTTTCACCAGGCTTTTTATCATTATTCTGTTTTTTTACCAGGCTTTTATCATTATTCTGTTTTTTTTTACCTATCTTTGTATCATTATTTTTTTTTTTTACCAGGCTTTAGTCATTATTCCCTTTTTTTTACCAGGCTTTTATCATTATTCTGTTTTTTTACCAGGCTTTTATTCATTATTCTGTTTTTTTTTTTTACAGGCTTTTTATCATTATGTCTGTTTTTTTACCAGGCTTTAATCATTATTCTTTCTTTTTTTACCAGGCTTTTATCATTATTTCGTTTTTTTTTTATTACGCAGGCTTTTATCATTATTCTGTTTTTTACCAGCTTTTTCATCATTCTGTTTTTTACCAGGCTTTTATCATTATTCTGTTTTTTTTACCAGGCTTTTATCATTATTCTGTTTTTTACCAGGCTTTTATCATTATTCTGTTTTTTACCAGGCTTTTATCATTATTCTGTTTTTTTCCAGGCTTTTATCATTATTCTGTTTTTTTTTACCAGCTTTTTACAGTTTCTGTTTTTTTACCAGGCTTTTATCATTATTTCTGTTTTTACCAGGCTTTTTATCATTATTTAGTTTTTTTTTCCCAGGCTTTTTAATCATTATTCTGTTTTTAAACCATGCTTTTATCATTATTCTGTTTTTTATACCGGGCTTTTATCATTATTCCTGTTTTTTTTATACCAGGCTTTTATCATTATTCTGTTTTTTACCAGGCTTTTACCAATATTCTGTTTTTCACCAGGCTTTTATCCTTATTCGGTTTTTTACCAGGCTTTTATCATTATTCTGTTTTTTACCAGGCTTTTATTATTATTCAGTTTTTTTTCACCAGGCTTTTATCATTATTCTGTTTCTTTCACCAGGCTTTTATCATTATTCTGTTTTTTTACGCAGGCTTTATCATTATTCCTTTCTTTTTTACCAGGCTTTTATCATTATTCTGTTTTTGTACAAGGCTTTTATTATTATTCTGTTTTTTTACCCAGGCTTTTTATCATTATTCTTGTTTTTTTACAGGCTTTTATTATTATTCTTCCTTTCTTTTTTACCAGTCTTTTATCATTATTCTTTCTTTTTTTTACCAGGGCTTTTCTCTTATTCTTTCTTTTTTTACCAGGGCTTTTATCATTATTCGTGTTTTAATACCAGTCTTTTAACTCATTATTCATTGTTTTTTACCAGCTTTTTATCATTATCCTGGTTTTTTTCAGGCTTTTATCATTATTCTGGTTTTTTTACCAGGCTTTTATTATTATTCAGTTTTTTTTCACCAGGCTTTATTCATATTCTGTTTTTTACCAGCCTTTTATCATTATTCTGTTTTTTTTCACGCAGTCTTTTATAATTATTCTGTTTTTGTAAAGCTTTTATTATTATTAATGATTTTTTTTTCACCAGGCTTTTATCATTATTCAGTTTTTTTACCAGGCGTTTATAATTATTCAAGGTTTTTTACCAGGCTTTTTATTATTATTCCGTTTTTTTCACCAGGCTTTTATCATTATTTCTTTTCTTTCACCAGGCTTTTATCATTATTCTGTTTTTTTCACCAGGCTTTTTATCATTATTCCTTCTTTTTTTACCAGGCTTTTATCATTATTCTGTTTGTACAGGCTTTATTAGTATTCTGTTTTTTTACCATGCTTTTATCATTATTCTGTTTTTGTACAAGGCTTTTATTATTATTCTGTTTTTTACCAGGCTTTTATCATTATTCTGTTTTTTTTACCAGGCTTTTATCATTATTCTGGTTTTTTTCAGGCTTTTATCATTATTCTGTTTTTTTACCAGCTTTTATATTATTTCAGTTTTTTTTCACCAGGCCTTTTTATCATTATCTGTTTTTTACCAAGCTTTTATCATTATTCCTGGTTTTTTTCACCAGGCTTTTATAATTATTCTGTTTATTGTACAGGCCTTTTATTTTATTATTAATTTTTTTTCCACCAGGCTTTTATCATTATTCAGTTTTTTTTTACCAGGCTTTTATCATTATTCTGTTTTTTACCAGGCTTTTATCATTATTCGGTTTTTTTACCAGGCTTTCTCATTATTCTGTTTTTTTTACCAGGCTTTTATCATTATTCTGTTTCTTTCACCAGGCTTTTATCATTATTCTTTTTTTTTTACAGGCTTGAATCATTAATTCCTGTTTTTAACCATTCTTTATCATTATACGTTCTTTTTTACCAGGCTTTTATCATTATTCTGGTGTTTTTTTCACCAGGCTTTTATCATTATTCTGGTTTTTTTTACGCAGCTTTTTATCATTATTCTTTCTTTTTTACCAGGCTTTTATTCATTTTCTGTTTTTTACCAGCTTTTTTCATATATTCTGTTTTTATTTTAACCAGCTTTTATCATTATTCTGTTTTTTTTTTCATGCTTTTATCATTATTCCTGGTTTTTTTACCAGAGCCTTTTATTATTATTCAGTTTTTTTTTTGTTTCACCAGGCTTTTGATCATTATTCTGGTTTTTTACCCAGGCTTTTATCATTATTCTGTTTTTACCAGGCTTTTATCTGTATTCTTTCTTCACCATGCTTTTTTACCATTATTCCTTCTTTTTTTACCAGGCTTTTATCATATTCTGTTTTTACCAGGCTTTTATATTATTCGGTTTTTTTTCAACCACAGCTTTTATCATTAGTCTTTCTTTTTTTACCAGGCTTTTATCATTATTCTGTTTTTCACCAGGCTTTTATCATTATTCTTTCTTTTTTTTACCAGGCTTTTATCATTATTCTTTCTTTTTTTACCAGGCTTTTATCATTATTCTGTTTTTTTACCAGGCTTTTATCATTATTCTGTTTTTTACCAGGCTTTTATCATTATTCTGTTTTCACCAGCTTTTAGCATTATTCTGTTTTTTGTACAATGCTTTTATTATTATTGCAGTTGTTGTTGACCAGGCTTTTATCATTATTCTGTTTTTTACCAGCTTTTCATCATATTTCCTGTTTTTTACCAGCTTTTATCATTATTCTGTTTTTTTCCAGGCTTTTATCATTATTCTGTTTTTTTACCAGGCTTTTATTATTATTCAGTTTTTTTTCACCAGGCTTTTATCATTATTCTGTTTTTTACCAGGCTTTTATCTTATTCTGTTTTTTCACCAGGCCTTTTAGCATTGTTCTGTTTTTTTTTACCAGGCTTTTATCATTATTCTTTTTTTTCCCGGCTTTTTATCATTTTCCTGGGTTTTTTTACCAGGCTTTTATCATTATTCTTTCCTTTTTTACCAGGCTTTTTATCATTATTCGTTTTTTCACCAGCTTTTATCATTATTCTGTTTTTTTACTCAGGCTTTTACATTATTCTTTCTTTTTTTTACCAGGCTTTTATACATTATTTTCTGTTTTTTACCAGGCTTTTATCATTATTCTGTTTTTTTACCAGGCTTTTATCATTATTCTGGGTTTTTTCAGGCTTTTATCATTATTCTGGTTTTTTACCAGGCTTTTATCATTATTCCTTCTTTTTTTACCAGCTTTTATCATTATTTTCTGTTTTTTACCAGGCTTTTTATCTTATCTGTTTTTTTTAACCAGCTTTTGATCATTATTCCTGTTTTTGTTTTTTACCAGCTTTTATCATTTATTCTGTTTTTTTTACCAGGCTTTTATCATTATTCTGTTTATTGCGTACCTTGTTTTTCCTGCATCCTGTTCGTGTTTGCCGACAGCCCGCGAAGATTTACTTGTCCCGCGGGTGCTGAAAAATACACGCCAACAGCTTTCCCTCCTCTCCAATTCATGCTTCCGTATTTTCTCTGATATTATTGTGTATTTTTAGGTGTTTATGCTCAAGGTTCTGTAAATTTATCTCCCAACAACTGTCATATATTTTTATTCCTAATTTTTCCCTTTTTTAAATTTGATATCTTACAATTTCAGGCAACACTTTTCTTTTCTTTCTTTCCATTTTTTCTTGTTTTCTCTGA
>JACEEZ010018170.1:249333-261833 GCA_016584305.1 Chionoecetes opilio
CACCACCAATACAACGCACGCATCACCACCCTCACCACCACCATCATTATCACTATTACCACCAATACAACACACGCATCACCCTCACCATCACCATCACTATCACCATCACCACCATCATCACAATCGCTATCACCCTTGATGAGATGTAATTTTGTTGATAAGACGTAATTTTGTCAATAAGACTTAATTTTGTTCTCTCCTCTCTCTCTCTCTCTCTCTTCTCTCTCTCTCTTCTCTCTCTCTCTCTTCTCTCTCTCTCTCTCTCTCTCTCTCTCTCTCTCTCTCTCTCTCTCTCTCTCTCTCTCTCTCTCTCTCTCTCTCTCTCTCTCTCTCTCTCTCTCTTTCTCTTCACCACATCACCACTACTACTAAACTCACCACCACCACTATCACCATCCTCTTTATACATATTTCCTCCCAGCTTTAATAATTTCGGTTTCCAGGGCGTATTCTGAGGGTAAGAAAAAATCATGAAGTATAATAAGGTTTCCCCTCCACTTGTTTTCCCTCCTAATAATAGTATTCACGTAAACACAGCGCTATAGAAAACGGGGAATGGATGTGGTGTTGACGTTAAAAGGAAAAGAGAGTTAGGACCGTATTTATAACCGTATAAATACCGCGTGAAAATGTTGAGAGACGGGAAATAAAAGGAAATTTAATTATACGGAGTCTTACATATGGCTTGCTTGGGAAATGGAGGATGAAATAGAAGGCATGAAGAGATGGAAAAAGATATATATAGTATGGTTGATGGATGTTCACGAGAGAGAGAGAGAGAGAGAGAGAGAGAGAGAGAGAGAGAGAGAGAGAGAGAGAGAGAGAGAGAGAGAGAAGAGAGAGAGAGAGAGAGAGAGAGAGAGAGAGAGAGAGAGAGGTAGAGAGAGAGGAGAGAGAAAATGAAGAGAAAGAGAGTAGAAGAAGAGAGAGAAGAGAGTTAATAGGAATGAAGAGTTGGAGCTAAATATAATTGAAGTAAAAAATAGAAGAAAATAAAGAAAAAAAACGTAACTAGGTAAATAACGAGCTTCGGAGCCCTAAATATATATTAAGAAAAAAATACGAAAGAAAGAAAGGAGGAGAGTAAATAAAGTGAGAAATAAATTTGAAAAACAAGCTAAAACAATTAAACGAACATTTTCTTTCTCTCTCGCTCTCTTTTTTTTTTTTTATTTATTTTTTTATTTTATTTTTTATTTTTTTTACTTCACCAAATATTATTCAGACCCAAATATTTACATTTTTTCGCCGCCGTCATTTACAGCTACAAAATGTTTATACACGCGCCAGTCATCCCCCTCACACTGTAGCACACATTTATAACAGCACTGCAGACAAAATACAGAAACAAAAATACAAAGCGTTCTCTCATTCCTGAAACAGTATCATCCGCCTGTAATTTTAGCCTAACAGCAACAAAGAAAAAAAAAAAAAAAAAATTCTACAATCATTAACAAAAAACACAATAAAACTATTCTCTTTTTATCCATCCGGCTTAATAACTCTTCCCTTTTTATGACTAAACTATATTGCAAAAAAATAAGAAGATAAATTCACAATAATCGCTCTTGATAATAAAAAAAATCTTTCCATACAAACATTAACAAAATAACGAAATAAAACTATTCTCTTTTTATCCATCAAGCTCAATACTTCCCTTTACATATAACTAACTAAATTACACTCACACAGAAAAGAGATACATTCGGAACGACACTCGCCCTTGACAATAGAATTAAATAAAAATTGAATACATTAATAGAACAATAGATAATTAATAGAACAAAAGGCATACGGTCAAAACAATAATCGCTTTTAATAATATAATTAAAAAAAGGTGAATGCAAGGTAAATAAAGTACAGGTACCTAAAGTCATTAAAAGCTCGTGTTACACTTTAAGTTTTTTGGTATCACATGAAGCCCAATTTGAACAAGTGTTTACTTTTACCTTAATCAATACGAGAGAGAGAGAGAGAGAGAGAGAGAGAGAGAGAGAGAGAGAGAGAGAGAGAGGAGAGGAGAGAGAGAGAGAGAGAGAGAGAGAGAGAGAGAGAGAGAGAGAGAGAGAGGAGAGAGAGAGAGAGGAGAGAGAAGAGAGAGAGAGAGAGAGAGAGAGAGAGGAGAGAGAGAGAGAGAGAGAGAGAGAGAGAGAGAGAGAGAGAGAGAGAGAGAGAGAGAGAGAGAGAGAGAGAGAGAGAGAGAGAGAGAGAGAGAGAGAGTGCAGCACAATGGATATGAGTGGACAAGGCGCCTTTAGGTAGCTCAAACTCGTCCAGTAGAGGAGGAGGAGGAGGAGGAGGAGGAGGAGGAGGAGGAGGAGGAGGAGGAGGAGGTTTTTTTTTTACATAGGATTACATAGGAGTAACAGACACCAGGAGACCTATTGGTCCATAGCGAGGGTATCTGCTGAACTACATACTACTAACTATCAACTACTTGTAAGAGAACAGTTGGAAAATGATACCATGTCCCTAAAGAGGATAGGAACATGGAAATTTCATAGTGCAGAATGATAGGATATGAAAAATACTAACTACAACTACCACTACCACTACAACTAATCGATACGGGGACTAGATACGAATTCGCACTATCAATACCCATTTACTTTACAGTGCGCGTCAAGTCTGTTTTTGAATGTAGTTATTGTGTTGGCTCCGACAACATTTGCTGGTAACTTGTTCCATCGATCAACGACTCTAACATTGAAATAATTTTTACGGAGATCGGTGATGCAACGTTGACCGTTTAGTTTTAAACCATTATTTCTTGTTGTCACTTGAGTTGAAAGCTCGAATAGGTCCTCTTGATTAATGACATCAAAACTTTTAGGATCTTAAAGGTTTCTATCAAGTCCCCACGGATTCTACGATCCTTTAAGGAAAACATATTAAGTTTCCGCAGTCTCTCTTCATAAGATGAATTTCGCAGAGATGGAATTTGTTTGGTTGCTCTTCTTTGCACTGATTCTAATTTGGCTTGATCTTTACGAAACAGGGCGACCAGAATTGAACGGCATATTCCAAGTGCGGCCTAACCAAGGACGTGTATAATTGTGTCATTACTTTCGGAGTTTTATGTTCAAAGTTACGTTTAATAAAGCCCAACATCATATTTGCCTTTTTACTGGCAGCTAGGCAATGCGAACTGGTTTTCAGATCATTACTGATGATGACACCTAGATCCTTTTCCTGCTGTACTTCAGTTAACGATTTATTTTGCATTTGATAGTTATATTTGAGGTTATCGTTGCCTATATGCATTACTTTACATTTATCGGAATTGAATTTTAATAGCCATTTATCACTCCAATCTGATAGTTTGTCGAGATCACTTTGTATGAGTTCGCAGTTTTTCTAGTATATGCTTTACCGCCTAATTTGGTGTCATCTGCAAATTTTGATATTTTAGATACAAGTCCGCAGTCCAGATCGTTGATATATATCAGAAAAAGAGTAGGACCCAAGACCGAGCCCTGAGGCACCCCACTAGTGACATCTAACCAATCAGATGCCTCACCATTTATTACTACCCGTTGTTTACGATTTGAAAGCCAATCGCCAATCCATGAACATAATTGCTCTCCTATGCCATGTGCCCTTAGCTTGGTCAACAGTCGCTTATGGGGAACTGTATCGAAGGCTTTCTGAAAATCAAGGTATATTACATCCGAGGGAATTTTAGCGTCCCAGTTTGAATAAATGACATTAAAAAAATCCAGTAGGTTAGTTAAGCAGGATCTCTTATTTCGAAATCCATGCTCCATGAGTAGACTTAATTAGTCCTTTGCAGCGACGTTTGACGTCATTGTATTCTCTAGAATCGCAGTCTGCATTTGATCGTTTGTAAACTTTATACGCTCGGCGCTTTCTGCCAATGATTTGTTGGATCTCATTATTCATCGGAGGAGGAGGAGGAGGAGGAGGAGGAGGAGGAGGAGGAGGAGGAGGAGGAGGAGGAAGAAGAAGAAGAAGAAGAGGAGAAGAAGAAGGATGATGAAGGGAAAAGACGAGGATGTAGGCGGTTCTTTTTTGGCGGGAAAGAGGGGTGGCTCTGTTGCAAGGGAAGAAAGCGAGAGTAAAAAAGCGGCGGGAAAAAAGATGACGTAAAAGTAAAAGTGAATGAAATAGAAGTGATTATGCTCTTTGTCTTTGGTCTTTGGTCTATTCAATTCAGTGTGTTTTGTGATGTTGCTGGCAGAAGGGGAGTAGTAGTAGTAGTAGTAGTAGTAGTAGTAGTAGTAGTAGAAGTAAAGTAGTAGTAGTAGAAGTAGTAGTAGTAGAAGTAGTAGTAGTAGTAGTAGAAGTTGTTGTAGTAGTAGTAGTAGAAGTTGTTGTAGTAGTAGTAGTAGTAGTAGTAGTAGTAGTAGTAGTAGTAGTAGTAGTAGTAGTAGTAGTAGAAGTAGTAGTAGTAGAAGTAGTAGTAGTAGTAGTAGAAGTTGTTGTAGTAGTAGTAGTAGAAGTGTTGTAGTAGTTAGTTAGTAGTGTAGTAGTAGTAGAGGATGTAGTAGAGTAGAGTAGTAGAGTTAGTAAGAAGGTTGTGGTAGGTAGTAGTAGCATAGTAAAGTAGTAGAATAGTATAATAGTAGTAATGTTAGTAGTAGTATATGTTGTTTGTTGTGTTTGTTGTCGGTGAGGATGAGGTAGGAGGAGTAGTAGGAGCATGGCGGACAGAGGAGCAGGAGAGGAAGGAGAGGAGGACGAGGAGGAGGAGCAGGAGGATAAAAGAAGGGAGCGGAGGCAAGGATGCAGAGACAACAGCAGCAAAAAAGTTTCGTTAGTTGTGTATAAATTTTGTTCACCGTGGTCCCCACTGCTTGCCTCCAGCTGACTTGTATTCCAGTCATGGGTGTTAGTACCATGCCGCGCGCACACACACCACACACACACACACACACACACACACACACACACACACACACACACACACACACACACACACACACACGCACGCACGCACGCACGCACGCACGCACGCACGCACGCACCACGCACGCACGCACCCCCCCACGACACACACACACACACACACACACACACACACACACACACACACACACACACACACACACACACACACACACACACACACACACACACACACACACACACACACACACACACACACACACACACACACACAACACACACACACACACACACACACACACACACACACACACACACACACACACACACACACACACACACAGAATCACCAATAGTGTGGACATACAACAGATGAACGAGCGCCATACACATAAATTTTCCCCATAACTGTGTGTGTGTGTGTGTGTGTGTGTGTGTGTGGTGTGTGTGTATTCATCTAGTTGTATTCATCTACTTGTATTTTACAGGACCAGAGCGACGCTCGTATGGCCCCGTCTCCATATCAACATTTATTTTTCTCATTCATCCTTAGTGTTGCCCGAAACCACCACCCCGGGAGGCGGCTCACAAACCCCCGGCTAACACCCGGTACCCATGCACTGCTGGGTGGACAGGGGCTTGGGTTTTAAGAAGACCGCCCGTCTGTCTTCGCTCCGCCCGGGGATCGAACCCGGGACTTCTCGGTTGTGAGCCGAGCGTGCTAAACCTTACACTACGGAGTCCCCTGTGTGTGTGTGTGTGTGTGTGTGTGTGTGTGTGTGTGTGTGTGTGTGTGTGTGTGTGTGTGTGTGTACGCGGATTAAAGGCATCAGCTGTATACGTGATATTTTAGTACTTTTACTTAGTAGATTTTTTAACTTTTTAGTATACTTTTAATATTTTTTTTAGTACTTCTACAGATGACCTACAGGGGGGGGGGTACAGGCAGTCACAGGTGAGGTGAACCCCTTCGAGCCTCTAGCAACCCCCCCCCCCCCTTGGTTGTCAATAGTGACCTAACAACCTGGCAACCTAACAACCTGACAACCTGTATGGACTCATGTTGTGGTAATTACCGAGGTCTGTTTTCTCGCTAACAATACCGCCGCTGAGGTGGAGGATGAAGAAAATTGTCTTGTCTATTCAATTCAATATGTTTTGTGATGGAAGGAGGAGGAGGAGGAGGAGGAAGGAAGGAAGGAAAGAAGGAAGGAAGGAAGGAAGGAAGAAAGGAAGAAAGGAAGGAAGAAAGGAAGAGGAAGAGGAAGAGGAGGAGGAGGATTAGAATAGAGGAAGGAAATGGTGGCCTAGACATAAGAGAGAAGATAAAGTTTGTTTATTTTGTATATATAAATTTTGTCTCCTTTTTACTCTCCTTTGAGGCTGAATTACCGTCGAAAGTCTCCTCTTCTAGCTCCTCTACTATATTTCTACCTCATATATATTACTTACTATATTACTCACTATATTACTCTATACTTTCTATCCTTACTATACTCTATATTCCTACCTCCTCCTGAACACGACTGTATAAATAGTTCAAGGTTACCCTCTTTCCCCTACCACCACCACCACCACCACCATCACCACCACCACCCACGTTACCCTATCTATCTACTCTATCATAACTTATCAATGTCCTAAAGAAAGTCTCCTCTTGCTCCTCTATACCTTCCCTACACGACTGTATTTATAGATCAAGGTTACTCTCTTTCCTCTACCACCACCACCACCACCCACAGTTACCCCATCTATCCACTATATCATAACTTATCAATATCCTAAAGAATGTCTCCTCTACCTCCTACATACCTTCCCTACACGACTTTATATATAGCTCAAGGTCATATTTCCTCTACCACGACCACTACCACCCTCCAACCATCCCCTCTCTATCTACTCTATCATAACATATCCGTATCCTAAAAATCGTCTCCTCTTCCTCCTTTATATACCTTTCCCACATGTATATATAGCTAAAGGTTACCCTCTTTCCTCTCCTGCCACCACCACCTCCATCATCCCACTTCCCTATCTATCTACTCTATCATAACTTATCGATGTCAACCCAATCACTCACCGCCTCCTCTATTTCCTCCCACACTCTTTATACCTTCCTCCTCCTCTATCCTTCTCCTGACGAAGTAATGTGCTATCTTCCCTCTTCTTCCCTCTTCCTCTTTCCCCTCACCTTCCAGAATCTCATACCTCATCACTCATTCCTTTCTTCCTTTCCTTCGTAAATTTGTCTATCATTCCATTCGTTTGATTTAAAATTTTCTAGTTCATCCCCATTCATATTTTACAACTTTTTCTCTTACTGCCTTCTTCATATATCCTCTTTGCATTTCCTCTATTTCCTTTTTTCCTCTGCACATTTTCCTCTCTTCCTTTCTTAGCTTCATAAATTTATCGAACATTCCCCTCGTTTGACATAAAATTTTCTGGTTCATTTCCATTCACTTACTATCTTATTTTCACTGCCTTCTTAAATCCACTTTGCATATTTTCTTCCTCGTCAACTTTTCCCTCTCTCCTTTCACCCTCCTTTCCGCCTCCCATGGAAGTCAAAGTCCCTGAAAAAACGAGGCTTCCTTATTGAATTCGGGATTTTTTTTGGATTTGCGATTCTTTGCAGCTCTTCAGATGGCTTCAGGATCTTTCGTATCTTTCAATGTCACGCTGTTTCCTTCTTGGTCTTGGAGGAGCTGAGTCTCATAGTGGTTTGGGAGTGGATGAGGGCGTGTGGATGTGAGTGTGGATGAGGCTATGTGGTGTTGGTGTGGATGTGAGTGTTGATGAGGGCGTGTGGATGTGTGTGGGTGAGAGCGTGTTGGTGTGGGTATGAGTGTGGATGAGAGTGTTTGGTGCTGGTGTGGGTGTGTGTGGATGAAGGCGTGTGATGCTGGTGTGGATGTGAGTGTGGATGAGACTGTGTGGATGTGAGTGTGTGGATGTGAGTGTGGATCAGGGCGTGTGGTGCTGGTGTGGATGAGGGTGTGTGGTGTTGGTGTGGATGTGAGTGTGGATCTAAGTGTGTGATGCTGGTATGGATATGAGTGTGGATGAGGCTGTGTGATGCTGGTATGGATGTGAGTGTGGATGAGGCTGTGTGGTGCTGGTGTGGATGTGAGTGTGAGGTACTGGTGTGGATGTGAGTGTATGTATGTATGTATGTATGAGGCAACCAGACGTGACTGTGCTACTAAGGCTTATATTCAGGTGGTCAGAGGCGCCCTGAATATCCTTGACCACCCCGCCGCCACATGTCACGACAGGTTATTGGCGCATATGTCGCACGTGGGGTTCCGCCATGCACAGGGCCACAGGGGGGAGGACGGGCTGGGGTAACAGGTGATGCACGTAAGGTAGGCACGACCAGTTCCCTTGCCATTGTTTACATCTCCTCTCCGTCCCTCTGCTCTCACATAATTTTATTCCCCGCCAGTTAATGTAATGACATTCCGATGGTTTCTTATTGCACTACGTTGAGTTGAAACGTTTTTGATTGTTGCTGATGGCTGGTGTTTTGTTTACATGCTATTAGATAAGAAAATCCTGTCTTTTTTATCCGCTTTGTTATTTTTATTATGAGTAGTATTAGTATTAGTATTATTAGTATTAGTATTAGTATTAGTATTATTAGTATTAGTATTAGTATTAGTATTATTAGTATTAGTATTATTAGTATTAGTATTAGTATTATTAGTATTAGTATTAGTATTATTAGTATTATTATTATTATTATTAGTATTAATATTAGTATTATTAGTATTAGTATTAGTATTATTAGTATCAGTATTTTTGTGTGTGTGACTTTCTCTTTAGTACTTCATACTCTCTTTCTCGCTGCAGATGTGGTAGCCGACCTCCTCAACACACCTGAGAGGCCAGCATAGCACCCTCTGCAGCAGGAGGAGGAGTATGAAGAGCCTCATGCCCCCCGCCGTACCAGGTAAGGTAAGTAATTAGCTCCAGCATGTATAATTTATGTGTTTACCTTTCCTGACTACCCTTCTCATTTTCTCTTGTATTTATCTGCTCTCAGTTTTTTTCCACATTATTTTCTTTTTGATTATGTTCCCATGTTCCTTAATGTCTCTGTTACACGTAAACAATATCGACTAAGTATGACGACTCGTAAGCCAACATAAATTGCGACTGTAACTTTTGTAATAACGGAATTCTTAAGGAAATGTATGATAACAAGAACTCTTGATGAAGTTTGCATGAGAGAGAGAGAGAGAGAGAGAGAGAGAGAGAGAGAGAGAGAGAGAGAGAGAGAGAGAGAGAGAGAGAGAGAGAGAGAGAGAGAGAGAGAGAGAGAGAGAGAGAGAGAGAGAGAGAGAGAGAGAGAGAGAGAGAGAGAGAGAGAGAGAGAGAGAGAGAGAGAGAGAGAGTGCAAATATAGAAATAGAAATCAGACAACAAACAAACCGAACCGATCACACAACCTCCTTGGCGGAAGTAATACGAGAAGGGAACATGACATGCGAGAGACATGATACACGCTTGCATGTATATATGTATGTACGTGTTATCGCTGTCTGTCTGTCTGTCTTCACCAACCTTAACTTGATACATTTCTCAGTCATTCAATCAATCAATCAATCTCTTACATCCATTTATATTCATGCATGCGTTACCTTGCGTCGCTTGTAAACTGCCTACGATGCACTTTACTTCCACTTTACTCTATTCCATTTCAACATCAACCAAGTCATAAATTAGAAAAGAACAACTCTCTATCTCTGACTCTTAACACCTTTAGAATTACAGCTGTGTCAATTGGCCTACTGACTATATGTTTCCTGACACAAATGGTGGCAGCGGTGGGATAACATGTCGTAACGTATATGGTGTAGCTATTTACGAAAATGTATTAACTTACATCGAAAGACTCTAGTACCAGGATTTCATTAAGTCTCGGAAATAACTATATAAACTACTTATTTTCCATCAATTCCCTAATAACTACCACATTTTCCTTTATTTACTCTACATCATGTACTACTATTTAAATGACTGTTTACTACTATACATTTCCAGATCATAAATTAGAAAAGAAAAGCTCTGTATCTTTGACTTACTATTTACACGTGTCCTATGCCTTACCTTGCGTCGCTACGGAGCCCTAAATATATACTAAGAAAAAAAAAGACGAAAGAAAGAAAAAAGGAGAGTAAATATGAAGATAAATAAACTAGAAAAACAAGTTAAAACAAATAAACGAACACAATTGTCTCTTTTTGGAGGAGATGCGCCTTTTTTTTTTACCTTACCTTGCGTCGCTTTAGCTGTGTCAATTGTCAGTCAATACGAGTGTCAATTTGGCCTACTGACTATAAGTTTCCTGACACAAATGGTGACAGCGGTGGGATAACATGTACCGTATAAGGCACTACAACACGTGTCCTGTGGCTTACCTTGCGTCGCTTGGCGGTGTACATGGCGCGGATGATGTGGTAGATGAGGATGGTGAGGAGGAGGCAGGGGAGCAACTTGATGAGCACGCTGTGGAACCAAAAGTTGATCCGCTCGAGCAGGCCGTCATAGGCTTTGGCACGCTCGCTGAAGTCCACGTGGTAGAGAGAGGCGTTGTTGTACCTGAGGCAGAGAGGATGATAAGGGGGAGGACACTGAGAGAAAGGAAGAGATAGGGAGGGAGAGGGATATATATGATAAGGGGAAGGACATAGAGAGATAGGAAGGGAGGATAAGAGGAAGGATGGATAAGAAGGAGGATAAGGGAAAGGATGCAAAGAGAGAAGGAGGGGTAGGAGAAGATAAGGGCAAGGAAACTGAGATATAGGGAGGGGGAGGAGATGATAAGGGGAAGGAAACAATAATAAGGAGGAAGAGGAGATGATAAGGGGAAGGAAACACAGAGATAGGGAGGAATAGGAGAAGATAAGGGTAAGGAAACAAAGATATAAGGAAGGGAGAGGAGATGATAAGGGCATGGAAACATAGAGATAAGGAAGGAAAGAGACGATAATGGGAAGGAACGCAAAAAGATAAGAGGCGGAGGGACACGATAAGGGTAAGGAAACAAAGAGATAAGGAGAGAGAGGGTGAGGTTAGTATGTGACAAAAAGAATGTTGAACAAAAATAGTGTGAAAAGAGACACTAGGAGGGAAGAAGCAGGGTGTTTAAGAGGTGTTTAAGAGGTGTGAAGGGACAAAGAGACGGACAGGCAGAAGGAAGGAGGAAAGATATAGTGGAGGTGGAGGGAAAGATGGATAGAGAGAGACGCAGGAAGGAGGAACAGATGGATAGAGAGAGACGTAGGAGGGGTTAGGAAGAAGAAATGAGGCAAGTAGGAGGGGTCAGGTGAAAAAAAGGAGGCAAGTAGGAGGGGTTAGACAGAAGAAAGGAGGAAAGTAGGAGGATCAGGAAGAAGAAATTAAGAAAGTATAAGTCTGGGTGAGGCAGGTGAAGGGTGAGGCAGAAGAAGGAAGGAAAGTAGGAGGGGTCAGGTGAAAAAAAGGAGGCAAGTAGGAGGGGTGAGACAGAAGAAAGGAAGACAGTAGGAGGGGTCAGGTGAAAAAAAGGAGGCAAGTACGAGGGGTTAGACAGAAGAAAGGAAGACAGTAGGAGGGGTCAGGTGAAAAAAAGGAGGCAAGTAGGAGGGGTCAGACAGAAGAAAAGAAGAAAAATGGAAGCAGTAGGAGGGGTCAGACAGAAGAGAGGAAGAAAAATGGAAATAACAGACAATTGGAACGTCAGGTTAGGGAAAGGGAGAGGTGAAAAGAAGGCCAAGAAAAGTGTCGGTAATGGTGTGTGCATGGGAGAGGAAGGAAGGGAGTGCAGGTAAGGCAAGGTGTTAAAGGAAGGGTAGAAAGTGCGTAATAGCAAAGGAAAACGAGACATTAACCTCTTCACGTCCAGATATTTCATTTACTATATAAAATCGTTTGTAGTTAGCCATACAATTACGAAAGGTTACTTAATGTACCAAATTACCTAGTGGACAAGGATACTAAACAGGTGAGATCTGTTAAATATTCCTTATATTAATTGAAATCGTCTTATGGGACCCAAATTGCAATGGTAATTACGTTCTGGGACTCAAGAGGTTATAGGAGGGGAGAAACAGTCGCATGCAAGAGTATAGGTAATTATGACTAAACAAACAAAAATTATATATACATACATCTAAATACTCTAGTACCAGGAAATCATTAATGGCTCGGAAATACCTATGTAAACACCTTCTATTTCATCAATGTCTTAATATTCAGCACACTTCCTTATCCCATGTCATCTTTTATTAACCAAGTCATCAATTAGAAAGGAAAAACTGTGTACCTATAATTAAGTGGCTCAGAAATACCTATATATATACTCCTCATTTTCCATTAATTTCCTAATAATCTCAACACTATCCTTTATTTTCTCTACTTCATTTACTACTATTTACTTTACTACTCACTACTATACATTTCTAAAGTAACATTTCTACTACTTCTAACATTTCTACCATACATTTCTACTTATATTTACTTTATTTCCACTTTACTCTATCCCATTTCATCTTTCATCAACCAAGTCATCAAATAGAAAAAAAAACCCTCTTCATTTGACGCTTAACATCTTTTAACACATATTCCTATTGCCTCTCCAT
>JACEEZ010018170.1:264333-266833 GCA_016584305.1 Chionoecetes opilio
GGTTGAATAAAATTTAGGCCAGGTAGTTGGGGGCACGGGGGGATTGGGTAAAGGATCAAATGGGTTTATAACACAGCCTCTTTCCCTTTGGGTTTAGCGTGCAGGGAAGGGGTTTTGGGAGGTGGGGTTTGGGGCAGTTTGGCTAGTACCCCCAAAAGGGGGCCGGGGTTTGATGGGAGGCAGATACCCTACGGGTGGTAAAACCACCTGGAATGGGAGAAAATAAAGGTTTAATTGATGTTTCCCAAAATTAAAAGGAAGGAAAAATATGAGGTTCTTTTGGGGTTTTAAAAAAAAAGGAGGAAGGAAATGAGGTTAAATTTTGTGGCTTAAAACAGGAGGAAGGAATTGAGGTTAAAATAGGTTTAAAGAAATGGGGAAAAAGCAAAAATGGGTTAAAATGATGTTTTAAAAAAAATGAGGGGGAAAATATGGGGTTTAATTGGGGTTTTTAAAACGGGAAAATTGAAGGAATAAAAAAGGGGGTTTAATTTAATAAAGGCTTAAAAAATGAGGAAAAAATGAGGTTCAATTGGAGGCCTTAAAAAAGGGGGAAAACTTTGAGGTTCAAATGGGCTTAAAAAATGAGGAAGCAATATGAGGTTCAAAATAAAACCAAAAAATTAAAGAAATGAGGTTAATTGTTTTTTTCATAAGAAAAGAATGAGGAACCCCTTTTTTTTTTTTTTTTTTTTTTTTTTTTTTATTTTTTTAACCTAAGGGAATTTTTATTTTCCTTTTCGGGGCCTTTTTTTTGGGTTTTTTTTTTTTTTGTTTTTTTTTTTTTTTTTTTTGGTTTTAAAAAGTAAAAAAAGGGGGCCGGAAAAGGGAAGTCCCCCAAAGGGAACAATTTTTTGGGGGGAGGTTTTTGGGGGGGGGTTTTTTTTGGGGGGAAGGGGGGGAAAGGGGAGAGAGGGGGGAAAAGGGGGAGAGAATAGAGAAAGGAGGGGGAGGAGAGAGAGAAGAGGGAGAGAGAGAGAGAGCGATTAGAGGGGAGAGAGAGAGAAAAAATAAGAGAGGGGAGGGGAGAAAAGAGAAAAGGAAAAAGAAAAGAGAGGGGAGAGAGAAAAGGTTTCTGCAGTTTTTTTTTTTAATTTTTTCCCCAGAAGAGAAAAAAAAAAAAACCTTTTTAAAAGAAAAAGAAAAAAAAAACTAAGTGAATTTTTAAAAAAACCAGAAAAAAAAGGAAGGATTAAAAATGCAGAACAAACACTTGAGAATCGCGACTCGAGGACGCGAAGACATTAAAACTCGCAAAGAAAAAACACAAAAGAAGAAAAAGATCTCGAAAATTAAAAGAATGGTGTCCTTGCAAGAGCAATCAACGAGAGAGCGAGAGAGAGAGAGAGAGAGAGAGAGAGAGAGAGAGAGAGAGAGAGAGAGAGAGAGAGAGAGAGAGAGAGAGAGAGAGAGAGAGAGAGAGAGAGAGAAGAGAGAGAGGGAGAGAGAGAGAGAGAGAGAGAGAGAGAGCTTATGACTCTCTCTCTCCTTCTCTCCGTCGTCTCTCTCTCTCTCTCTCTCTCGTCTCCTCTCTCTTCTCGCTCTCCGCTTCCTCTCTCTCCTCTCTCTCTCTCTCTCTCTCTCTCTCTTTTTTCTCAACTACTGTCATTCTTCACTTGGTCAGAAGGTTAAAGTTTCTTAATAAATTTACTGTTTCCCCATCTTCCATTTCTCTCTCTCTCCTCTCTCCTCTCTCTCTCTCGCTCTTCTCTCTTCTCCTCTCTCCCTCTCTCCCTCTCTCTCTCTCCTCTCTCTCTCTCCTCTCTCTCTCTCTCTCTCTCTCTCTCTCTCTCTCTCTCTCTCTCTCCTTCTTACATCTCTTTATCTCATCTCTCCTTAATATCATCTCGTCTCTTGTCTCATCGTGTCTCATATCGTCTCTTCATATGATCTCTAGTCTCTCCTTCTCTCTTCTCATATATCCCAGTATTTCACCGCCTCTCTCCTCCTCTTATTTATTATCTCCCTTCTCATTCACCTATCATTCATCCTCTCTCACCTCCTTCATCACTTCTTCCTCCTCTCCCTCTTTCATCACATATATTTGTCTCTCCTCCTCTTCTTTACATATGTTTTCACCATCTGGTTCAATAAGACAAAAGGGAATAACGAATCTCTTGTCTTTTATAGTCAGTAGTGGTTTTTTGAACGTAACTATAGGTGATAAAGAATAGATATAGATAAAGATAAAGAATCTGTGTCTTCTAGTGGGTTTTTTTTTACGTATAGGCAAGAATACGCATCTTATTTATTTACTTTCATAACTTATTTTCTTTTTTCTTTTCCTGACACCCATTTTTTTTTTTTTTATACATTTTTTTGAAGGACAGACTTTTCTTTTCTTTCCTAAATTTTCATCTTTTCCTTTTTTTTTAATCTACGCTCTTATCTTCTTTTCCATCTTCGTCTTTTTTTTTATCTGCCTTCACTTTCCTGGGTTACTTTATTCTTCCATCTTTTTCCCACTGATTTTTTTTTTTTTAAAGGACAGACTTTTCTT
>JACEEZ010018170.1:273692-288692 GCA_016584305.1 Chionoecetes opilio
GGAAAAAAGAAAAAGGGGGAAAAGGTAGGATGAATGGAGGGAGAAAGGGAGGGAGAAAGGGAGAAAGGAGGGAAAAAGGGAGGGAGTAAGAGAGGGAGGGAGATATGGGAAGGACGTTGCGTCACATAATTATAGACTATAACCTTTATTTTCTCTTCCTTTCCTTTATCTTTCGTATCTTTCTGCTTTAGTTTATTTTATCATGAAGTTAGTTAGTATAATGTCACCACTATATAAATGTTTCACTGTAAGTAATTATATCTGTCGATGGCTTTAATAATTCGGAAATAGAAAACGTAGGGAATTATTTTTCATTAGCTTAGAATTTTCATATAACTTTCTATATAAATGAATTGATTGTGAAAAAAGGAGAAAAAAAATCATACACTAAAAGGTTATATAAACAAGGCGGACACTTAAAAAAAAAAAACCCAAACCACCATCACCCCACAAAACACCCCAAAAAACAACCACAAAAAACCACCCCCCACCACCCCCCACCACCCCCCCAAACACCCCCACCACCACAAACACCAAAACCACCCCCCCCTAAACACCACCACCACCTCACCCCCCCAAACCCCACCCCCCACACAAAACACCACCACAACAAACACCCCCACCACCCACCACCACCCACCACAAACCAACCACCCCCACCCCCACCAAAAACCACAAAACAACCACCACCACAAACACCACCACCACCCAAACCCCCCAACCCCCACCAATCCGAAACTAACATGAAAGGAAAACAGAAACAACACCCGATATTTCCAACTCCCAAAACCCGACACACAACACAAAAACCAACTCAAAAAAACACGCGCCTCGACGTATCAAAACAACACAACACAACAGTACACGCAACACAAACAGCATCACCACCACCACCACCACCACCACCACCAGACAACACACAGCCTATCAACTCAAAATGCCTACCCTCACCATCACCACCCAGCAACACAAAAAAGGCACCCCCCTCTCTCTCTCTCTCTCTCTCTCTTCTCTCTCTCTCTCTCTCTTCTCTCTCTCTTCTCTCCTCTCTCTCTCTCTCTCTCTCTCTCTTCTTCTCTCTCTCTCTCTCCTCTTCTCTCTCTCTCTCTTCTCTCTCTCTTCTCTCTCTCTCTCTCTCTCTCTCTCGCAACACAGCAGCACCACAACACACCACCAGTATTCTTTCCCACGTTGAGGTAATAGTTTATTTGATCTTTATGACGATGTTTTGCCCTTTTGAATTGTTGGCGATATACAGTGTGGAGGAGGGGTTGGGGGGGGGTGAGGGGAAAGGTTGAGAGGTTAGAGGGGTTGGAGGGGAGGGGAATGGAAGGGGGAGGTTGAGGGGTTAAGGGAGGGGGAGGAATGAGGTGGTGGAAGCAAGGTGTGGTATGGAGGATAGTAGAGGTAGAAAATATATATATATGAAAAAAAAATTGAAAGGTTAGGTAAAGGGTAATGTACAATTAAAGTCAAATTTTCCATATATAACATGATTATTATATTTCTTATTTCACAATGGAATAAATAAATTACACACGGACATACACACAAACCCCCCCCCCCAAAAAAAACTATTTCGTAACCCTTTTAAACAGAAAATTAATCTTTTTCCCAAGAGAACTTACATTTTTTTTGTTTGCAAAGTAACATGAATACGCATTTGTGTGTGTGTGTGTGTGTGTGTGTGTGTGTGTGTGTGTGTGTGTGTGTGTGTGTGTGTGTGTGCGGCAGAAGACGTCGTCGGCGCTGCCATAAATACATGAAGGAAAAATATCGGTATACACAAGCCAGATGGCCTCGTGTAAGACTGTGTGTGTGTGTGTGTGTGTGTGTGTGTGTGTGTGTGTGTGTGTGTGTGTGTGTGTGTGTGTGTGTGTGTGTGTGTGTGTGTGTGTGTGTGTGTGTGTTGGCGTGTGTGTGGTGTGTTGTGTGTTTCGCAGATAGGATGGCAGGGTATAGATAGGAGGAGAAAAGAAAGAGAGACGAGGAGGAGAGAGAGAGAGAGAGGAGAGAGGAGAGAGCGAGAGGGGGGGGAGGAGAGAGGAGAGAGAGGAGAGAGAAGAGAGAGAGAGAGAGAGAGAGAGAGAGAAGGAGAGCAAGAGGACTGGGAGAGGCAGTATCCCGTTGACCGCGTTCGAGTGAGGTGCGTGTTGCTTTCTCTTACAGCCAGTCAGCCAGCCACTTCGAACCCTCGCCCCACCCTACTCCCCACCCCCTAGCCACCCATCCCCCATCGCTAACCCAACTCGTACCCATTTACCATCTTTCACTCAACCCATCTTAAGTGTCCCCAGGCTTTTGGATCCCCAGCTTTTATTCACCCTCTTAGTACCCCAGTTTTATCGTACCCTTTCAATACCTATTTATCTCCCCAGCCTCAACCTCAACGACCTATTTTATCCCCCAGTTTGCTTATCAGATAGTAGTTTCTCCCCCTGTTCCCCCAACGCCTGCTCCTCAACCTATTCTATCCCCCAGTTTAACCATTTTCTTGCTTATCCGGTAGTCTGTTCTCCCCCAGCTTCCTTATCCCCAAGGCTGCTTATCTCCCCAGTCACCCGTCATATCCCCATTCGCCCCCCAAACTTACTCACAGCTACCCATGAGTAAGCTAGAGGACATCCCCAGCTTACTCATTTCCTCACCTTACTCAATACTCACTCCTCACTCAGCTTTGGACTCAATCTTCTCATTTTCAGCCTACCCAATCCCACCCTAATCATCCTAAAATCTAATCCTGCTCGTCCCCCAGGCTATTTTACCCTAACCTACTCATTGCAGGTTTTCCCATTCACTCAACCTTTTCATTCCTCAGCCTACTTGCAACCCAGCCTACTCGTGCCTTACAAAGCCCACCTGTCCCTAAACGGCCCACGTCCCCTGCTTGTTCCTCTCTTCAAACCATACGGGCGTGACCATTCCATCAACCACACAACCATTACCACAATACCACGCAACCTTTCCTACCACTCAGTAAAATTTCCTCAAACCCATCCAGCCAGCCAGCCAGCCACCCAGCCAGCCATCCAGCCAGACAGCAAGCCAGCCAGTAAACTATCACGGTTTTTGAAGTAAGCGAGCAAGAAAACAAACAAGCCAGCTGTCAAAATAAGCCAGTTATGACTTATTCTCAGCCAGTCAGTTAAGCAAGGAAGTTTGGACACTCTGCCAGTCGCCTTACAAGCTAATCTACCAACAAGTCTTCCTGTTCAACGCCCAATCCAACAGTCTGTAAGCTTGTATATTATTTTGTCTCCTTGTTGAATTTTTTACCATAAGTGTTGTCAGTCATTCAACGAGTCAGTTTGTCAGTCAGAAAGGTCAGTTAGTCAGGTATATGTAAAATAAGGTACTCAGTCTATCGGGTTCTCATCAGTCACTCCGGCCTCCACTCACTCACCCAGTTAGTTAGTTACCCAGTTAATCAGTTGACCAATCAGCCAATCACTTTCTAGCCCAGCAAATCCCTCAGTCGTGCAGAATATATCATTCAACTTTATATTTTTGTCTTGCGAAATTGAAAGTTTATACATTTAGCGCTAAAGTGTTTCGCTATATTTTGTCGCCATGGTACACTACAATTTCATTTCGATTTCACGATTGTTTGAGTCAAGCTGAATATTCGGGAGTGGTTCCTCTCTGCTATTTTAGCAACATTTTTAGGGTCCTTTATTTTGCATATATATTTCCTTCACAGCAAATTGGTTTTCTGCGTTAAATAAATATGTTGATTACTCCATGTAGTGCCGGATTAATTATATGTTATGTGGAGCGAGGCATGACAGACAACAAACACCAAAAAATGATAAGCACAGACAGACAGAGAGACAGATGAATCCACGAAGAGATATAGAGGATATATATATAAATGAAAATATTTGTGTGTGTGTGTGTGTGTGTGGGTGTGTGTGTGTGTGTGTGTGTGTGTGTGTGGGTGGGTGTGTATGTGTGTGTGTGTGTGTGTGTGTGTGTGTGTGTGTGTGTGTGTGTGTGTGTGTGTGTGTGTGTGTGTGGGTGAAATAAATTGATATTACAAGAGGCAAAAGTGAAGCTACGGAAAAAAGAGAAATGGGAAACACGAACAGATAGCCAGGGGCATGTAGCTAGAAAGAATGATGAGAGAGAGAGAAAAAAAAAGAGAGAAAGAGAGGTGGGAGGGGGTAAGGACACACACACACACACACACACACACACACACACACACAACACCACACACACACACACACTACCATCTCTTTCAAAGGTTATCACATATCACTTGACTTTTGAGTGACTAAAACATATATACAGAAATAACTGACCTTCGTATAAACATTACACCTTGTCAATCAATCGATCAGTCGGTCAGTCAAGCAGTCAGGCAATAAGTCATTCTGTCTGCCACTCAGTAAATCAGTCAGCCATGGATGTTAAGTCACACGCCAGGAGTCAATCAGGACATGAAGCCTGCCAGGGAAAACCCGCAATCAGTCATCCTATTCAGCCCACCGCTAAGTCAGTCTGTCAGTCACGTCAGTCAGTCAGCCGGTTGAGTGGCAAAAGGGTTTCCAGTCAGAGGAGCAGATTTGCTAATTGTTTGTTATAACCCCTTGGGATAAGGGGGAGAGGAGAGAGAAAAGAGTTGAGGAGGAGGGATGGGGATAGAGAGGAAGGAGAGAGGGAGAGGAGGAGAGGAGAGAGAGGAAGAGGGGGAAGAGAGAGAGAGGAAAAGGGGAGAGGAGGGAGAGAGAGGAGAGAGAGGGAGGGAGGAGGAGGGGGTTAGGGAAAAAGAGGGAAGATTTAAATTGACGTGATGAGAGCGAAAAATTAGATCACGCGCCGGGTTTTCGGTTCCATTCTTTCCCCCTGGGGGGGTTTCCTTTTTCCCCCCCCTTCATTTGGGGGTCTCCTTCTCCTTTTTCTGGAACGTGACAGATTATTTCAAGGGGTTAGCTTCAATTACCCCACGAACCAAAATGAAAAATGAAACTATGGATCGAAGCTCTTGTCGAACCTTTATGGAATATTATGAAGCATTGTGCGAGTTTGCGAACCTCTTTACTTGCCTTTTATGAACCCTATTACGAACCTTTATGAATTTTTACCAATTTTTTTTTCCCAAACCTGCGGAAAATTCATCGATCATTTTTTTATGAACGTTTTAAGATTCTTATGAACCATTTCTGGATCGCTTATGATACTTTTATGTACCATGATGAACCTTATGAGACACTCCCTCCCCCCCCCCCTACCAACTTTTAATGAACCACTATGAATGAATATTTATGAGTCGACACGAACGATAATGAAACGTTCCTAAATACATGACAAAGAACTTTATCCAAAAAATAGTGAAGCGAAGAGGAAGAAAAAAAGAGAAAAAATGAAAGAAAAAGGTTTGTCAAAGTGAAATTGTGCAGAAAAGTGAAATGAGTGATGAGTGACATGAAAAGGGAAATAAAAATAAAATGACATATCACTTTTCGACATGTGCTCAGTGGAAGTGAAAATTGTACCTGCGGCCGATTAGGAAAGAAATAGTATTAAAATATATATATATATCAATGAAAAGGGAACATTTTTGGCATCATTTTTTTCAGTTCACGTATTGCTCGCCCAGCTCCTATTTTTTATGCCATTTTTAGGAACAAGAGTGAATTAAAATAAACTCTCTCTCTCTCTCTCTCTCTCTCTCTCTCTCTCTCTCTCTCTCTCTCTCTCTCTCTCTCTCTCTCTCTTTTTTTTTTCTCTCTCTCTCTCTCTCTCTCTCTCTCTCTCTCTCTCTCTCTCTCTCTCTCTCTCTCTCCTCTCTCTCTCTCTCTCTCTCTCTCTCTCTCTCTCTCTCTCTCTCTCTCTCTCTCTCTCTCTCTCTCTCTCTCTCTCAATAATGTTTGTAACACGTCAGTTCCTGTTCACCACAAGAAATGTGCACGTTTTTTTTCTATCATACGAACGGTGAACAAGGGTACGAGAGGCCAAGGGGGGGAGGGGAGAGGGGGTAAGGGTCAAGTTGGGGATGAGTGGGGGGAGGGGAAGAGTCGAGTGGGGTATGAGTGGGGTTTTTGTAGCGAGGGGAAGTGAGAAGGGGAAAGGGGGCGGAGATTGGATTACAAAAGCGGTAGTGTTTACAGGAAAAGGGGAAAAGTGGGTTGGAAAAAAACGACTACAAAAAAACGACCTGAAATCAAAGAGAAGGAGAAGGAGGAAAAAAATGGATAATGATGATGATGATGGTGGAGGTAGTAGTGGTTATAGTAGTAGTAGTGTTTATTGTTGTTGTTGTAGTAGTAGTAGTTGTTGTAGAAGTAGTAGTAGTAGTAGTAGTAGTAGTAGTAGTAGTAGTTGCTGTTGTTGTTGTAGTAGTAGTATCAGTAGAAGTAGAAGTAGAAATAGCAGTAGTAGTTGTAACAGTAACAATAATTATGATGATGATGACAATAATAAAGAAAACAATAGAAATAATAATAACAAAAATATGATTATCACTACTTTCATTATCATAACCACTAACTTTATTCCTATCATTATTATTATTACTACTACCATCACTTATCATTATTATTGTTAACACCACTACTACCATCACTATTACCATTATTATTGTTAACACCACTATAGCATTATTATTATTATTACTACCATCACTGTTATCATTATTATTGTTAACATCACTACTACCATCACTATTACCATTATTATTATTACTTCTACCATCACTTATCATTATTATTGTTAACACCACTACTACCATCACTATTACCATTATTATTGTTAACACCACTACTACCATCACTATTACCATTATTATTATTACTTCTACCATCACTTATCATTATTATTGTTAACATCACTACTACCATCACTATTACCATTATTATTGTTAACACCACTATAGCATTATTATTATTATTACTACCATCACTGTTATCATTATTATTATTACTACTACCATCACTTATCATTATTATTGTTAATATCACTACTACCATCACTATTATCATTATTATTATTACTACTACCATCACTGTTATCATTATTATTGTTAACATCACTACTACCATCACTATTATCATTATTATTATTACTACTACCATCACTATTATCATTATTATTGTTAACATCACTACTACCATCACTATTATCATTATTATTATTACTACTACCATCACTATTATCATTATTATTGTTAACATCACTACTACCATCACTATTACCATTATTATTATTACTACTACCATCACTGTTATCATTATTATTGTTAACATCACTACTACCATCACTATTACCATTATTATTATTACTACTACCATCACTATTATCATTATTATTGTTAACATCACTACTACCATCACTATTACCATTATTATTATTACTACTACCATCACTATTATCATTATTATTATTACTACTACCATCACTATTATCATTATTATTGTTAACATCACTACTACCATCACTATTACCATTATTATTATTACTACTACCATCACTTATCATTATTATTGTTAACATCACTACTACCATCACTATTACTATTATTATTATTACTACTACCATCACTATTATCATTATTATTATTACTACTACCATCACTATTATCATTATTATTGTTAACATCACTACTACCATCACTATTATCATTATTATTATTACTACTACCATCACTATTATCATTATTATTATTACTACTACCATCACTATTATCATTATTATTGTTAACATCACTACTACCATCACTATTACCATTATTATTGTTAACACCACTATAGCATTATTATTATTACTACTACCATCACTGTTATCATTATTATTATTACTTCTACCATCACTTATCATTATTATTGTTAACACCACTACTACCATCACTATTACTATTATTATTATTACTACTACCATCACTGTTATCATTATTATTGTTAACACCACTACTACCATCACTATTATCATTATTATTATTACTACTACCATCACTATTATCATTATTATTATTACTACTACCATCACTTATCATTATTATTGTTAACACCACTACTACCATCACTATTACCATTATTATTATTACTTCTACCATCACTGTTATCATTATTATTTTTAACACCACTACTACCATCACTGTTATCATTATTATTATTACTACTACCATCACTGTTATCATTATTATTTTTAACACCACTACTACCATCACTATTACTATTATTATTATTACTACTACCATCACTGTTATCATTATTATTTTTAACACCACTACTACCATCACTGTTATCATTATTATTATTACTACTACCATCACTTATCATTATTATTGTTAACACCACTACTACCATCACTGTTATCATTATCATTATTACTTCTACCATCACTGTTATCATTATTATTTTTAACATCACTACTACCATCACTGTTATCATTATCATTATTACTACTACCATCACTGTTATCATTATTATTGTTAATATCACTACTACCATCACTATTATCATTATTATTATTACTACTACAATCACTGTTATCATTATTATTTTTAACACCACTACTACCATCACTATTATCATTATTATTATTACTACTACCATCACTGTTATCATTATTATTGTTAACATCACTACTACCATCACTATTACCATTATTATTATTACTACTACCATCACTGTTATCATTATTATTGTTAACATCACTACTACCATCACTATTACTATTATTATTATTACTACTACCATCACTGTTATCATTATTATTGTTAACATCACTACTACCATCACTATTATCATTATTATTATTACTACTACCATCACTGTTATCATTATTATTGTTAACACCACTACTACCATCACTATTACTATTATTATTGTTAACACCACTACTACCATCACTATTACTATTATTATTATTACTGCTATCATCACTGTTATCATTATTATTGTTAACATCACTATTACCATCACTATTACTATTATTATTATTACTACTACCATCACTATTACCATTATTATTGTTAACACCACTACAGCCACTGGTATTTAGGCAGCAGTCGTAAGCAGAGCAACAATCAGCATCGCCATTACCATTATCCCATGCTAATCCAAGCAGGACAGGACTCTACTCGGCTCCTTCACTTTAATCCACCCGTTATCCTTTCCAGCCTATGCTCTCTGTCTGAATGTCTGTTTATCTCTCTCTGTCTGTGTCTGTATGTCTGTCTGTCTGTCTGGCTCTGTCTATCTATCTGTATATCTGTGTGTTTGTCTCTGTCTATCTGTCTATCTCTCTATTTATATGTCTGTATGTCTGTCTATATATATATATATATTTGCCTGTCTGTCTGTGTCCGTCTGTCTGTCTGTCTAGCTGTCTGTCTGTCTAGCTGTCTGTCTGTCTAGCTGTTTGTCTGTATCTGTCTGTTTATCTATATGTCTGGTTCTCTCTCTCTCTCTCTCTCTCTCTCTCTCTCTCTCTCTCTCTCTCTCTCTCTCTCTCTCTCTCTCTCTCTCTCTCTCTCTCTCTCTCCCTCTCTCTCTCTCTCTCTCTCTCTCTCTCTCTCTAATGGCATGCCTGGTACATGTCCATTTGTTTTTATAATTACGTATTTTCCGCTTCACATGTTAAATTTTGTCCTCGTTTTCTTCTTAATTACGGACTTTCGTTTAATGTTTTTGATATTTTCCTTCTGTCTATGCACCCTCAACCCTTTCAACGCCTCAACGCTGCCCTTTCTGCACCAATTGAAGTGTCCTTTAATTTTACCCTTCAGAGACCCTTTGGTAACTTCACTAAGGTTTATTACAGTAAGGCTAAAACGTATATTTTTTTTAATTTTTAGTGGAAGTTAGTTGATAGTGTTGTTTACGTAATACATGTTTCTTTTCCTCCCTTGTTTACCGGCTGAGACGTGAAAGGACTGTCTTAGACTTTCGTTCCTTGTGTGTGACTTAACTTTTTTTTCTCTTTTTTTTTTTTTTACATCACAAAGGACTGGCCAAGGGAAAAAAGAAGAGGTAACAAAAGATCGTTTAGTTACCAGTCGCTATAAAGAAGACAGTTAGAGAATAAAGAAAGGGGAGTGGGCGCCAATTTAGTTCGTGAGGTGTCTTGTCACTCCTCTCATGAAAAGATTTAAGTCGTAGGAAGGTGGAAAATAGTTACTTTCCTGATACTTTCTTGTGCAACTTTCGACCTTATTTATGCCTTTCCTTACCTTCCCTCCCCTTACTCTGATTTTTCGTCTTATTTCATCGTTCTCTATATTTTCATCACGTCCACATCTTCTCTTTCCTCATCTCTCCAAAAAAAAAAAAAAAAAAAAAGTCTGACAGCAAATTTTCCAAGGCAAACTGATGAAAATACAAATCGGAGAGCATGTGTGGTACGAAAATATATATCTCTTAACCCCTTCACGCCCAGATCTTTCCTTTGCTATAAAAAATGGTATGTTGTCAAGCCATAATATTACAAAAAGTAACTAAATAAACCAAATCGGTTAGTGGACAAGGATACTAAACAGGTCATATCAATAAAAACATTGCTTATATTCATTAAAAATCATCTAATGGTGGTCAAATTACAATGGAAATTACGTTCTGAGCCTCAAGGGGTTAGCAAGTATACATGGTTGGGTATACTACCAAGGGTATCCTAGTGTGACAAAGGGAAGGATTATAAACACACACACTTGCCGCTCACAATGGTATAGGTTATGACGTACGAGGCAGGACGTTGATGAATGGCCGTGGGGGAAGCTTAGGTGCCATGTTTCCACTGTATACATGGCAAAACAGACGGTATGAATCAAAATAAATGGCTTAAAAATGTATCAAAAAGGCATTGGATTTACCTAGTTGTTGTTTTTTCGTGTGCTTTTTTTATTTGTGTCCTTAGAATAAGTTTTTCCTTGACTTATGTGATCAGAAAAGGCCAAAAACACCCTTAATGATGAAATATATATCCATAAAACACGTTATGAATCACATAAAATGTCTTTAAAATGAATCAAAGAGACAATGTGTTCTTAGATAAGTGTTTCCTTGACTTATATGATCAGAAAAGGCCAAAAGCAGCCTTAAAGATGATGAAATATATATCTTAAGACTCCATAAAACACACGTTATGAATCACAATAAATGACTTTAAAAATGTATCAAAGAGGCATTTGTCCTTATATAAGTGTTTCCTTGACTTTATGATCGCAAAAATGTATACACAGCCTGAAAGATATTGAAATATACACAAATATAAGAGATGTTGGAATATAAGACTCCAAAATATACAGGATACTACAAATTATACTTAAAAAACCTATTTGAATATGTTACACTAGAAATATATGACATTGTAACCGTGTATGCTAGTATTGTGGCTTTTCCAGAGGTATATGAAGCAAAATACTGCATTAGATAGGATATATTAGTGAAATTCGAATATGTTACACGAGAAATATATGACATTGTAACCGTGTATGCTAGTATTGTGGCTTTTCCTGAGGTATATGAAGCAAAATACTGCATTAGATAGGATATATTAGTGAAATTCGAATATGTTACACTAGAAATATATGACATTGTAACCTTATATGTGTAGTGTTTAGAGTTTTGGCTGATAGTGTGGGTTTTAAATTAAAGGTGCGTGAAGCAAAATAGTGCATCAGATAGGAAGAGCTAGTGACATAGAAGCCGTGAAATAGTCATGTGGTGTTACTATAGTCTATTTTATTTAGCGAGGCAAAACCTATGTTCTATCTTAAGGTCTCATGCTTAAAATGATGCCTCTATTTACCTGATAATATGGTTAACTATGATAAAATGCAACTGAAATTTAGAAGAACCGTAGTATTCCCTTCTCCTGGCATCAAATATCAGTTAGTAAACAGCAAGGGATCAGGATTTTTTGCCTCGTAAAAAAAAACAGTATAGTGTGGAGTGAGAACGAGTATTCCACCTTGCTGCCTGCTACTCCACCTTGCCTGCTACTCCACCTTGCCTGCTACTCCACCTTCCTGATACTCCACCTTGCCTGCTACTCCACCTTGCCTGCTACTCCACCTTGGCCTGCTACTCCACCTTGCCTGCTACTCCACCTTGCCTGCTACTCCCCTTGCCTGCATCCCTGCCTGCTACTCCACCTTGCCTGCTCCCACCTTGCCTGCTATTCCCCCTTGCTGCTATCTCCCCTTGCCTATATCCACCTTGCTGCCTGCTACTCCACCTTGCCTATACTCCACCTTGCTGCTACTCCACCTTGCCTGCTACTCCACCTTGCCTGCTATTCCCCTTGCTGCCTGCTACTCCACCTTGCCTAATACTCCACCTTGCTTGCTACTCCACCTTGCCTGCTACTCCACCTTGCCTGTTACTCCACCTTGCCTAATACTCCACCTTGCCTGCTACTCCACCTCTACTCCTCCACTCCTACTGGATGATGCCTTGAGATGCTGCTAAGCACGGCATTATGAGGCTTACGATGAAGGCCCTCACTGGTGATGACTGTGTGTGTGTGTGTGTGTGTGTGTGTGTGTGTGTGTGTGTGTGTGTGTGTGTGTGTGTGTGTGTTGTGTGTGTGTGTGTGTGTGTGTGTGTGTGTGTGTGTGTGTGTGTGTGTGTGTGTGTGTGTGTGTGCGTCTGTGTGTGTCTGTGTCTGTGTCTGTGTCTGTGTCTGTGTCTGTGTCTGTGTGTGTGTGTGTGTGTGTGTGTGGTGTGTGTGTGTGTGTGTAACTTAAGATGGATACGAGCCAAACATACAATAAGATAAAACAGATAAAAACTGTATAAATTGTCATCCGCTACTGTATACCATTAACCTAATTTTTGTGGGTTCCATTTTAATAATAATAATAATAATAATAATAATGATAGAGATGATAGTTACAATAATGGTAATAATGCTAGTAAACGAAAAATCTTCAAAATTACATAAAAAACCGTAGTATCATCTATCATTTTTTTTTTCACTCTCCTCTCCATTCTTTTCCCTCCGAACATTTTTTTACCTCCCTCTTTCCCATCGTTATCTTTTTCTCGCTTTTCCCGCCGCACTATTTCCCTAAGGCTGACATATAACTCAGCCATCATCGCTACGGAGCCCTGACTTGCCTGCCAAACGATGCATTACACAGCTAGCGTGACCTTAATGTACCCTTATTACAGTGTGTGTGGTGTGTGTGTGTGTGTGTGTGGTGTGTGTGTGTGTGTGTGTGTGTGTGTGTGTGTGTGTGTGTGTGTGTGTGTGTGTGTGTGTGTGTGGTGGGGGGGGGGGCACCAGTCAGCCACACAGCTGGTATCGTTTCTGGTGTGAAGCAGAGCGTAGAAAGAAAAGGGATGGATGGGAGGAGGAGGAGGTGGAGGAGATGGAAGAGGAGGAGGAGGAGAAGGAGGAGGAGGAAGAGGAGGGGGAGGAGAAGAAGGAGGAAGAGGAGGGGAAGAAGGAGGAGGAAGAGGAGGAGATGGAAGAGGAGGGGAAGAACGAGGAGGAGGAGCAACAACAGAAGGAACAAGAAAAGAAATCAGTGAAAGAGGAAATGGAAAGAGGAGGAGAGGGGGAAAAAAAAGTACAAAAAAGTTATTGTGATGTGGAGAAACAAACCGATTGCCAAACAATGAATTTGTTTTCCTTTCCTGTTACTTTTTATCTCTCTCTTCACTCCCACTTGTCCTAGACCTTAATCCCTCCCTCCCTTCCCTTCCTTACCCAGTCCCTCCCCTTCCTTACCCCGTCCCTCCCTCCCCTTCCTTACCCCTTCCCTCCCTTCCCTTCCTTACCCCGTCCCTCCCCCTTGCTTTAATCTTTCTTTCTGCATATACCTACTTACCCCATCATATTCTCTTCCTTCTTACCGTCAATACAAAAAAGAGATTTATCTAAACTTTTCTCTCTCTGTCTATCTATCATTTCCTCACTCGCTATAAAAACATAGAAATATCCTAAAAAACTTCACCTATCACTTAGAAAGATCCTCAAATACCTCTCTCTCTCTCTCTCTCTCTCTCTCTCTCTCTCCCTCTCTCTCTCTCTCTCTCTCTTCCTCTCTCTCTCTCTCTCTCTCTCTCTCGCTCTCGCTCTCTCGTCTCTCTCTCTCTCTCTCTCTCTCTCTCTCTCTCTCTCTCTCTCTCTCTCTCTCTCTCTCTCTCTCTCTCTCTCTCTCTCTCTCTCTCTCTCTCGTAATTCTTGTCTCCTCTTCTCTCTTGTTCCCTCACCTTCCCTACACAAGACCATCAGATCGGCAGACCGAGGCATGGTGCACATAGCCTACATTTGCATTACAAGGTCTTTGCATATTGTAAAATTTGCATGACAAGGATCAACTTTGGGAGTTTCCTTCCTTTGGGGATGTCGGAAAGGGAAATAAAAAAGGGAAGACGGGGAAATAAGAAACATACGGAGGGAGAGAGAGAGAGAGAGAGAGAGAGAGAGAGAGAGAGAGAGAGAGAGAGAGAGAGAGAGAGAGAGGAGAGAGAGAGAGAGAGAGAGAGGGGAGAGAGAGAGAGAGAGAGAGAGAGAGAGTGAGACAGAGAGAGTGAGACAGAGAAAGAGAGATACAGACAGATAAAGACAGCCAGACACAGAGAGAGAGAGAGAGAGAGAGAGAGAGAGAGAGAGAGAGAGAGAGAGAGAGAGAGAGAGAGAGAGAGAGAGAGAGAGCTACAGACAAAGACAGCCAGACAGAGAGAGAGAGAGACAGAGAGAGATACAGACAAAGACAGCCAGACAGAGAGAGAGAAAGAGAGAGAGAGATAGCCAGACAGAGAGAAATAGACCAAGAGATTAGATGATGATTTGAGATGACTTGGAAGGACAGGATTAAAAGAATGAATGACAAAGTTGAAGCATCAGTGATTGATTTATGGACTTACCAAATGACTGATTGACAAAAAGAATGGTTGGAGATTAGACAAAAAAACGTTGATGGCTTTAAAGAGTGACAGACTGACGCACAGAGTTACTCACATGATATACATAATGCTCATCCCAGTGCTGGGCACGCGATCCAAAAATAGGTGGTCCACTATCGCTATTCCGCGATCGAAAATTTGG
>JACEEZ010018170.1:291192-296192 GCA_016584305.1 Chionoecetes opilio
AAATGACGTTTAAATCCACAGCGAAACATCAGGTCAGGTTACAAAACACACCTGTAAGATTTTTCCAAGTTTCATCCCCCATTACTTCTTGGTCCGTAAATTAGGTTGGTCGGGCGCGTAACTTTCACCGCGGAAGGACACTATTCGGGTTACGACGGCAGTAAAACCCCACAATATATTTACCCACTGCCCTGGTTTACCCTGCACAACGGTGTTCCTTTTACGGAGCGAATAAGTCACGTGATATTGATCCCACCTCGCCAAGCTTGTTAAGGGAGTCAGCGCTGTTTCCCCCGCCATGTTTCACCTAAACGGTCTTCAAACACACGTAATAGCCTTTAAAATGGGTTCCTAAGGTATTGTTATGGGGTTTACCGGTGCGATAAATTAGGTAGTGTATTGTACTCGTTATCACTGTTTACCTTTATACGTAGTTTGGATTAATAGTTGTAGTTTCCTGTTGGGTTGAATGGTTGTCTGGTTTTGTTGTTTGTTTTGTAAGCATGTAACAGTTTTGTGAGGATAATTAGGCAAAGCAATGATAGTTATACGTAAATCTTTGGTCCCCTTCAATGCTCTTCGATTCCATTACACATATTTCCAAGTCAAATATTTATAGTTTTTTATATCTACTTATTTATTAAGAATTTGGAGTAAATAGCATAATGTACACAGAGAGAGAGATAGAGAGAGAGAGAGAGAGAGAGAGAGAGAGAGAGAGAGAGAGACTTATCAAGGTAAACCAACAATTTCCTTCCCCACTCCTCCTACACTCGTGTTTCCCTTCTAAGATGAGTGATTAAAAACTTCTGACTCTGATTAGGCTCTGAGCACTGTCCTCAGGGGGGGGGGAGTGTTTTTTAGGGGGGGAGAGAGGGGAGAGGTAAGGAAGAAGGGAAGGTAGGGAGGGAAGAGAAAGGAATACAATAGGAAGAAGAGAGGAGAGAAGAAGGGAGGAGAGAGGGGAGAGGAAAGGAAGAAGGGTAGGTGGGGAAAAGGAAGGAATATAATAGGAAGAAAAATTGATGCGTCTCAGATAATATTTAAGGTGGTCTTCATCCTCTCTCTCTCTCTCTCTCTCTCTCTCTCTCTCTCTCTGTCTCGCTCTCTCTCTCTCTCTCTCTCTCTCTCTCTCTCTCTCTCTCTCTCTCTCTCTCTCTCTCTCTCTCTCTCTCTCTCTCTCTCTCTCTCTCTCTCTCGCATCATAATCTTTAATTCACCTTTTTCCTTCACGTGTCTTCCTCGCGTTCTATTTTCCTTGTCATTTTTACTGATTTTCTTTATGACTTCAACTTTTCCCCACTAACTTTTTTCACTTCTTTATATTGGTGGGGTTTTTTTTCCATTTCTTGACCGGCCTGATTTTATTCTTACATCCCGTCTATCTTAGTTTTTACGTTCAATTTTTTGCTCCATTATATTTTATCCCCATTATTTATTCTTCCCACATTTTTCTCTCTGCGTGGACGATTCATTCTACTATTTTCTTTTTTCTTTACCCTATTTTTCCCGGTCACCCGTCTTCATTTTTTGGTCTGGAATAAATATACATACATACATACATACATTCCTGAATTTAAGAATGGTAGAGTCAGTGACGGGATACTGTAAAGGGGGGATAGATAGATAAATAAAGATACGATAGATAGAAAAAAATGATGAATTAGTGAGAAAATAAAGGAATTTGAACAGTAAAAGAAAAATAAGGCGCAAGAATAAAACAAAAATGAGAAAAACATGAAATTTATTTACAGAAAAGAAAAGAAATCTCGAAAAAAAAATGTAATATCAAAAATTTCAACACATTTAGAATATGGAAAAGGAATACTGATGAGAGTAAGGGGTCGAGGGGAGGAGGGGAAGAGGGGATATAGGGGTCGGATATGGGGGGGAGGAAGTGGGGGATCGGATATGAAGGGGGAGGAAGTAGGGGTTCGGATATGGGGGGGGAGGAAGTGGGGGTTCTGTAGTGTTTCGCGAAGACAAAGTAACCAAATTTCTTGTAGGAATTTACATAATCTGCATTCTTCCCTCTTCCTCCTTTCCTTTCTATCTATTCTCCCGTCTCTTTCTTACCCTTTCTTCTCATTTCCCTTACCCTCATTTATTCCTCCTTTCTTTCCCCTCCCTTCGCCCGCGCTCTTCCTGTCCCTTTCTCTTTTTACGATTTATGGTTCTCCTTCGTACAGAAAAAGATATTAACTATGCCTCCTCCTCCTCCTCCTCCTCCTCCTCCTCCTCCTCCTCCTCCTCCTCCTCCTCCTCCTCCTCCTCCTCCTCCTCCTCCTCCTCCCCGCACAAGCCTCCATTAAAACCAAGGTAAGCACGTACACAACACGAATAGAAACACATAGGTACCATAAGGATGTCTATTTAAAAGGATAAAAGATATACACCATGCAAAAAGAAATAACCGAGAGAGAGAAAGAGAGAGAGAGAGAGTAGACGACGAGACGAGAGAGACGAGAGATGAGCGGAGGAGAGAGAGACGAGAGATGAGAGAGAGAGAGAGAAGAGTAGAGATGAGAGAGAGATGAGATGAGAGAGAGATGAGAGAGTAGAGACGATGAGAGAGAGAGAGAGAGAGAGAGAGGAAGAGACGCAAAGAGGATGTTATGTAAAAGGATGAAAAATAGACGACAATAACGAAAAAAGTGCGAGAGAAAGAGAAGAGAGAGAGAAGAGAGAGAGCGAGAGAGAGAGAGAGAGAGAGGAGAGAGAAGAGACGAGAGAGAGAGAGAGAGAGAGAGAGAGAGATGAGAGGAGAGAGAAAGGAAAGAGCAGAGAGAGAGAGAGAGAGAGAGAGAGAGAGAGAGAGACTACAAAAGCTGACACGCCACTAACCTCACCACTAAAACTTTCTTATTCTCATTAATAAATATCAGAGTTATCATCACTTTTCTTACCTCTGTTTTCCCCTCACACCTCTCTCATCATCACACTTTTTATACCACTGTTTCCCCTTACACCTTCCTCATCACCATCATCACAACTTTCCTAATTAACTCATTACCCCATTAAATCAACTTTTGTCCATCCCTTTCCTCGTATCTTTTAACCACTTCCTAGTAACACATCCCCTCACACTTCCCTCATGAAATACATAAATTAACACTAACTCATAAAAACCCGAACTATTCCCTCTCTCATATCTTTCCCTCACACTTTAATCACTCATATGTTCTTGCCCTAATAACAGTATTGCATCTCATATCGCACTTTTATTATTTTGCATATTATTATTATTATTTTTTCTTCTTCTATTATTTCCTTCTCTTTTGTATTTGTATGGGACCCAAGAAACAATCATTACATGTAACTATTATTTCTTTTAAATGTCTGTTGTGGTCAAGTAACTCACACTTTCTTGCCCTAATCACAGTATTGTATCTCACATCTCACTTTTTTTTCCTTTTAGTATAACCTCTGTATTTGTATTAAACCCAAGAAACAATCATTACATGTAACTATTATTCCTTTTAAATGTCTGTTGTGGTCAATTAACTCACACTTTATTGCCCTAATCACAGTATTATATCTCACATCTCATTATTTTTTCCTTTTAATATAAATTATCCTCTGTATTTGTATTGGACCAGAGACAATTTTTTTTTATTTACATCACAAAGGACTGGGCCAAGGGCAAAAAAACACATCAAAAAACCTATTTAATTGTAAGTCCCTATAAAGAAGACAGTAAGAAAATATAAATAGGGGGGTGGATCAATTATTACATGTAGCTATTATTCCTTTTAAATGTCTGGTGTGATCAATAAGCTATCTATCTATCTATATATCACTTTTTCACGGGTTTCCTTCACTCCCTCACGCCTTTCTATGAGTCACCAAGTTGTCCTTCATTCCCTCACACCTTTCTATGAGTCACCAAGTTGTCCTTCACTCCCTCACACCTTTCTATGAGTCACCAAGTTGTCCTTCACTCCCTCACACCTATCTATGAGTCACTAAGCTGTCCTTCACTCCCTCACGCCTTTCTATGAGTCACCAAGTTGTCCTTCACTCCCTCACACCTTTCTATGAGTCACCAAGTTGTCCTTCACTCCCTCACACCTATCTATGAGTCACCAAGTTGTCCTTCACTCCCTCACACCTTTCTATGAGTCATCAAGTTGTCCTTCACTCCCTCACGCCTTTCTATGAGTCACCAAGTTGTCCCTCACTCCCTCACACCTTTCTATGAGTCACCAAGTTGTCCTTCACTCCCTCACACCTTTCTATGAGTCACCAAGTTGTCCTTCACTCCCTCACGCCTTTCTATGAGTCACCAAGTTGTCCTTCACTCCCTCACACCTTTCTATGAGTCACCAAGTTGTCCTTCACTCCCACACACCTTTCTATGAGTCACCAAGTTGTCCTTCACTCCCCACACCTTTCTATGGAGTCACCAAGCTTTTCCCTCATTTCCCTCACACCTTTCTATGAGTCACCAAGCTGTCCTCACCCCTCACACCTTTCTATGAGTCACCAAGCTTTCCTTCACTCTGCATCACCTGTCTTGTGTAAGTGGTGATGCCTGGCTGGTGAGGTTCAAAGAAACACACAGAGCACCAATATCCCATGTCTGTGTGTCTGTCTGTCTGTCTGTCTGTCTGATGGCATCGTCCACTGCACTACATCAAAAGACAGTGTTAGTGACTTAATAAAAGAGAGTTATGAGTGAGTGAGTGAGTGAAAAAGAGAGAGAGAGTGAGTGTGTTAGTGAAAGAGTTAAGAGTGAGTGACTGAGTGTATGTGAGGGAAAGAGAGAGTGAGTGAGTGAGTAAGTGAGAGTTAAAAGTGAGTGTGTGTGTGTGAGACAGAGTTAAGAGTGAGTGACTGAGTGTATGTGAGGGAAAGAGAGAGAGTGGGTGAGTGGGTGAGTGGGTGAGTGAGTGAGTGAGTGAGTGAGTGAGTGAGTTAATGAGTGAGAGAGAGAGATTCACTATTTACGTTATTCTATTTTAATAAGATCATCGTTTATTTTCCCTGAGGATGAAAAA
>JACEEZ010018170.1:306192-313692 GCA_016584305.1 Chionoecetes opilio
CATAAGGGAGAGAAAGAGGAAGGGGCGTGGGGAGAAAGGAAACATTGGAAGGGTAAAGAAAAGGGAAAGGGGAAGGGTAGAGAGGGGACAAGGAGGCTAGGGAGAGGGGTTGAGAGAGGTAGAGGAGAGAGTAGTAAAGATCCCCCACCACTTTCCTCACCCCTCTATTATCCCTCAACCCCCCTCCTACCCCCCACTAATACCTCTCACCCCCCCTAATCTACCCCCTTATCCCCCTCATTACTCCTGCCTTTCTTCACATTTTTCAACACTTTCACTGTCTCTACCATACCTTTACCACCCTTAAGACCTATTCTAACCCCTTAATTATTATCTCTACACCCTTTTTACCCCTTTAACACTTCCCCTTTACTATTGTCACCTTTTTACTCCCTTTTTCTACCTCTCATTTATTTCATGTCTTTCTCTTCTTGTCTACCCTTGCCTCTCAGTCCCATTTCAACCCCTTATCACTATCTCTAACACCCTTTTCACCCCTTTTAACACTTTCCCTTCACCAGTGTCACCCTTTTTTTACTCTCTTTTCTGCCTATCAGTCCCATTTCAACCCTTTATCGCTCTATCTACACCCTATTAGATCCCCTTTTAACACTTTCCCTTTACCATTATCACCCTTTTCTACACCCTTTTCTCCCTCTCAGTTACATCAAGTACCTATTCCTCTCCTGTCCTCTTCCCCCTCCTCAACACTTTCGTTTTACCATTGTCACCCCTTTACTCCCTTTTTCTACCACTGTCACTTCAAGTCTGTCTTCCCTGTCTTCCCTTGCTATTAGTCCTTTGCTATCAGTCCTATCCTCCCTTTGCTATCAGTTCTATCCTCCTTTGCTATCAGTCCTATCCTCCCTTTGCTATCAGTCCTATCCTCCCTTTGCTATCAGCCCTATCCTCTTTTGTTATCAGTCCTATCCTCCCTTGCTATCAGTTTTATCCTCCCTTTGCTATCAGTCCTATCCTCCTTTGCTATCAGTCCTATCCTCCCTTTGCTATCAGCCCTATCCTCTTTTGTTATCAGTCCTATCCTCCCTTGCTATCAGTTCTATCCTCCCTTTGCTATCAGTCCTATCCTCCTTTGCTATCAGTCCTATCCTCCCTTTGCTATCAGTCCTATCCTCCTTTGCTATCAGTCCTATCCTCCTTTGCTATCAGCCCTATCCTCCCTTTGCTATCAGTCCTATCCTCCTTTGCTATCAGTCCTATCCTCCTTTGCTATCAGCCCTATCCTCCCTTTGCTATCAGTCCTATCCTCCTTTGCTATCAGTCCTATCCTCCTTTGCTATCAGACCTATCCTCCCTTTGCTATCAGTCCTATCCTCCTTTGCTGCCCGTCAGGGTGACAAGGTTGGTAGAGACGTGAGTTCCCAATGTGCAGCGTCCCTGTGCATTCGGTCAGCGGTTCGAGTCCGCCTAGTTCATGCTGACGTGGCGGCGCTTTGTATAGTCAATAACCTTGTAGTTGGTACTTGCAAAGTGTCTAGATAGGATGAAAATCTTATCTTATCTTATCCTCCTTTGCTATCAGTCCTATCCTCCCTTTGCTATCAGCCCTATCCTCCTTTGTTATCAGTCCTATCCTCCCTTGCTATCAGTTCTATCTTCCCTTTGCTATCAGTCATTTGCTATCAGTCCTGCCTTCCCTTTGCTATCAGTCCTATCTTCCCTTTGCTATCAGCCCTATCCTCCCTTTGCTATCAGTCCTATCTTCCCTTTGCTATCAGTCCTATCCTCGTTTGCTATCAGTCCTATCTTCCCTTTGCTATCAGTCCTATCCTCCTTTGCTATCAGTCCTATCCTCCCTTTGCTATCAGTCCTATCCTCCTTTGCTATCAGTCCTATCCTCCTTTGCTATCAGTCCTATCCCCCCTTTGCTATCAGTCCTATCCTCCCTTTGCTATCAGTCCTATCCTCCCTTTGCTATCAGTCCTATCCTCCCTTTGCTATCAGTCCTATCCTTCCTTTGCTATCAGTCCTATCCTCCCTTTGCTATCAGTCCTATCTCCCTTGCTATCAGTCCTATCCTCTCGCTATCAGTCCTATCTTCCCTTTGCTATCAGTCCTATCCTCCCTTTGCTATCAGCCCTATCCTCTTTTGTTATCAGTCCTATCCTCCCTTGCTATCAGTTCTATCCTCCCTTTGCTATCAGTCCTATCCTCCTTTGCTATCAGTCCTATCCTCCCTTTGCTATCAGCCCTATCCTCTTTTGTTATCAGTCCTATCCTCCCTTGCTATCAGTTTCTATCCTCCCTTTGCTATCAGTCCTATCCTCCTTTGCTATCAGTCCTATCCTCCCTTTGCTATCAGTCCTATCCTCCTTTGCTATCAGTCCTATCCTCCTTTGCTATCAGCCCTATCCTCCCTTTGCTATCAGTCCTATCCTCCTTTGCTATCAGTCCTATCCTCCTTTGCTATCAGCCCTATCCTCCCTTTGCTATCAGTCCTATCCTCCTTTGCTATCAGTCCTATCCTCCTTTGCTATCAGCCCTATCCTCCCTTTGCTATCAGTCCTATCCTCCTTTGCTATCAGTCCTATCCTCCCTTTGCTATCAGCCCTATCCTCCTTTGTTATCAGTCCTATCCTCCCTTTGCTTCAGTTCTATCTTCCCTTTGCTATCAGTTATTTGCTATCAGTCCTGCCTTCCCTTTGCTATCAGTCCTATCTTCCCTTTGCTACAGCCCTATCCTCCCTTTGCTATCAGTCCTATCTTCCCTTTGCTATCAGTCCTATCCTCGTTTGCTATCAGTCCTATCTTCCCTTTGCTATCAGTCCTATCCTCCCTTTGCTATCAGTCCTTTGCTATCAGTCCTATCCTCCCTTTGCTATCAGTCCTTTGCTATCAGTCCTATCCTCCCTTTGCTATCAGTCCTATCCTCCCTTTGCTATCAGTCCTATCCTCCCTTTGCTATCAGTCCTATCCTCCCTTTGCTATCAGCCCTATCCTCTTTTGTTATCAGTCCTATCCTCCTTTGCTATCAGTCCTATCCTCTCGCTATCAGTCCTATCTTCCCTTTGCTATCAGTCATTTGCTATTAGTCCTGCCTTCCCTTTGCTATCAGTCCTCTGCTATCAGTCCTGTCTTCCCTATCTTCCCTTTGCTATCAGTCCTATCTTCCCTTTGCTATCAGTCCTATCTTCCCTTTGCTATCAGTCCTATCTTCCCTTTGCTATCAGCCCTATCTTCCCTTTGCTATCAGCCCTATCTTCCCTTTGCTATCAGTCCTATCTTCCCTTTGCTATCAGTCCTGTCTTCCCTATTTTCCCTTTGTTCTCAGTCTCATCTTCCCTTTCCTACCAGGCAACTCCCTTGTAGTACGTAGCCACCCCACCAATGCCCGGACACAGCCAGGGGCCACGGTTGGACCCTCGTAAAGCGCCATGGTCCGTCTACACCACATGACCCCGTGTGTCGCAAAGGAGGGAAAGTTTTTTCTATATTGTATTAGGTATTCATGTTTTTTTGCCTCTCTTCCCTCATCACTCATTTTTTTATTTTTTTTTATCATTTCCCCATATTTTTGTATTGTTTTTTTTTCTCTCTCACCCTTCTCTCATTTTTTCTTTTTTTAGGATCATATTGTAAGGTTTTTGGGTTTTTTTGCTTTTCTTCCTCAATTCTTTAATTTTTTAAGGTTCATATTATAAGGTCTTCGTTTTTTTTCTCTCTCTCCCTTCTCTCAATTCTTTCACTTTTTAAGGTTCATATTATAAGGTCTGGGTTTTTTCGCTTTTCTTCCCTCAATTCTTTCACTTTTTAAGGTTCATATTATAAGTTCTTTGGGTTTTTTCGCTTTTCTTCCCTCAATTCTTTCATTTTTAATTTTCATTTTATAAGGTCTTCGTTGTTTTCGCTTTTCTTCCCTCAATTCTTTCATTTTTTAAGGTTCATTTTATAAGGTCTTCGTTTTTTTCGCTTTTCTTCCCTCAATTCTTTCATTTTTTAAGGTTCATATTGTAAGGTCTTCGTTTTTTTTCTCTCTCTCCCTTCTCTCAATTCTTTCAATTTTTAAGGTTCATATTATAAGGTCTGGGTTTTTTCGCTTTTCTTCCCTCAATTCTTTCACTTTTTAAGGTTCATATTATAAGTTCTTTGGGTTTTTTCGCTTTTCTTCACTCAATTCTTTCACTTTTTAAGGTTCATATTGTAAGGTCTTCGTTTTTTTCGCTTTTCTTCTCTCAATTCTTTCATTATTTTAGGTTCATATTGTAAGGTCTTTGGTTTTTTTCCGCTTTTCTTCCCTCAATTCTTTCACTTTTTTAGGTTCATATTGTAAGGTCTTTCGTTTTTTTTTTTTGCTATTCTTCCTTCAATTCTTTAACTTTTTAAGGTTCATATTATAAGGTCTTCGTTTTTTTCGCTTTTCTTTCCTCAATTCTTTCATTTTTTTACAATTTCTCCATAATATTGTATAGATCTTCGTATTTTTTGGCCTCTCTTCCCTCAATTCTTTTTTTCTCTCTCTACTCTCTCTACGTACTCTCTCTCTCTCTCTCTCTCTCTCTCTCTCTCTCTCTCTCTCTCTCTCTCTCTCTCTCTCTCTCTCTCTCTCTCTCTCTCTCTCTCTCTCTCTCTCTCTCTCTCTCTCTCTCTCTCTCTCTCTCTCTTGTCTTCCCTCAATTTTTTCATAGTTTTTTTAGTTTTCCATAAATATTGTATAGGTAAGGTGTTTTTTTTTTTACATCTTTTTTGCCTCTTTCCCTGCAATTTTTTTTTACTATTTCCTCATAACATTGTATAAAGTCTTCGTTTTTTCTATCATCTTCCCTTAGTTTTTTTTTTTTTTTGCTTCTCTTTCCTCTTTTTTTTTTTTTACTATTTCCTCATAACATTGTATAAAGTCTTCGTTTTTTTATTCTTTTCCCTTATTTTTTTTTTTTTTGCTTCTTTCCTCTATTTTTTTTTTTTTACAATTTCCCCACAATATTGTATAAGTTCTTAGTTTTTTCTATTAACTTCCCTCAGTTTTTTTTTTCTCTCCTCTTCCCTCATTTCTTTCATTTTTTTACATTTTCTTCACAATATTGTATAAGGTTTTAGTTTTTTCTTTGTTTCTCTTCCCTCAATTCATATTTATTTCTCTCCTTCACTCATTTCTTTCATTTTTTTACATTTTCTCGACAATATTGTATAAGGTTTTAGTTTTTTCTTTGTTTCTCTCCCCTCAATTCATATTTTTTTCTCTCCTCTTCACTCATTTCTTTCATTTTTTTCATTTTTTTACATTTTCTTCACAATACTGTATAAGGTTTTAGTTTTTTTTTGGTTTCTCTTCCTTCAATTCTTTAATTTATTTCACTATTTCACCACAATATTGTATAAGGTCTTAGTTTTTTCTATTAACTTCCTTCAATTTTTTTTTCTCTCTCCTCTTCCATCATTTCTTTCATTTTTTTACATTTTCTTCACAATATTGTATAAGGTTTTAGTTTTTTCTATCCACTTCCCTCAATTCATATTTTTTTCTCTCCTTCACTCATTTCTTTCATTTTTTTCATTTTTTTACATTTTCTTCACAATATTGTATAAGGTTTTAGTTTTTTCTTTGTTTCTCTTCCTTCAATTCTTTCATTTATTTCACTATTTCACCATAACATTGTATAAGGTCTTCGTTTTTTCTATTAATTTCCCTCATGTTTTTTTCTCTCTCCTCTTCCCTCATTTCTTTCATCTTTTACAATTTATTCACAATGTTGTTTAAGGTCTTCGTTTATTTTGCTTCTCTTCCCTCAATCATTATTCTTTCATATCTTTTTAGTTTCCCCACTTCGTTAACTTTAATTATTTTCGCTCTTCTCGGTTTTCTCTCTTCTTCCCCTTCTCGTTCCATTTTCTTTGATCTTTTCTGTTCTTATTTCGTCTCTTTTTCAGTCTATTCTTTTTCCCATCTTCTCTGCATCCCTAAATTATTGCTCAATCAGCTTTTATTCAGATTCTTTCATCACTCTCTCTCTCTCTCTCTCTCTCTCTCTCTCTCTCTCTCTCTCTCTCTCTCTCTCTCTCTCTCTCTCTCTCTCTCTCTCTCTCTCTCTCTCTCTCTCTCTCTCTCTCTCTCTCTCTCTCTCTCTCTCTCTCTCTCTCTCTCTCTCTCCTCTCTCTCTCTCTCTCTCTCTCTCTCTCTCTCTCTCTCTCTGCTTTTGCCCAATCGGTGTTTTTGCTACATAATTGCTTTCTCTCTCTCTCTCTCTCTCTCTCTCTCTCTCTCTCTCTCTCTCTCTCTCTCTCTCTCTCTCTCTCTCTCTCTCTCTCTCTCTCTCTCTCTCTCTCTCTCCTCTCTCTCTCTCTCTCCTCCTCTCTCTCTCTCTCTCTCTCATTTTTATCTGTCTTTAAATACCTAGTTTTATCACATTCCTTTCCTTCCCTCCCCCCTTACACATTCCTTCTCTGCATTCCCATTCCCTTCCTTTCCATGTTTTTCAATCCTTTCCTTTTACCTTCCAAACCTCCCATTCTTTCCCTTACTTTTTCCCCAATATCTTGCTTCAGGTATTCCCTTCCATTAACACCCATTCCACACTTCCCCTTCCTTCCCTCTTCCTCCTTATTCTCCTTCCACCTATTTCCCTTTTATCCTCCCACACCTAATTCTTCCTTCTTACTCTCATAAACATCTCACTTCCTCTCCCTTCCCTTCCACTAATCCTTCCCTGCCCCTTCCTCCCATCCTTCCGGCAGACACAGTGGCTTCTTCCCTTCCTTCCTCCTGACTCTCTACGCTTCCTTTCCATAAGCTGCAAAGTAATGTACAGCCTTAGAGGTCGGTAAGGCTCGGGGGAAAGGCTTCAAGAGTGATTTATGCACTTGTTGGAGCGCGGAAAGGAAGGGAGGGCAGAAAAAGAGGGAGGGGACAAAAGAAACGCAGGAAGGGGTGAGTAAAAAGAAATTGGACAAATGAAAAGTGTAAGTGAATGGACAGGGGAAGAAGGGAAGAGCGTGGGAAGAGAATGAATGGAAGGTAAAGTGGAACTGGTGTTTGTTTGTTGATTAATCGGTGTTAGAATTATAAGTGTTATACGGATACAGTTGCCTATGTACACACACACACACACACACACACACACACGCACACAGACACAGACACACACACACACACACACACACACACACACACACACACACACACACACACACACACACACACACACACACACACAGACACAGACACATACACATACACACACGCACACAGACACAGACACAGACACAGACACAGACACACACACACACACAGAGACAGACACACACACACACACACACACACACACACACACACACACACACACACACACACACACACACACACACACACACACACACACACACACACACACACACACACACACACACACACCCTGTTCCCCAGGGTTCTGTCCTATCACCCACTCTCTTTCTATTATTCATTAATGATCATCTAAGTCTAACTCAAAGCCCTATCCACTCCTACGCTGATGATTCTACCCTGCATTTTTCAACGTCGTTTATTAG
>JACEEZ010018170.1:318692-338692 GCA_016584305.1 Chionoecetes opilio
GGATATCTATAATAATATAAGCGAAAGTGTGTGTCTGTGTGTCCGCGATAGGTGCCGCCCCCCGTGGCGGAATCCCATCATATGGCACAGTTTTGGAACCAGGTTGACCAGGGGAGGATTTTAAGCCTATTTATGGGATGATCCGATCACTTTTTATTTTTTTATTTTTAGTAGCCTATAAGCGAGAATTGTGAAGAAAAAAAGTGGGTTGCGAGAATTGAGGAAACCTTGATGTAGGGTGATTGGTAATGGGTGAGTGAATGGGTGGGGTGATGAGTAATGGGTGTGGGGTGATGGGTGAGTGAATGGGTGGGGGATGATGGGTTGGGGGTAATGGGTGAGTGAATGGGTGTGGGGTGATGGGTAATGGGTGAGTGAATGGGTGGGGGGTGATGGGTAATGGGTGAGTGAATGGGTGGGGGGTGATGGGTAATGGGTGAGTGAATGGGTTGGGGGTGATGTGAATGGGTTGGCGTTATTACATACATTTCTACATCCATGATTTCAGGAAAGTTAGAAGGGGCTATCTGGAGAGTCTGTGTTTGGTGGGCCGAAGGCCCACCAAACACAGGTGGTGGGCCGAAGGCCCACCAATAGCCCTCCGCAGGAGCTAGCCAAAAAGTCCGCCCGGAGGGCGGCTTTGCGGCTAGTCTATAATAATATAAGCGAAAGTGTGTGTGTGTGTGTGTGTGTGTGTGTGTGTGTGTGTGTGTGTGTGTGTGTGTGTGTGTGTGTGTGTGTGTGTGTGTGTGTGTGTGTGTGTGTGTGTGTGCTATAGGTTCCGGCCCCCGTGACTCAATCCCATCATATGGCACAGTTTTGGAACCAGGTCGACCAGGGGAAGGTTTTAAGCTCACTTATGGTATGATCCGATCACTTTTTTTTTTTTTTTTTTGTAGCCTATTAGCGAGAATTGTGAAGAAAAAAAAGTGGGTTGCGAGAATTGAGGAAACCTTGATGTAGGGTGATGGGTAATGGGTGAGTGAATGGGTGGGGTGATGGGTAATGGGTGTGGGGTGATGGGTGAGTGAATGGGTGGGGGGTGATTGGTTGGGGGTGATGGGTAATGGGTGAGGGAATAGGTGGGGGGTGATGGGTAATGGGTGAGTGAATGAGTGTGTGGTGATGGGTAATGGGTGAGTGAATGGGTGGGGGGTGATGGGTAATGGGTGAGTGAATGGGTGGGGGGTGATGGGTAAGGCGTTAATACATGCATTTCTACATCCATGATTTCAGGAAAGTTAGAAGGGGCTATCTGGAGAGTCTGTGTTTGGTGGGCCGAAGGCCCACCAAACACAGGTGGTGAGCCGAAGGCCCACCAATAGCCCTCCGCAGGAGCTAGCCAAAAAGTCCGCCCGGAGGGCAGCTTTGCGACTAGTATAATATATATTCTTATAATATATAAGATAAGTATATATATAAGTATAATGTATATTATATAAGTATAATATATGAGTAAATGTTGTATAGTTCAATTATACCGTCAGAAGCATATATTAACGCAAACACGGCTGTCCTGCCGGCCGGTAGCAGTACAGAGGAGCGCAGTAGCGGAGGAGCGGTTGGTGCTCGGTCGCGAGTCGAATACAATTTCGAGAAATTGAACGCTGGCAAAGTTTGGATAGCTTACAACCGCTGTTCAACATAGTTTTTTAGCCCAAAACTAGCTTCAAAATTATTCAATCGACATGGGACCAAGCCGTTTACCACCTACGATTTATTGCAAATTTTTTTGCCTACTTGCATCAAAATTGAATTTACAGTTTCGGCTACCCAAAACAGACAGACAGACACACGGCTACTGCTATTCTATATTAGATAGATAAGATAGATAATATAAAATTAACATAGGAAGGGAAATAATAGAAGGAAGACAGGAAAGGATGGTGAGGAGGCTGGGCTGGGGGACGAAGAAGAGTAGGAGGGAAGAGATAAAACACTCCTAAATTATGTTTAATGTATCTTATACGTAACGTTAACACTCACGTCTTCTCGGTCCTGTAGTCAAGACGTCCTTTACGTCTTACCTAAAAATATAAACAAAACAAATATCAGGCGACGGAAATTTGCAGATAATAAGAAAAAAACCCAGCAAATTCCCCACAGCAACCCCACACAAACGGTAAGTCTGTGACTCTACGGAGTTAGTGAAATGCGGCAAGACGTTACCGCAGAGTTTATTAATGTAATATAATACTCGTAAAAAGTGTTTTTAACCCAAAACTCCCCTTCAAAATTATTCATTCGACATGGGACCAAGCCGCTTCCCACCTACGATTTATTTGCGATTTGTTTTTGCCTACTCTAATCAAAATTGAATTTACAGTTTCGGCTACCCAAAACAGACAGACAGACAGACAGACAGACAGACAGGCAGACAGACAGACAGACAGACAGACACACGGCTACTCCTATAGTGTATTAGATACTATGGTAATATTAAAAAAAATTGAAAGAGATAAAACACAAAGGCAATATAAAACAATACTAAGGTAAGTAATACGTAATACAAAAGTGATAATAACAAAAGAACTAAAGGTAAAAAAACAAGATTATACAAAGCAATACTAAGGTAGGAAATAACAAAAAATAAAAGCAAGATAAAAAACAGAGGTAATACAAAACAATACAAAAGTAGGTAAAAACAATACAAAAGTAGGTAAAAACAATACAAAAGTAGGAAATAACAAAAATTTAAACAATAAAAAAAACAAAAGTTAAGCAAAACATGAGCACGACAATACAGAAACGACAGGCGGTTCTCAGAAAAGCTGGTGGCGGAGCGGCTAAGCACCTCGACTTGGAAATGAGCCTGTTCATCGATCGAATCCCTCCCCCCCTCCCTACAGCCCCCCCCCCCACTATGAGGTCACTCCGGAAGCATTATCTCACGGCTTCCCTAATCACTAATGCATCCGGGACCGGCCTGGCATTGCGTTTATGTTGAGAAGAAAATATGTGAAACTTAGCAAGGGAAAAAAAAATGATGGTTGCTGCTGCTGCTGCTGCTGATGATGATGATGATGATGATGATGATGATGATGATGATGATGATGATGACAATGATAATAACATGAACTCCTACCCGGGGGGAAAAAGTTGTTTGTTGACGATGATGATGAAGATTATTAAAATTATGATAATAATAACAATGATAATGGTGATTGTAATAAGGCTAATGATAATACGAGTAATAATAATGATAATAATAATAATATTGATGATGATTAAAATGATAATAATGATGGTGATAGTAATAAGGCTAATGATAATGCGCGTAATAATAATGATAATGATAATAATAATAATAATGATAGAAAATATCTAATATCACTTAGGAATAGAAAGAGAAAATCAACAAGAAACAACAACAATAATACTAATAACAACAACAATCAAACATGTACAATATTTGTCCCATACCTGGACCACACAGGCAAAATTCCAGCGGCGCTAAAATTAAAGTGAAAAAGAGAGAAAAAGAGAGAGAGAAAATCATATTAAAATGTGAAACCCAAAAACGAGTACCATCACCAACACCACTTCCACCAAAACAACAACAACAACAACAACAACAACAACAACAACAACACAACAACAACAACAACCACAACCACAACCACAACCACAACAACAACAACAACAACAACCAATGAAAATTATATGTAAATAGAAATTATTATATGAACATTACAGGCTTTACCATTAACACCACACAATAAACAATAACAAAAAAAACAAAAAAAATAAAAGCATTGACACAAATAACAAACAAATAAACCTGAACAAACAAACGGGCAAACAAACACGAGATCGCATTATAAACAAATAAATAAACAAACAAGCCACGACAACTTTATAACAAGGGTATATATATATTCACGTCGAAAAAAATATGTAAAACAAATTCCTAAACAAAACCGTCCAAAAAAGTGAATGTTTCGTGACACATTTCGTAGTAAAAAGAAAATAGAGTCTTTCTTCCCTTCCTTCTTCCCTCCTTCCCTCCCTTCTTCCCTTCTTCCCTCCTTCCCTCCCTTCTTCCCTCCATTCTTCCCTCCTTCCCTCCCTTCTTCCCTCCCTTCTTCCCTCCTTCCCTCCCTTCTTCCCTCCTTCCCTCCCTTCTTCCTTCCTTCCCTCCCTTCTTCCTTCCTTCCCTCCCTTCTTCCCTCCTTCCCTCTCTTCTTCCCTCCTTCCCTCCCTTCTTCCCTCCTTCCCTCTCTTCTTCCCTCCTTCCCTCCCTTCTTCCTTCCTTCCCTCCCTTCTTCCCTCCTTCCCTCCCTTCTTCCCTCCTTCCCTCCCTTCTTCCTTCCTTCCCTCCTTCCCTCCCTCTTCCCTCCCTTCTTCCCTCCTTCCCTTCTTCCCTCCTTCCTTCCTTCCCTCCCTTCTTCCCTCCTTCCCTCCCTTCTTCCCTTCTTCCCTCCCTTCTTCCCTCCTTCCCTCCCTTCTTCCCTCCTTCCCTCCCTTCTTCCCTCCCTTCTTCCCTCCTTCCCTCCCTTCTTCCCTCCTTCCCTCCCTCCTTCCCTCCCTTCTTCCCTCCCTTCCCTCCCTTCTTCCTTCCTTCCCTCCCTTCTTCCCTCCTTCCCTCCCTTCTTCCCTCCCTTCTTCCTTCCTTCCCTCCCTTCTTCCCTCCTTCCCTCCCTTCTTCCCTTCCTTCTTTCCTCCTTCCCTCCCTTCCCTCCCTTCTTCCCTCCCTTCTTCCTTCCTTCCTTCCCTTCTTCCTTCCTTCCCTCCCTTCTTCCCTCCTTCCCTCCCTTTTTCCCTCCTTCCCTCCATGATTTCCTCCTCCACTCCTTTCGTTTTACCTCTCCACATGACATTTACTCACTCTTACTCCCTAATTTCCTGTACCTCCCCACTCTTTTCCTCCATATCATAACTCCTACCCTCTAAGATTCCCTTTCCTCTCCTTTCCTTTCACATTTCCTCTGACATCCTCTCCCTCTCTTTCCCTAATTTGCTTTCCCAACCCTCCCTCCCACCGTTTCCCTCCATATCCTCTATTACTTCTAAATTTCCTGTTCCTCTCCTTCCCTTTAACATTTCCTGACATTCCTTCCTCCCTCTCCAATTCCCTATCCTACACTCTTTTATTTTTCTCACTATCACTATTTTTATATCTCACTTCTCAGTTCCTCTATTTTTCCAACTCACTTTCCTATTCTTTCTCTTTCTTTTCTCCCCCTTTTACTTCTCTTTCTCCTTTGCGTCCTTTAATTCCGTGTCCCTGCCTTCCTTCTTCATCTCCTCCCTACTTCCCTTCTTTATCCCTAACCCGTCAATCCCTCACCCTTCCTTCCCTCCTCATCCCTACCTTCCCTCTCATGTCATTCCCTCTGTCTGTTTATCCCTCTCTCCCTTCTTTTCCGCCCTAATTGATAGATATTATGACACGGAAATAGTGGGAAAGCGAGTAAGCTAAATCCAGGCTACATGATCAGGGAAATGGCTCTCAATCTTGCAAATGCAGCGTTGGAAAGAGCGATCAGTAGAAACTATTAAATCAAGAATGTTTGGGTACATTGGAAAAAAAAAATATTAGATCTACAAAAGCTATGTTTGCGAGTTTGTATCTGTTTTTATTTTATTTTTTCTATATTTTTGAGCCGTGCCATTTGTGGAAAGTCAATTTTGTTATTTTTTGTTTTGTTTGCGTGCTTGTTGGTTTAGATTTTTGTTTGTGTTTTTTTTTTTGGTGTGTGTGTGTGTGTGTGTGTGTGCGTGTGTCCGCGTGTGTGTGTGTGCGTGTGTGCGTGTGCGTGTGTGCGTGTGTGCGTGTGTGTGTGCGTGTGCGTGTGCGTGTGCGTGTGCGTGTGCGTGTGCGTGTGTGTGTGTGTGTGTGTGCGTGTGTGTGTGTGGGGGGGATCAAATTTCTTCCATTTTACGCTTTTTGAGTCTGATTGTTTCGTGTGACAGGTTCGTTTGTGTGTTTGTGCCGCATTTATTTATTTATCGCGGCCGCTCAAACAGATTATTTCCTTTTTTAACATATACATTTAAAATTTACTTTGTTGAATTTACTTTCTTTCCATTATTTTAACAACTAAAACCAATTTTCTCTTCACCCCAAAAGATTAACTGCAAGTATTACGAAAAAACTATTTGATAAAAGACTATCGTTTTCAAAATACAGATATGAAAAAAAGAGATAACAGAAAAAAATTTAACTGCAAAAACCTTTTCGAAAAACAGCGAGTATATGTAAAACACTTTATCAGATTTTGAACACAGAGACAGAGACACAAATAGATAGATAGACACAGACAGATAGACAGACAGGCAGACAGACAGACAGATAGACAGACAGACAGAAAAACTAACCGACTAAATAAACAGACACACACAGACAAACAGAAAAACAAACAGACTAAATAACAGCCAGACAAACAGAAAAAAAAATGAAATGGAAATAAATCAGAAACACAACCAGAACAAAAAGTTACGGAACGAAAAATAAACAAATTCGCACGCACACAAAAAAGCCAGAAAACCAGAAGCGTCAAAAAAAAAAAAGATTCCCAAAAAAAAGACCAGAAAAAAATAAATAAAAAATCCTAAAATTCATAAACAATATAAGTGTACAAAAAATAAAAAGAAAAATAAGAAATCCCTCCAAATCTGGTGCCCCTGTTCAGACAGGGGGTATTTTAAAGTGTGCCAAAAGTGCGTGAGAACGTGAGCGAGAACCGGATTTATATATTGTTTTCTGGCATCCCTCTTCCGCTAGTCCCCTTTTCCTCGCGCGATATTTTTAAAATTCTCTTTATCTCCCACTCGTGATCTGGTCGCATCTCGCTTAACAGTTTTATCTCTCTATGTTATTATCTCCTTTATTCTCGCTTTATCTCTCTTTATCTCTCGCTTTATCTCGTTTTATCTCTATCTCTCGTTTTATCTCTTTATCTCGTTTTATCTCTTTATCTTTTTCGCTTTATCTCGCTTTATCTCGCTTTATCTCTCTATCTCGTTTTATCTCTATCTCTCGTTTTATCTCTATTTATCTCTCGCTTTATCTCGCTTTATCTCTCGCTTTATCTCTCTATCTCTCGTTTTATCTCTATCTCTCGTTTTATCTCTTTTTATCGCTCGTTTTATCTCCTTATCTCGTTTTATCTCTCTTTATCTCTCGTTTTATCTATCTCTCGTTTTCTCTTTTTATCTTTCGTTTTATCTCTATATCTCTCGCTTTATCTCTTTTTATCTCGTTTTATCTCTTTATCTCTCGTTTTATCTCACTTTATCTCTCGTTTTAGCTCTATTTATCTCTCGCTTCATCTTTCTTTATCTCTCCTTTTATCTCTCTTTATTTCTCGTTTTATCTCTCTTTATCTCTCGTTTTATCTCACTTTATTTCTCTATTTATCAAGTTTTATCTCTCGTTTTATCTGTCTTTATCTCTCGTTTTATCTCACTTTATTTCTTTTTCTATCTTTTATCTCCTCTTTATCTCATTCGCTTTATCTACTCTTTTATATCTCTCAATTTCTCTCTCTCCTTTAATTCGCTTATCTCTCGTCTTCTCATTCTCTCTTTTCTCTCTCTCTCTCTCTCTCTCTCTTCTCTCTCTCTTCTCTCTCTCTCTCTCTCTCTCTCTCTCTCTCTCTCTCTCTCTCTCTCTCTCTCTCTCTCTCTCTCTCTCCTCTCCTCTCTCTCTCCATATCACGAAAGAGACATAAAAGCGAGCGTGAGATAGGAGGAAGTAAAGATAGATAGGCAGACAGTGCATAAATAACATTCAACTGTCACAAAAATTAAGGGACTCTCTATACTCATAAAAATTTAAACACATCTATATGCAATTATTTTTCTTTCGCTTTAATATCTGTCATTCTCACTCCTCTTGGGTACGCGAAGCTAAAATATCACTGCCGATGATGATGATGAATAATGATGATGATGATGATGATGATGATGATGATGATGATGATGATGAAAACATATATAGTAATGATACTAAATATAAAAAAATGCCTTCCAATCCACATGAATGGAAACAATCCCACGAAGGCAAACTTTAATGCTTACTACAAAATGAGAAGTTCCAATAAAAGGGATGCCCAGCCCTACTCCTTTCTATATTGACTTCACTTACACTAGAAACATGTCATAATGGAACGTACGAGTATATTCTAAAATACTGAGGTTAGAGGCTTAGTATTGCATTTTTAACACCATTTGCTTTGCCACTTCATACGAGATATTTGGTAGAACAAGAAGTAACGGATTCAAGCTGGAAAACCGTAAATTAAAAAAAGAAATAGGGAAAAACTGGCTCACAAATAGGGTGGTAAATGATTGGAATGGACTCAGTAGACAGGTAGTTAGTGCGGAATCATTAGAGAGCTTTAAAAGGAGGCTAGATAAATTCATGGATGGGGATGAAAGGTGGATGTAGGTAGTGTTAAGTAACAGGAACTACCTCGTGTAGATCTCACGACCTCTTGTAGCTTCCTTATTTTCTTATGTTCTTATGTTTTTATGAGATACAATGAAAAGAAAAAAACATCTCATCCTACTCACTGCGCCATGCTCCTTTGATGTGCTCGAACCAGTGGTATTCTCCCAGTCAAAAGGGTCAGGGACACACACCCAGTAGCTACGTTCTAGGTTCTTGTTGGCCAAAAGGGGATACAGGTACAAAGGGGTGCAAAGGAACACACTCCCACCCCTGAAGACTGTTACTAGGCAACTAACCCCGTGACGCCTAGAGGGCAGGAAAGCGAGTTGCCAGTTTACATTATTATTGCCACTAGCCGTTAAGCCGCCCTCCGGGCGGACTTTTTGGCTAGCTCCTGCGGAGGGCTATTGGTGGGCCTTTGGCCCACCACCTGTGTTTGGTGGGCCGAGGGCCCACCAAACATGGACTCTCCAGATAGCCCCTTCTAACTTTCCTGAAATCATGGATGTAGAAATGTATGTATTCCCCCCACCCATTCACTCACCCATTACCCATCACCCCCCACCCACTCACTCCACCCATTACCCATCACCCCCCCACCCATTCACTCACCCATTACCCATCACCACACACCCATTCACTCACCCATTACCCATCACCCCCCACCTATTCCCTCACCCATCACCCATCACCCCCAACCCATCACCCCCCACCCATTCACTCACCCATCACCCCACACCCATTACCCATCACCCCACCCATTCACTCACCCATTACCCATCACCCTACATCAAGGCTTCCTCAATTCTCGCAACCCACTTTTGTTTTCACAATTCTCGCTAATAGGCTGCAAAAAAAAAAAAAAAAAAAAAGTGATCGGATCATCTCATAAGTGGGCTTATGACCTTCCCCTGGTCAACCTGATTCCAAAAATGTGCCATATGAGGTGTTTGCGCCACGGGGGGTCGGAACCTATACCACACACACACACAGACAGACAGACAGACAGACACACTTTCGCTTATATTATTATAGATATGCATACCCCACAATAAGAATAGATTAAATAGTATAAAACAATGAAATCAATAAAGGTTGATCCTATTATGTATTTCTATCGTTTGATGTGAAAATAAATGTTGCTCTCTCTCTCTCTCTCTCTCTCTCTCTCTCTCTCTCTCTCTCTCTCTCTCTCTCTCTCTCTCTCTCTCTCTCTCTCTCTCTCTCTCTCTCTCTCTCTCTCTCTCTCTCTCTCTCTCTCTCTCTCTCTCTCTCTCTCTCTCTCTCTCTCTCTCTCTCTCTCTCTCTCTCTCTCTCTCTCTCTCTCTCTCTCTCTCTCTCTCTCTCTCTCTCTCTCTCTCTCTCTCTCTCTCTCTCTCTCTCTCTCTCTCTCTCTCTCTCTCTCTCTCTCTCTCACTTATAAATTTGGGTAGTATCGGTACAATCCTGTTTCTCTTTTTGTCTCCAGAGTTATGCCTCTTCAAGCTTCCTCAGAATAGAGTTTTCCCGCCCCGTATGCAAATCAGCCGGGCGGGGGAGGCAGAGGCGCTGCAAACCCATTTACATTGAGGCTTGAATATTTGCATTTAATTTAATTCCATTCTAACTACACTGCCACCTCCATTAATTTTTTTCTTCTTCCATTAATCGCACGTCTCTCTCTGTTTGTCTGTCTGTCTGTCTCTCTGTCTCTGTCTCTCTCTCACTTTCTCTCTCACTATCTGTCCGTCTTTCTCTGTATGTCTCTCTCTCTCTCTCTCTCTCTCTCTCTCTCTCTCTCTCTCTTCTCTCTTCTCTCTCTCTCTCTCTTCTCTCTCTCTCTCTCTCTCTCTCTCTCTCTCTCTCTCTCTCTCTCTCTCTCTCTCTCTCTCTCTCTCTCTCTCTCTCTCTCTCTCTCTCACTCTACCCAAATTTCACGCTTCTTGACGTTTATCTGTGTGTTTTCCCATTGTTTTGTTGATACACTCGATACCAAACTGAATCCCTCCAGGCTCGCATCCTCAATGTTGTGCAAACCATATGTTTCATCGTATTCAATTATCTCTCTCTCTCTCTCTCTCTCGCTCTCGCTCTCTCTCTCTCTCTCTCTCTCTCTCTCTCTCTCTCTCTCTCTCTCTCTCTCTCTCTCTCTCTCTCTCTCTCCTCTCTCTCTCTCTCTCTCTCTCTCTCTGTGCTTGTGTGTGTGTGTGTGGTAAGTGCATTTTTTTATATAATTCAATCGTTGCTCAATGATATTTTTCAATCTAGCGTCATGACCAAACGTTTCACATGCATATTTTTTTACATTCTTTTCAAGTGTGAGTGACAAACAAAAACACGAATGGAAAAATACACACACAATGAAAGCCAAACTATCCCTTGATACACCAGGGACATGCCGTATCCCTGTGTATATGTAGTTTATGTACAATTTCGACACTAGTGCACGCAGTTTATACAGACCAAATAAAATGCATATCGCGTTTTAGCGGTTTCGATCCTTTTTTTGATTACCCGAAATCGTACTTGATCCTGTGTTGCTGTTCTTATACTCAAGGTACGTAAATAATAAAGGAAGATAGAGATAGAGATTAGAGAGAGGGAGTGTGAAACAGAGTAAGAAGCAAGAAATATGATGGAAGATTAAAGGGGAGTGAACTGAGGATAAGAAAGAGAGGGGGAAAGATGAGAAAATCACGGAGATTGGATAAGTAAGGAAAGTAGTTGCAGAAGAGGAGTGATGAAGGAGAGAAGGGAGAGGACGAAAGAATGTACTAGGAAGGGAAAGAACACGAGGGGAAGGAGGAAAGGATGAGGAAGGAAAGGAGAGGGAAACAGAGCGTGGGGAAAGGAATTTGGAGGACAGAAAAGGAAAAAAAATTATAAAAAAGAAGAAAAGTAAAGTAAGAGTATCTATAGATTAAACGGTAAGTGCTTCTCTCTCTCTCTCTCTCTCTCTCTCTCTCTCTCTCTCTCTCTCTCTCTCTCTCTCTCTCTCCTCTCTCTCTCTCTCTCTCTCTCTCTCTCTCTCTTCTCTCTCTCTCTCCTCTCTCTCTCTCTCTCTCTCTCTCTCTCTCTCTCTCTCTCTCTCTCTCTCTCTCTCTCTCTCTCTCTCTCTCTCTCTCTCTCTCTTTAAAACCTTATCCTCTTATCTTTACCTATTCATAAACTTCCCAAACCTTCATAAACTTGGAACCCAAAAGCTACAAACAACAAACCCTCTCCAAAAAAGCACAAAAAGGTCACTCCTTCCTAAACGAGAGAGAGAGTATGAGAAGAAAATTAAAAACCCGGCAGCCACGCAAGATATTACTCTCGCCTGGTAGGTATCACAGGTGCCAGGCGGGTCTTTTAACAGGGGAGTCAAGGGGAGTCAAGGGGGAGTCAAGGGGAATGGTGGTCGTGACTTACTACCTCACGGGGCGCGGTCATACAACTTTACGGAGTGAAGGGAAAATTTAAGGCAGGTTTCATCCCACATTTTTTTTTCACAGGAGACTGACACACACACACACACACACACACACACACACACACACACACACACACACACACACACACACACACACACACACACACACACACACACACACACACACACACACACACACACACACACACACACACACACACACACACACACACACACACACACACACACACACACACACACACACACACACACACACACACACACACACACACACACACACACACACACACACACACACACACACACACACACACACACACACACACACACACACACACACACACACACACACATTAAAATAGTCTAACGAAAATAAAAGCTACATGTGTGCTATTTCCAGACGATAGATACAATGATAATTATAATAATAATAATGATGATAATAAATGTTACACCGTGTCATTATCACAAGGGTTTCTGAACATCAAAGTTGAATGTCATTATATTCTATTTTTGTTTTATTACGCTATTTTTTTCTTGATATTTGTTCTCCTTTACACGTGTGCGATAAACGGCAGGTAATTGTTTAATACGACCGCCATTATTTTTAAGTCTGGTCGTGTATAACGGAACACGGCGTGGCAGGGTAAAAATGTCTCCTTTACGAACTCTGGAGGGAAGAGAGACGCCGGGTGATGGCAGGCGACGGCGCTACTTAGGCCGTACCCAGAGTCTTGACGCTGAAAGGTCGACGGTGGACGGTTGACGGTCACGGTGGACAGTCGACGGTGGACGGTTGCGTTGGACGGTTGACGGTGGACGGTCGACGGTCGCGGTGGACGGTCGACGGTGGACGGTGGACGGTCGAAGGTCGCGATGGACGGTTGACGGTCGCGGTGGACGGTTGACGGTCGCGGTGGACGGTCGACGGTGAACGGTTGACGGTCGCGGTGGACGGTCGACGGTGGACGGTGGACGGTCGAAGGTCGCGGTGGACGGTTGACGGTCGCGGTGGACGGTTGACGGTCGCTGTGGACGGTCGACGGTGGACGGTCGCGGTGGACGGTTGACGGTCGACTGTAGACGGTTGACGGTCGCGGTGGACGGTCGCGGTGGACGGTCGATGGTCGCGGTGGACGGTGGACGGTCGACGGTCGCGGTGGACAGGTTGACGGTCGCGGTGGACGGTTGACGGTCGCGGTGGACGGTCGACGGTCGTGGTGGACGGTCGACGGTCGCGGTGGACGGTTGCGGCTAGATTAGTGTTGCGGGGAAGAGACAAGCCACGCCATAACCCACCCAACGCCAGGCACTTCATGATTCCCACCTTTTTGTTCTTCCCATATTCGCAAGTTGTTTTATGATACATTCATTTCATCGTTTTAATAATTATATAGTCAAAATTCAGCCTTACGATTTCTTAATATGGAGCTTTTGCACTTCTCTTTTCTTAATTATGATTCCCGCCTTTTTTTCTCCTCCCCATATTCACGAGGTGCTTTATAGTGCACTTATTTCAGCTTTTAATTTCTCATATAGCTTAAAACTCATCCTCTGATTTCTTCATCTGGAACTTTTACACTTGCACTCTTTCTTACTACACATTATCTTTTCATCTTCATCTAAAAACAGCGAAAATGCTCCTTGGTATAAATTGCTATAGCGAACGTACTCTTTGGACGTTTAAACTCATATATACACTTAATTGAAAAGCGTGAAAATAGTGTTGGGCTATTTTTGGGCTATAAATTTTTATTTTTTTTTATTTTTTATTTCTATTATTCATGGATGTACTACAATAGTCTTTAGTAATATATTTGTACCGGGTTATATCATATTCTTCCCAGCAGAGATCTTATTGTTTTCGCGTCGCGTTATCATAATTCAGAAAATAGTGTAGGTGTAAAAGTTCCATATGAAGAAATCAGAGGATAATTTTTGGACTATATGAGAAATTAATAGATGAAATGAATGTATGAAACAACTTGTGAATATGGGGAGAAAAACAAAGTAGTATTATCGAGGGTAAGAAAAGTATAAGTACAAAAGTTCCATATGAAGAAATCAGAGGATAATTTTTGGACTCTATGAGAAATTATAAGATGATGAAATGAATGTATGAAACAACTTGTGAATATGTAGCTTAATACGTCAGCGTTGGACAGTCGCCGCTTCCTACACATGCACTTGCCTTCCTTCCTGTGACGGCGTGTGTAGATAATTAATTACCAGCCCCTCCGTCTGCCTTCCCTCTCTTTACACCGCGAATTGTTATGCTGTTATGAGTTGTTATTAAGTTATGAGTTGAGACAAGGTTATGAGTTGAGACAAGGTTATGAGTTGTTACTAAGTTATGAGTTGAGACAAGGTTATGAGTTGAGACAAGGTTATGAGTTGAGACAAGGTTATGAGTTGTTACTAAGTTATGAGTTGAGACAAGGTTATGAGTTGAGACAAGGTTATGAGTTGTTACTAAGTTATGAGTTGAGACAAGGTTATGAGTTGAGACAAGGTTATGAGTTGAGACAAGGTTATGAGTTGTTACTAAGTTATGAGTTGAGACAAGGTTATGAGTTGAGACAAGGTTATGAGTTGTTACTAAGTTATGAGTTGAGACAAGGTTATGAGTTGTTACTAAGTTATGAGTTGAGACAAGGTTATGAGTTGTTACTAAGTTATGAGTTGAGACAAGGTTATGAGTTGTTACTAAGTTATGAGTTGTTACTAAGTTGTGAGTTGAGACAAGGTTATGAGTTGAGACAAGGTTATGAGTTGTTACTAAGTTGTGAGTTGAGACAAGGTTATGAGTTGAGACAAGGTTATGAGTTGTTACTAAGTTGTGAGTTGAGACAAGGTTATGAGTTGAGACAAGGTTATGAGTTGAGACAAGGTTATGAGTTGTTACTAAGTTATGAGTTGAGACAAGGTTATGAGTTGTTACTAAGTTATGAGTTGAGACAAGGTTATGAGTTGAGACAAGGTTATGAGTTGTTACTAAGTTGTGAGTTGAGACAAGGTTATGAGTTGAGACAAGGTTATGAGTTGAGACAAGGTTATGAAATGTTATAAAGTTATGAGTTGATACAAGGTTGTGAGTTGAGACAATGTTATGAAATGTTAAAAGGTTATGAATAGTTAAAAGGGTATGAAATGTGACAAGGTTATGAGCTGAGACAAGGTTATGAGTTGTTAAAAGGTTATGAGTTATTACAGGGTTATGAGTTATTAGGTTATGAGTTGTGGTAAGGTTATGAAATATTGCACGGTTATGAATTGTTACAAGGTGAATGACTTGATATATTGTTATGAAAGGTGGTTATGAACCGTTACAAGGTTATGAGATATTACAAGGTTATGAGTTGAGGCAAGGTTATTAATTCTTGCAAAGTTATAAATAGTAAAAAGGGTATGAATTGCTACAAGGTTATAAATTGTTACAAAGTTGTGAGTTGTTACAAGGTGTATGAAATGTTGTAAAGTTAGGAAGAGTTGAAAGAGTATGAAATGTTACAGGCGGTATGAGTTAGTTATATTGTTGTGAGTTCTGGTTATTAATAGTTTATCCCCACAAAGCGCTTTACTGAGTACAATTAATTAGCAAACTGTCCCACTTAAGCTTCGTTCTTTCCATGAGGTTGAATTTACGCTGCAAGAACGACTATGAAATTATTAGGGATGTTTTTCATACGGTGTTTGTTGACATATGAATTAGTAATCATGTTTGTGTTATCTTTTAATTTGATTTGAGTAATTAATCTCATGCATTCTGAATATTAAGATCATGTTTTTACTGAAAGTTATGTTCGTGTTCATTGTCGTGTGTGTGTGTGTGTGTGTGTGTGTGTGTGTGTGTGTGTGTGTGGGTGGGGTGGTGGTGTGTGTGTGTGTGTGTGTGTGTGTGTGTGTGTGTGTGTGTGTGTGTGTGTGTGTGTGTGTGTGTGTGTGTGTGTGTGTGTGTGTGTGTGTGTGTGTGTGTGTGTGTGTGTGTGTGTGTGTGTGTGTGTGTGTGTGCGTGCGTGCGTGCGTGCGTGCGTGCGTGCGTGTGTGTGTAAAACTAAATTGATATCGATAATCTTATACAAATACATATTACCACATCCAGGAGAAACGTCTGAACTAACCACACACACACACACACACACACACACACACACACACACACACACACACACACACACACACACACACACACACACACACACACACACACACACACACACACACAGACACACACACACACACACACACAGACACACACACACAGACACACACACACACAGACACACACACACACACACAGACACACACACACACACAGACACACACACCGCACACACACACACACAAACACCATAACGAAGCCTCACACAGATATTTTTCAGTAATTAACCAATCTTTTTCACAACAGAATCAAGTCAAGCCACACAAACACCGGCCGTCGTTACCGTGCCAGTAATTAACGCTAAGCCACGGTAGATTCCAGAAACACCGCGGAATTTTATCAGGAATAGAAAGTGTCACTGGGGGGGCCAGGACACACGGGAGCACATTCAGGCAGTTACAGGGAGTTTCGTACACAAGTTGTTTCGTACCCAGGTTTTGTTAGTTGTTTCGTACACTGATTTTGAGTTTTTCCGTACATACCTGGTGTCGTTTCGTAACTCTAGTAGTCAAGTTCATCTCTGAGCTGAGTGTACGAAACGACTATGGTTTCATATAGACTACGAAACAACTTGTTGGTGTACGAATCTACTGGTGTACGAAACAACTTGTGTACGAACTGACTGCACCCCATTCAGGCTGTGTAGATGGCGGGGAAAATGACCCAATCAATCTATAAGACCTGGATTTAGACTCTGAAACACCCACACTGCATGGAAAAGTTCGCAGCCAATTTTGCCCAGCGAGCCGAACCGAAAAATGTAGAAAACTTGAATTGGTTGCGGCTAATCGAAAAGAAAAAAAAGAGGGAGTTAATTTGGAAAGATAAAATGAAGTTTATTGACCTGGTTTTTACAGAGGCAGGGAATGAGTTAGGTGTTAGCAGTGTTTATTAGCCTGTTAGTATCCATTGTTTTCTCTATTTACATGTGGATAGTGTAAGAGAGAGTTGAATAAGTAGAGAGTTAGGCCAGGATGATTCAGGGGAGGCTGTGCAAAATGTCACCTAAACTCGAGCCGGAGGAGAATATATGTAACAAGTAGGTAATTAAGGCAAATAAGTCAGGGGAGGGGACGACTTAATTTACTATCTCGACGTTGCTGCCACATCGTATATATAGAAGCAACACTCGGTCACTGCAACACTAGTCCGTACCTGCAACACACTCGACACAACGCAAGACTATCCCAAAAACCATCAAGCGCGTGACGTAACATTAAGCCATGAATAACCACATCGTATATATAGAAGCAACACTCGGTCACTGCAACACTAGTACGTACCTGCAACACACTCGACACAACGCAAGACTATCACAAAAACCATCAAGCGTGATGTAACATTAAGCCATGAATAACCACATCGTATATATAGAAGCAACACTCCGTCACTGCAACACTAGTACGTACCTGCAACACACTCAACACAACGCAACACTATCCCAAAACCATCAAGCGTGACGAATTTAGCCATGAATAACCAGCTGCCACGTCAACACTACCATGCAACACAAAACCACGTATTGTTTTTAACGCTGGAATGTTAAATAAAACACTGTTAACACCACAGGCTTCATGCACTACGCGCCTTTGGGCATTCCGCTTTCAATACTCGACGGGCGTAAAACGTTCAACAAAACAGCGTTCAGCGTCAAACAGTGCAAAACTAACACCACGATAAAAACACAAGCCAGGTGATGTCAATAGCTGTAACGACACTTAGTAACACAACGATGGAATACAAAAGATTCATTGTATGTAAATAGAGATAGGAAGCATATTTTCACGTGTAAATAAATTCATGGATGGGGATGAAAGGTGGATGTAGGTAGTGTTAAGTAACAGGAACTACCTCGTGTAGGTCTCACGGCCTCTTGTAGCTTCGTTATTTTCTTATGTTCTTATGTTCTTATGTGTAAAAGAACTATCATTACCATACAATGAAAAAAAAAGGGTGGGAGATACTCAAAACTGATGATAAAGGGAACGTAAAACATCAACGTAACCAACGCAAAACAAAAACACTACTAAATAAATGACAAAAATGCCACACCAAAAAAAGGGAAACTACCGATCATGACCGAACGATGAAAAAAAAAGGATGAAAGAAACACAAAACTGATGATAAAGTGAACGTAAAACATCAGCATAACCAACGCAAAAAAAAACACGAGTAAAAAGAGTTCACAAAAATACCAGATTAAAAAAAAAGGGAAGATATAAACGTCACCACCACCACCACCACTACTACCACCACCACCACCACCACCACCACCACCACCACCACCACCACCACCACCACGACTACTATGATAAAAAATACACAAGATACTCTTTAGCAGACAACTCAGGACCCTTAAGGCACCCTGCGCAAAGATATACGACTCTCCACACACTGCGCAACACCGTATTACACACCACACGCAGTTTAGGCGAATCACCGTGGTTAGGGTGGACGAGAGAGAGAGAGAGAGAGAGAGAGAGAGAGAGAGAGAGAGAGAGGAGAGAGAGAGAGAGAGAGAGAGAGAGAGAGAGAGAGAGAGAGAGAGAGAGGAGAGAGAGAGAGAGAGAGAGAGAGAGAGAGAGAGAAAGAGAGAGAGAGAGAGAGAGAGAATTAAGAGAGAGACAGAGAGAGAGAGAGACAGCGAGAGATAAGAAAGACAGAGAGAGAGAGAGAGAGAGAGAGAGAGACAGAGAGAAAGAAAGACAAACAGAGAGAGAGAGAGACAAACAGAGAGAGACAAACAGTGAGAGATAAAGGAAGAGAAATAAAGCGAGAGAGAGATAAAGAGAGAGAGAGAGAGAGAGAGAGAGAGAGAGAGAGAGAGAGAGAGAGAGAGAGAGAGATAAAGCGAGAGATAGAGAGAGAGAGAGAGAGAGAGAGAGAGAGAGAGAGAGAGAGAGAGAGAGAGAGAGAGAGAGAGAGAGAGAGAGAGAGAGAGAGAGAGAGAGAGAGAGAGAGAGACCACCAGCTGCACCCCTCTCCTCCCCTCTCTCCTGGGTCATAAGGAAGACATTGCATATATCGAGACGCGAGGAGCTGCCAAAGGGAAACGGGATGTATTTCACCACCATCCGAGAGTTAGGCTGATTTGGTTTCGATATATGTGAGCCTCTTATTGGCTGTCTCATCTCCCCCCCTCCTCCTCCTCCTTCTCCTCCTCCTCCTCCTCCTCCTCCTCCTCCTCCTCCTCCTCCTCCTCCTCCTCCTCCTCCTCCTCCTCTTCCCTCTCATCGTCTCCATCTCACAGCCTCAGTTCACCTCACGCACCCAAGCGAATATTGGCCCTACAGGTAATTGAGAAAACTGTTAAAGTATATCGATGCATTTAAGAGAGAATGATCAACATTTCTTAATGATGTGTTTTCTCGTAACTTTGGTGTAAGCTTCAACACGCACAAACATATTTCTTTCATTACCGGATAGCTAATTAGAAGGATAAAAAATAGGAAATTCTTCTTGACTATTACTCTTGCTTCGTCTTAAGCTGGGTTTTTTCCTCTCGAGGCTCTGAATGTTTGATTACCTAAGGAGTGGAGAGAGAGAGAGAGAGAGAGAGAGAGAGAGAGAGAGAGAGAGAGAGAGAGAGAGAGAGAGAGAGAGAGAGAGAGAGAGAGAGAGAGAGAGAGAGAGAGAGAGAGAGAGAGAGAGAGAGAGAGAGAGAGAGAGAGAAAAAAAAAGTTAAGCAGAACAACTTAGAAAAGAAGAAAAGTAGTAGATCGAGCGAACTTACAAATATTTGAGATCCACTTTTACCTCACGACTCGCCTTCTTCAAACACTCGTGAGGAATCCAAGCGAAAAAATATGAGTTGTTTTTATATTTTACGAAACTTTAACCTTCCCTCTGTGGGCCTTTCCTCTCCATCAGCCTCGCCTCCTCCATATTCACCCACACAATAGCCAGTTACTCTCTAGACAGCCACGTCTTGACATTCCACGCTCTCTTTCCCCTGCTCTCTCTTACACCTGAAAACATTTTCTCCATTCAAAAATTTCTTACTTTCCTCATATCCATTCACTGCTTCT
>JACEEZ010018170.1:351192-361192 GCA_016584305.1 Chionoecetes opilio
TACAGATGAGAACAGATCCGCGTCGAGCTTATTCGCATGCATGGCGTCGTATAGAGCGAGGTGCAGGCATTTCATATAAATTAAGGTGCTTTTCGAAGTGTTATAAGTTGCTGGAACCGAAGCGCGCGACTCTAATATTGCAGAAGTCCAACGATACATTGCAACTGTATGAAATATTCGGTTATGCTGTTTTGGTACAGTCTTAGAATCCGAGATGTTGTTTAGACACGCCTCTTCGCCTTTTGTCTTTAACGTGTTCGATTCCTGTTCCCTCTCGTTGTTGCTTATACACCTCTTTGCCTTTTCTCTCTAACGTGTTCAACTCCTGTTCCCTCTCGTCCTCCTCCTAACACCCGCTGGGGATCTGTGAGAGTGGTGAGAATTTTCTTGGCGCACACGATTGGGGATTTGTCGCGTGAGTGGTGACTAGCGCCGCTCAAATCTCAATTGTGGATAAACCCAGTTGTGAAGTGTCCGCTCACAGCTGCCAGAACGGCGGGGCGCCTTGTCTGGGAGACTCCTGAGGGCAGTACTGTGTCCTTATGTTTCCCTCCTGACTGCTTAGTGTGGGGCGTCTGACGTTCTAAACAATGGAACCAAGTCAACCAAGTCAACCAGGCTTACACGACATGTCACCAGGCTGGATGTTGTGGCGGGTGTGAAGATTGCTGCCGCCCCACTGACAATGCCGTGTTATTGTCTTCTGAACAGCTATATAGTGTCAGCGCTTTGTCGTGGCTTTCATATGAGACTTTATTGTAACGCATTTCACCATCATCATTACCATCATCACCATCATCACCATCACTGCTACTCAAAGGCTGCTCCCAACTTTATTGGTTCTTATTGATTCCAGACTTAATTATCACACATTTTACCATCATCATCACCATCATCATCATCATCATCACTGCTACTCAAAGGCTGCTCCCAAAATTTTATATTCATACATGTGTTGTTGTTTCCGCTATTTCAGTCCATTCTAAACTATTGTATTTCCTCACTCTGTCTCTTCAATTCCTTCGTTATCTGTGCACCATATTTACGTTAGCTGTACTCACGATCCCCATCACCATCATCATCATCATCACTGTTAGTTAAAGGTCTTGCCCAACATTTTTTATTCATACATGTGTTGTTTCCAATATTTTTGTCCCGCCTGAGCTAGTGTGTTTCCTCAGTCTCTTTATTTACTTCGCTGTCCGTGTTAACTTTCTCCCCTCCTGCACAGTTACCAGTCTTCTCTTCTAACTGTTCGTTCTTTAGGGAGTAAGGACAGCTTTTTTTATGCATATATTTGTTGTTTCCGCTACTTCAGTTATTTCTAGTATCAGGTATTTCCTTAGTCTCTTCATTTCCTTCGCTGTCCGTGTTAGACTGATCGCCCTTCCTATACAGTTACCAGTCAGACCCAATCTCCTCTTCTAACTGTTCGTTCTTTTTGGGGAAAAGATAGCCAGTCTCCGCCCCGTACGTGATAACACTACTAATCCCAAACTCCACCCGAGAAATGACTTAATATATAATGAATGGGTACAATGATAAAGAGGACCTGCTATTATAATTCATGTAAAATATGTGTTCTATAGACAAAAGTTGCCAGCTCTTTCAACACAACCATAACACCCGTATTACTCATTATCAAAGCCCGGCGGCATATCCGGAATATTCTTTCGGATTGCGTTTATGATATAACATAATGATGATACGAGCTCGTGCAAATTTCATTGTTGAATTATACGTTATTAAGTGATTAGGAGGTCAGTATCCAGCGGCTTGTCTGTCTGTCTGTTTGTCTGTCTGTCTGTCTGTCTGTCTGCCTGTTACGTTGTCTCCAGAAGCATACACGCAAGTACACTGACTGACTGATTGACTGACTGACTGGCTGGCTGGCTGGTTAAGTATACATATAATGTATTCATCCCGGCGGAAAAGCTAAATCCAAAAGACATGTAGATAACTTGAAAGGTAGGCAGGTAGGAAAACTAGATAGGTAGGTAGGTAGGTAGATAGGTAGGTACGTGGGTAGGTAGGTAGATGGGTAGGTAGGTAGGTGGGTAGGTAGGTAGGTAGGCAGGTAGGTAGGTAGGTAGGTAGGTAGGTAGGTAGGTGGGTAGGTAGGTGGGTAGGTAGGTAGGTAGGTAGGTAGGTAGGTAGATAGGTAGGTAGGTGGGTAGGTAGGTAGGTAGGTAGGTAGGTAGGTAGGTAGGTAGGTAGGTAGGTAGGTAGGTAGGAAGGAAAGGCAGGTAGGAAGGTAAAAAGGAAAGGTAGGTGGGTGGGTGGGTGTATAGGTAGGAAAGGCAGTTAGGAAAGGTAGATAGGTAGGTAGGTAGGTAAATAGGTAAGCGGGTGGGTGGGTAGGAAAGACAGATTAGTCCAGCGGATATGTGCACAATATATACCAAACCCTGCATTTTTTAGTAATAACAACCGTACTTGGAACAAAGTTAGAACATGCATATGCAATCAGTTTTGGATATGGAGCCCCTGAAAATAATCTTCAGTGTAGGTATGGCAGCTATTTTAAAATTGGTCGCCTCACGGACGCTACTCAAATCACGCGGGTGACTTTGTCTCCTCCCCCTATGACGTCACAGCTCATCTCAGCGTTTTGATTGGTCAAGCCGATCCTGAGAGACATGAGCCACTACGAGTAGGAGATGCGTTGATGGAGAATCTCTGGTAAATATTTATTATTTTCGCCCTATTTTCTGTATTTGAGGAATAGACAAGCTTCATTTGATGAATGTGAATACTATGTCTATCAGTAAGAGGGCTAATGTTAGCGAATGAGACGGTAAATAAAGTGTAAAAAGCCGGTTTACAGTAGCCACGGTCGTGATACGAGTTTTGTCGTAACAGAATGCAGTGATTTTCGCATAAGAGATTATATTTATTATCTTTTCATATTATTTCATATATTTCCTATTATTTCATATTATGATGTCACTGTGTGTCCGAAACCTTATGAAATATGTAAAAGGTGCAGAATTCACAATAGTTTTTTGGCCTATATAATATTATATACATGCATGTAAGCCTGAACACATTTTTTTTCATATCCACAAGTGATTAGCTTTGTATATATTCTATTTCAGATTATATCTGCATGCAACTCATGTATCTGGATGAGCTTATACCTACCACCACCACTACCACTACCACCGCCACTACTACCACCACTACCACCACTACCACCACCACCACCACTACCACCACCAGTGCATGAACCGCCGGTGATGGTCTCATTATATCTGCATGCTGGTAGTCCGGTGGCTGGGCCGGGGGACCTTGCAATGTTTGGCAACAATTTTTTTTTTTACTTTTTTCGATAGATATTAGGGTCTAAATGAAATATAGGCTGGGTGGCCACTTGTCACCGGCTTGGCTTTTTCAGAATCTACGATGGCCGCCAAGATGACCGCCATATATAATCAACATATAAATTAGGCTGTAACTCCTGTTCTAAGTACAGTAAAAGGATGAAATTGGTGTCTAAATATATGTTTTAGAGACCAAGGAAGTGGACTATGATGTTATTGGATCATTTGGTGGCCATATTGATGGCATAAATCCAATATGGCCGCCAAAATACCCGTAAAAATGCCAAAATCACACTAAAACTAATATAATCTGTTGTACATGCAGTTGAATTATAAAGTGTCTGTACATATATGTGCTTTGTAAAGCATATAATATGATTCTGAAGTCATTCGCCAGTTTACAAGCAATATTGATTATGATAGCAACCAAAATATAAGAAAACAAATCTATTTAGAATCGGACAACATTTATTGTAATAATTATCATCTCTCAAACATGACATTGGCGTGACTTAAAAGTAGACATACATGTAAAGTATATGATACTACCGATAATAATAATAATAATAATAATAATAATAATAATAATAATAATAATAATAATATAAATAATAATATGTAGTATAAATACTAATAATACTAATAATAAATGCAACAATTTGGCATCTTTACGTTGCCCAAATGTTTCAACGTTATATCAATACATATTATACATGTTATACTCTAATAAATGAAGGTAAATTAATGCCCCAATGGACCAAATATCTTATATCTAGGAACTATTCATCGTCCTCATCGTCGACATCCATTGCTCGGTCGTTTGCCTCATCGCTGTCATCAGGGATATCGGCATGATCTGTTGCACTCTCAGTGATGTTGAATGGATTGGAACAGGCAGTACCACCACCGCAGGTGCAGAACATCGTGCATGGAAGTTGGCGCCCCATACAGCCACATTTCCCACCTCTACATGCTCGCTCAGATGTGCAGCCACATCTGACCAGCTTGAGAATGTGCTCCGGGGCGTAGGATACACCGTCCTCCATATTTCGAGGGATGAGACGCTTGTTAGTGTCATCAGCTTCCCACCCGTGTTCCACTGCAGCGAGAGTTGGTGGTGGATCCCACTCAGGGCACTGTACCAGTGAGCGACTGGTGGTGTTGCTCTAACGAACGTTCTGCTCAAACGCTTCTGTAGTTGGGGGCAAACTACACAGCTTCGGTGCTGCTGTCGATTTGCCAGTCTTCTGTGCCCATAGCTTCTGGCGGATCTTGGTCATCGAAGAGGTGGGAGTTGTAATGCCATAGCACGCACCCATGAAAGCTGTTGCTTGTTCGGTGACTTCAACGATATTTGCCAAGGGTTTACCAAGCTGATCCAGTGTAGCCTTTTCGAGCCACAGCGATTGCTTTTGTTTTCCCAATTCCATAAGTCGCAGCAACTGAATCACAGCCAGTTAGAACATGAAGCGCCAAGAGCTCGGGTACGATTGCTGAATGTTTACGAGCGGTTTCCTTCACGTCAATGCACAACCGACCTATGATTGGAGAATGCATCGTCAATGATGACTGGTGCTTCTCACTCAAGTAGTAGTAAGCAAGTAACGCGAACACGTCTATGTCGTCACACACGACCTGCACGTGTGATTGCTTGTACCATCACCCATCTTGTCTGTGGTTACTCTCGACGCAGGGACTCTGTACTGTTGTGGCACCTTGGGATCATACTCATTCGGTAATATGCAAGGAGTAATGTCATGGCAGAACAAACAGTGCTTCTGAAAGTCAAAGACATCACCACCGATACTGGAACGCAATCGCTTAGGCCCAGCGTTGAAGTCTTCATTTGTCTCTTCCTTTGGCATACGCTTGCCCAATTTATTGAGAGTGGAAGGAGATACATACTTAGATACGCAATTTTTGTGACATCTAACAGTAGACGATCCATCAGATAGTTCTTTTCGTAGTCTGATATCATCTTGGCGAAGGTTACTAGCTGCCAATATTGTGTCGATTCGTGAAGACTGTATCAACTTCCCAACCCCACAGTTGTAAACAGTCTTGAAGAAGCATTCCTCGACATCCTTGTGGCCACCTGTTTCAGCCATATCATCGCTCACGTCAGATCCTGCAACCGAAACGTAGATCGTTAAGAGTTACTGATATATTGGTGGATTTCACATTGAAAGCACACAAAATGACCATCACCAATGCTATTTACGTCACGAGTGGGGCTGTAGGTGGCACGCAGTTGGCTTCTAAATGGCATAATTTTTTTCAGAATTTAACATGTCAAGCACATGCATAAACAGCAAGATCATTGTTCAATTGCATTCACAACCGATTTATGTTAGTTTTTGGTGCGATTTTGTGTGATTTTGGCATTTTTACATGTATTTTTGGCGGCCATATTCCATTTATGCCATAAAAATGGCCGCCAAATGATCCAATAGCATCATAATTCACTTCCTTGGTCTCTAAAACATATATTTAGACATCAATTTCATCCTTTTACTGTACTTAGAATAGGAGTTACAGCCTAATTTATATGTTGATTATATATGGCGGTCATCTTGGCGGCCATCTTGGATTCTGAAAAAGCCAAGCCGGTAACAAGTGGCCACCCACCCTAAATTTTATCTAGACACTAATACCTATCAAAATAAGCCAAAAAACGATTGTTGCCAAACATTGCAAGGTTCACTGGAAATATGCTGCTCTGCCACCGGACTATGTATTGGTAGAATGTGAGTCATAATGAATGAACATGACATAGAAGACAGTAAACAATCAAGCATCAACTGGAATGCATGTATCCTCTGTCAGTCTGCCAAATCTACCCCCCTTCAGTGTCCTGCTGATTCCAAACGGACTGGTGTTGGTAGAGGTTATCACACATTCGCAAGTAACCTTGAAAAGTACCTTGAAATTGGTGACCTGCCAAAGGAAATTCCCTTCATTGAAGAACTAAATGATGGGAGTGGAACTGAAAATACACTAACCAAGCATAAAGCCAAATGGCATAAAGAGTGTGTACTCCCTTTCAACTCTACAAAACTAAACAGAGCCTTTTAGAAGACAAAGAGACAACAATATAGTAAAGCCGAGCAATATAGTGCAGCTGATAACAGTGATGACGTACCTGGGTTCCACAAAAAACTAACACGCCAGTCAAACTAACCAACAGAAGATGCAAGTAAACTCACTCAAAGCTGACTGCTCCCTCTTTTCAAGGCTTTATATATCCTGCCAGGTCAGAAGTGGCAAGCTGGAGGACTTTCTCAAACATGAGAACCAACCTTATTCACCATCCCTGTCTGATTTTGGCGAGATCCATATTGGCAAGAAATTTGACCTGCTTGATTGTTTACCTGGTGAAGTATTTGAACAACCATAAAATATGGATACTGTTATCATTGATGGAGCTGCTCTGGTGCACAAATTACGTCCTGACCTGACCAAACACCGATCTTTTAAAGACTATGCATCAGCTGTGTTTGTGCCCTATATTGTAGGTCTGCTGCATAGCACGTGCCACCGAGTTGATGTTGTCTGGAATGTATACATCAACAACAGTTTGAAAAAGACAACGCGAACGAAGAGGGGCAAAGGTACCCGAAGACGTATAGAACCGGAGGTCAGCATTCCTCAAAACTGGGAAAAGTTCCTGCTTAATGAGAAAAACAAGAAAGAGTTGTTCAAGTACCTTGCTTTGGCAGTGGTGCACGCTGATATTCCTGATGGCACAACAGTTGTAACAGCTCATGGGAGCAGTTCTCTCAGAAATGGTGGTCTCACTTATGATGATCTGTCCTCATGTTCTCAGGAAGAGGCTGATGGACGTTTGTTACTTCACACAGCAGACTGTGCAGCCAAGGGAAGTGATAAAATATTGATCAAGACTGTAGACACGGATGTGGTTGTTTTGGCCATCACACTTTTTGACAGACTGGGAGTAAAGGAGCTGTGGGTGGAATTGGGAGCTGGCAAGAAGAAACGGTACTTTCCTGCACATGACATGTGGATGAGGCTTGGAGGTGAGAAGGCAAGATCACTGGCAGCATTCCATGCCTTTACTAGGTGTGATATTGTCTCGTCTTTTGTAGGGCGTAGCAAAAAGACTGCTTGGGATGCATGGACCTGCTTCCCGGATGTAACAAACGCTTTCATAAGCATGTCTCTAATGCCAGAGGCTATAGATGACGATATTTTGAGGCAGCTGGAGAGGTACGTAGTCTTGATCTATGACAGAACAAGTGATGAAGTTCAAGTAAATGCTGTCAGGCAAATTCTGTTTGCACGTAAAAACAGAAATATGGGTGCAATTCCCCCTACAAAAGGTGCTCTCACTGAACATGCTAAACGAGCTGCATATCAGGCAGGATACGTATGGGGACAGTCCCTGGTCCTTTCTCCTGCTCTGCCATCTCCAAGCGATTGGGACTGGGTCATGAAAGGAGGTTTGGGTTGGTCGCCGTATTGGACTAAGTTGCCACAGGCTTCAGCTGCAGTCCAGACAATCCTGAAGTGTGGTTGCAAGAAAATCTGTACTACAAGATGTAAATGTTCAAAAGCTGAGCTATCAGCACAAGTCTTTGCTCATGCGGTGGCGACTGTAAATAGGGATGTTTGTAATATTGCTTAAATTTAATTGTTATAAGATGAACATTACCTGTACTAATTATATTGATTACCATTAACATTAACCTATACTAAAGTTAGTATTAAGCTGCCGCAATGTGTTCGGTAAGTCAGTCAGTCATATGTACATGAGATTAGAAGCAATCTAATTTACTTCAGTCAGGCAGTGAATGGACATAGGTTACTGTATACAAATTCCATGTTTTGCTGTTGATTTTTTCTAATTTTGAGTAATTTTCATGTTAGCATGAAGGACTTGAATTTTTTTTTGTTAGAATTCAGTAACACATAAGCAGTTGGTATATTTTTCTATCTATATTCAATATATTTTTTATTGCATGATCTGTCCATGAACCCAATGGTATTGACACAATTGACACACAAATATGTTCTCTCACAAAAAATAAAATGATTGGCGGCCATCTTTTCTCGAAATAACTACTAAAATCTTATTGATTGGAAATTTACCTCAACATGCTTATGTCCATCGGAATTATTATCCATTAAAACATGGATATAGGCACAAAACGTATGCTTGCATGTGAAATAACTCCTGATTTATTATCAAAAATGCCTTTAGTGGCGGCCATTTTGAAAAATGGCCGTTATTGCTATATTTGGCTGGCTCCATATCCAGTTTTCGTTGGATATGCATCTTTAACACTGTACCAAGCTTGGATGTTATTACAAAAAAATGCAGGGTTTTGCACATATCCGCTGGACTAGATAGGAAGGTAGGAAGGAAAGGGAGGTAGGTGCAGGCACGTGTAAATGTGTGCGTGTATATTAATAGATTTATATTGTATAATTGAGTGTAGGCAAACAAATGGATAAACAAGTTATATATGTTGCGTATTCACTAAATTAAGAGAATGACTAATGAATTTATTTAATCTATCTTTCGATGCATCCCGTTCATTGCATCTCCCTCTCTCTCTCTCTCTCTCTCCTCTCTCTCTCTCTCTCTCTTCTCTCTCTCCTCTCTTCTCTCTCTCTCTCTCTCTCTCTCTCTCTCTCTCTCTCTCTCTCTCTCTCTCTCTCTCTCTCTCTCTCTCTCTCTCTCTCTCTCTCTCTCTCTCTCTCTCTCTCTCTCTCTCTCTGTGTGTGTGTCCTGCAAAAGTGAAGAGAGCTGGTATAAATATATTCTCTTTATTCTCCCTCAGGCTCGCTTGGCCGGCGCTCAGCTTATCTCTTCTGCTACGTGACCTAAGGATGGACCCCCGCCCTGGACTGACCCCGAGAACCCCTTGAGCCCACCTGCTGAGACGCCACAACAACACCACCACTACCACCACCACCACCACCACCACCATCACCCCCACCACCACCTCAGAGATATACAAGGAAGCATTGTTACACCTTATACCATTTAGCCGGGTGGAAAGACACGAATAGAGCATAAGGAAGACACGTGGCTCGCTTAACAAGACCTCCTCATAGTCCTTCTCCACAAAGACCCTTCACGCCATCAAAGGAAGACTGATAAGACCCCAACACACAACAGGAAGACCCTTAGACCCTTATCTCCCTGGAAAGACCACAAAAGACCCTCTGAAGACCCATATCTCCCTGGAAAGACCACAAACGACCCTCTGAAGACCCTTATCTCCCTGGAAAGACCTAAAAAGACCTTCTGAAGACTCTTATCTCCCTGGAAAGACATCAAAAGACCCTCTGAAGACCCTTATCTCCCTGGAAAAGACCTCAAAAAACCCTCTGAAGACCCTATCTTCATGGAAAGACCTCAAAAGACCCTCTGAAGACTCTTTATCTCCTGGAAAGATCTAAAAAACCCTCTGAAGACCCTTATCTCCCTGGAAAGACCTCAAAAGACCCTCTGAAGACCTTTATCTTCCTGGAAGGACCTCAAAAGACCATCTGAAGAACCTTATCTCCCTGGAAGGACCTAAAAAGACCCTCTGAAGACCGTTATCTCCATGGAAAGACCTCAAAAGACCCTCTGAAGACCCTTATCTCCCTGGAAAGACCTCAAAAGACCCTCTGAAGAACCTTATCTCCCTAGAAGGATCTAAAAA
>JACEEZ010018170.1:363692-368692 GCA_016584305.1 Chionoecetes opilio
AGAAAAAAAATATATATAGTACTTTTGAGTGACACCGTACCATTTTCCACCCCAGTACGTATGCAATGTTTATTATATACTGCATAATTCATAACCGTGTTAGAAATATCTCCTTTCCTGACTTACTTCCTGACCTCTCTCTCCTCTCTCTCTCTCTCTCCGTCTCTCTTCTCTCCTCAGTCTATCTCTCGCGTCTCTCTCGCTCTCTCTCTCTCTCTCTCTCTCTCTCTCTCTCTCTCTCTCTCTCTCTCTCTCTCTCTCTCTCTCTCTCTCTCTCTCTCTCTCTCTCGAGGGAATACAGTTAAAATATTGTCCATTCTTCCAAAATGTCTTTTACAAGATGCAATTTTCTGCATCTACGAATAGTTGCGAGAGAGATGAGAGAGAAAGAGAGAGGAGAGAGAGAGAGAGAGAGAAGAGAGAGAGAGAGAGAGAGAGGAGAGAGAGAGAGAGAGAGAAGAGAGAAGAGAGAGACGGAGAGGAGAGAGAGAGAGAGAGAGAGAGAGAGAGAGAGTGAGAGAGAGAGAGACTTAATTTGACTCTCCAAACGGGTGTTTTCTCTCACAAAGCTTTCAGTGTAGCTTTCTTATTATTCACTTATTACTTTTTTCATTATCTTTGGGTCTGGTTTGCGTTCAGGACTCTCTTCTCTCTCTCTCTCTCCTCCCCTCTTCTCTCTCTCTCTCTCTCTCTCTCCTCTCTCCTCTTCTCTCTCCTCTCCTATCTCTCCTCTCTCTCTCCTCTTCTCTCTCTCTCTCTCTCTGTTCCTAAAATACATGTTCCCACGTTTCTCTCCTTTTCCTTTCCCTGATAAGTGACACCCTCCTCTTCCCCTCCTCCTCCTCCTCCTCCTCCTCGTCTCTCTCTTACCTCCCTCATAATGTCCTCCTCCCTTCCCCCTCCGATATAATACGTTGCCACCAACATCACCACCCCCTCCTCCTCCTCCTCCTCTCCTCCTCCTCTTCCTCCTACTCCTCCTCCTCCTCCTCCTCTCCTCTTCTCCGGTCCCATGATATACGTGTCTTTACCCTCTCCTTCCTCCTCTGAAATATGAATCTTCCTACACACACACACAACACACACTCCATCTCTCTCTCTCTCTCTCCTCTTCTCTCTCTCTCTCTCTCTCTCTCTCTCCTCTCTCTCTCTCTCTCCTCTCATCTCTCTCTCTCTCATCTCTCTCTCTCTCATCTCTCTCTCTCCCCTCTCTCTCTCTCTCTCTCTCTCGTCGCTGCAATATATTCACCTCACTCAGTTCTTCCTCATGTCTTTCTCTCTCCCTCCCTCCTTCCCTCCACTGTGATTTATCTACCTCTCATTAACTACCTGTCCCCCCTCTCCCCCGAGCCCTCCTTCCATTCTTTACGTCCTCTCTATCATCATCCTACTACTCATCCTATTCTTCCTTCACCTCCTCCTACCTTTCTTCCTTAAATTCTTCTTCTTCTCATTCCCTCTTCATCAACTTCCCTCCTACCAATTTCTACCTTCCTTCCTTCCTTCCTTCCTTCCTTCCTTCCTTCCTTCCTTCCTAATTCCTCCTATCTTTCTTCCTTAAATCTTCTTCTCCTCATTCTCTCTTCATCAACTTCCCTCCTACCAATGTCTAGCTTCCTTCCTTCATTCTCATGCAGTCTCTCTTCCTTCATTCCCTTCATTCATTCCTTCCTTCACTTGCAGCATTACTGAAATCTCTTCTTTTTCTCCTCATTCCCTCTTCATCAACTCCCTCCCACCAATTTCTACCTTCCTTCCTTTCTTCCTTACGCAGTCTCTCTTCATTAATTCCCGCCCTTCCTTCTTCCTTCCTTCTTTTCTGCCTCGCTTCCCTCGCTGAGAAGGAAGCACCACCAGGGGAGGAAAATACAATGTTAATGTAAGCATCACCACAAAACTTGTCCTAACTTGATTTTCTTCTTTGATTCTTTCTTCACACGAGATTTCTGACGTCCACTTTTGAGACATGTGGAAAAGTGTTTGGTCCTCCTCCTCCTCCTCCTCCTCCTCCTCCTCCTCCTCCTCCTCCTCCTCCTCCTCCTCCTCTCCTCCTCCTCCTCGGATGTAATATACTTTGATTTTCAGAAAGCCTTCGATACAGTTCCCCATAAGCGACTTTTGACCAAGCTAAGGGCACATGGCTTAGGATAGCAATTATGTTCATGGATTGGCGATTGGCTTTCAAATCGTAAACAAAGGGTAGTAATAAATGGCGAGGCATCTGATTGGTTAGATGTTACTAGTGGGGTGCCTCAGGGCTCGGTCTTGGGTCCTACTCTTTTTCTGATATATATCAACGATCTGGACTGCGGACTTGTATCTAAAATATCAAAATTTGCAGATGACACCAAATTAGGCGGTAAAGCATATACTAGAGAAAACTGCGAACTCATACAAAGTGATCTCGACAAACTATCAGATTGGAGTGATAATGGCTTATTAAAATTCAATTCCGATAAATGTAAAGTAATGCATATAGGCAACGATAACCTCAAATATAACTATCAAATGCAAAATAAATCGTTAACCCGAAGTACAGCAGGAAAAGGATTTAGGTGTCATCATCAGTAATGATCTGAAAACCAGTTCCCCATTGCCTAGCTGCCAGTAAAAAGGCAAATATGATGTTGGGCTTTATTAAACGAAAACTTTGAACATAAAACTCCGAAGTAATGACACAATTATACACGCCCTTGGTTAGGCCCCACTTGGAATATCCCGTTCAATTCTGGTCGCCCTGTTCGAAAAAGATCAAGCCAAATTGGAATCAGTGAAAGAAGAGCAACCAAACAAATTCCATCTCTGCGAAATTTCATCTTATGATGAGGGGACTGGGGAAAAACTTAATATGTTTTCCTTTAAAGGATCGTAGAATCCGTGGGGACTTGATAAAAACCCTTTTAAGATTCAAAAAGGTTTTGATGTCACTAATCAAGAGAACCCTATCAGCTTTCAATCAAGTGACAACAAGAAATAATGGTTTAAAACAAAAGGTCAACGTTGCATCACCGATCTCCGTAAAAATTATTTCAATGTTAGAGTCGTTGAACGATGGAACAAGTTACCAGCAAATGTTGTCGGAGCCAACACAATAACTACATTCAAAAAAGAGAATTGACGCGCACTGTAAAGTAAATGGGTATTGATAGTGCGAATTCGTATCTAGTCCCCCGTATCGATTAGTTGTAGTGGTAGTGGTAGTTGTAGTTAGTATTTTTCATATCCTATCATTCTGCACTATGAAACTTCCATGTTCCTATTCTCTTTAGGGACATGGTATCATTTTCCAACTGTTTTCTTACAAGTAGTTGATAGTTAGTAGTATGTAATTCAGCAGATACCCTCGCTATGGACCAATAGGTCTCCTGGTGTCTGTTATTCCTATGTAAAAAAAATCCTCCTCCTCCTCCCCCTCCTCCTCCTCCCCCTCCTCCTCCCTACTTCCTTCCTTCCTTCTTTCCTCCACTAATTACTCATTCATTCCTTCATTCCTTCATCCAACAATAATTCATTCCTTTTAAACATCAACGATTTCCACATACGATTCACATGTTCGAGTATCTCTCTCTCTCTCTCTCTCTCTCTCTCTCTCTCTCTCTCTCTTTTTCTCTCTCTTTTTCTTCTCTCTCTCTTTTCTCTCTCTCCTCTCTCTCTCTCTCTATTTTTATTTGAAGTCGAAGCAATATATAATACATTAATCACTATTCACTGACTGACTGCCTTTCGAAATGCTGTGATGGAAAGGAATAAAAAAATCTTCATGCAACGAATTAATAACGGCACAAAGCAGCTTCATTTGCATACCACTTGCATCATGTTCTTTTTTTAGAGAGAGAGAGGAGAGAGAGAGAGAGAGAGGGGGAGATGAAGGGGGAGAAAAGAGAGAGAGAGAGAGAGGAGAGAGAAAAGAGAGAGAGAGAGAGAGAATGTGAAATATGAGAAACGTGATGAAAGAACACTAAGAAAAACAGAAGGGTAATGAGTAAAAGGGAAAGGGGCGGGAGAGAGGAGAGAGAGAGAGAGAGAGAGGAGAGAGAGAGAAGAGAAGAGAGAGAGAGAGGAAAAGAGAGAGAGAGAGAGAGAGAGAGAGAGAAGAGAGAGAGAGGGGAGAGAGAGAGAGAGAGAGAGAATGAGGGAGAGAGAGAGAGGGGAGAGAGAGAGGGAAAAAGAAAGAGAGGAAAGGGGAGAGAGAGGGGAAAAGAAGGGGTGGGGGGGGGGCAAGGGAGGGAATGACTGACATACCATTAATCTAGGACTTTCCTATTCTCCCTTCCCCCATTTTTTTGCACACAAGCTGCCGAATAAGTGTGAAGTGAGGGATGTCTGGAGAGGGAGGGAGGGAGGGAAGGAGGGAAGGAGGGAGGGAAGGAGGGAGGGAAAGGTAAGGAAGGGAAGGAAGGAAGAGGGGAGAAGGGGGGATAAAGAAAAGGAAGGTTTGTGTAAAAGCTGAGAGAAGAAAAAAAAAATAGAGGCACCAAGAAAGAGAAGTCAAGTGTAGAATGAGAAATGAGGGCGTAAGCGAGAGAGAGAGAGAGAGAGAGAGAGAGAGAGAGAGAGAGAGAGAGAGAGAGAGAGAGAGAGAGAGAGAGAGAGAGGGAGAGAGAAAAGAGAGAGAGGAGAAGAGAGAAGAGAGAGAGGATGAGATGAGACAGAGAGAGAGAGAAGAAGAAGAGAGAGAGAGAGAGAGATTTTGGATACATAGACAAAAAAAAAGACAAACTGATAAAACTGAAGGAAAGGAGAAAGAGAAGTAAATAAAATCACATCAAAACAAAAATCTAAGCCAACGAGAAACAAAAATTCGTCAATATATTTTTTTTGTCGTTTCGATATTATATTCATTTTTATTTCGCTGTGAAACAAATCTTTTTCACGAAACATTTTGCCATCCGTTATTTTCTTTCCTTCCTTCCCTCCCTTCCACTCTTCCATTATTCCTCCATTCCTCGTTTCCATTAGCCACCCCCTTTATCACTTATCCCATTCCCTTCCCCTTACTT
>JACEEZ010018170.1:373692-378692 GCA_016584305.1 Chionoecetes opilio
AACAAAGGGAGAGATAAAGTGAGGAAGACAAACTGAGAGCAAAGGTGAATTTTTTTACTCCGAAAGGGAAGAAAATGAGAGGGCCCGGGGGGACAGAAGGAAAGGGTTAAAAAGGGAGATTTAGGGTAGGAATGGGAGGAAATGAGGGGAGGGAGACTAATGGCTGGCGTTAAAGGGGAGTTTTTCGTTGGTAAATGAAAAAAATAAACGTAAGACGAAGCCATAAGGTAAGGTAAGGTAAAGTAAAAAAAAAAAAAAAAAAAAAAAAAAAAAAAAAAGGGAAATCCTGGAGTAGAGACACAAGAAGCACGAATGTTTTTTTAGGGAAAACAAGAAAATTAAAACGAAGTAAAAAAAAAAAAAAAATAAATAGGAAGTAGAATGCATAGTACATAATTATATCCTGTGGTTTTTTTTTCATTATAAAGCCACAAATGTTTTAGTCACAAAGAGAGAGAGATACAAGGAAGCAGGAATTTATTTTTTGGGGGGAAGCAAGGGAATTAAAATGAAATTGAATAAAAGAACATTAATAGGGATTTCTATTACAAAGTCACAAAAGTTATAGTCATTTAGCCCACTGGAAAATGAAACTAAGGAAAATTAATAGGACTTAGAATGTATCCTGGTTTCTTCTCTTCTAAAGCCACAAATGTTACAGTCATGTATTGATTATAATGACAACATCCACCACCACCAACCCGTCAGGATGGCTCGGTTGGTAGAGCTGTGGGCTCGCGTGCAGCGTCCCTACATTCGGTCAGCAGTTCGAGCCCACCAAGTTCGTCCTGGCGTGGTGGCGCTTTGTATAGTCAATAACCTTGTAGTTGGTACTTGCAAAGTGTCTAGATAGGATCAAAGTATCTATATCTTATCCACCACCACCACCACCACTACCATTCACCACCACTATCACTACCACTCACCACCACTAACCACTACTAACTACCACCACCACCATCAACACCCACTCACCACCACAACCACTACCACTCACCACCACAACCATTACCACTCACCACCACAACCACTACCACTCACCACCACAACCACTACCACTACACCTATTAACTACCACATCCACCACTACCACTACCACTCACCACCACAACCACTACCCCTCACCACCACAACCACCACCACTTTGTAACCACCATAACCACATAACACCTATCTCCTCCACTTCGCCAACGCTTTCATCATCACTCAAATGGAACCACCACATGATAAATTTGATGACCACCTCCACCACCACCACCACTACCTCCATCACTGTGACCACCACCACCACCACCACCACCACCACCACTACCCCCATCACTGTGACCACCACCACAACCACTACCCTCTCCCCCCCCCCCTGTTCCTCCAAGGACGGCCGCTATGTTATACTTCATTTCCTAGTTCATAAATCTATCTTCCTGTCTCTCTCCCTCCCTCCTTCCTTCCCTCTCTCTTCCTCAACCATATTTTTCCCTGGGCAACTTTGAGGGGTTTTTTTTATGCAAAATATTTTGTTTTTTGTTTTTTTTGCTTTTTGATGATTTATTTTCAAGGTGACTGTCATATCTACAATCGGTGTGATCACTGTTAATGCTAAAAATCAGTCGTTACAGCTGCAAATAACACTGATGTGATTATTCATTTTCACACACACACACACACACACACACACACACACACACACACACACACACACACACACACACACACACACACACACACACACACACACACACACACACACACACACACACACACACACACACACACACACACACACACACAACACACACACACACACACACACACACACACCACACACACACACCACACACACCACACACACACACACACCTAGTTGCCCTTACTATACAAGAATTTTTCTTTACGTTTTCTTCCCTTGGCTGTCGTGTACCCTTTTTTTTTTTCTTCCCAAAGTTTATAGCCACTTTCCACGAGCATTTTCCATATTTTTCTTTAGCATTATTCTGACGCTTTCTTGCATTAAATTAAATCCCTTTCCTCTACCTCAATCTATAATCTCCTTAATCCGATTTCTCTCCCTCTTTCCTACGCAATTTTCCTTTCACGTTCACTCCTTTCCTCATCTCCTTAACTCCTTCCTCCTCCTCTCTCTATTTAACTCTCCCTCCCTTCCTCCCTACCCTCTTCCCTCTCCCTACTCTTCCTTACTCCATTTACTCTCCTCCCTTCCTCCCTAGCTCTCTCGTCTTAATCTACTAAGGGAGGAAAGAAAAAACTGCAACCTGTTGATATTTTTAGGGTGTGGCTAGAGGATGCGCATTGTGGCTACTTGTGTGTGTGTGTGTGTGTGTGTGTGTGTGTGTGTGTGTGTGTGTGTGTGTGTGTGTGTGTGTGTGTGTGTGTGTGTGTGTGTGTGTGTGTGTGTGTGTGTGTGTGTGTGTGTGTGTGTGTGTCTGTGTGTGTGTGTGTGTGTGTGTGTGTGTGTGTGTGTGTGTGTGTGTGTGTGTGTGTGTGTGTTGTGTGTGTGGTGTGTGTGTGTGTGTGTGTGTGTTGTGTGTGTGTGTGTGTGTGTGTGTGTGTGTGTGTGTGTGTGTGTGTTGTGTGGTGTGTGTGTGTGTGTGTGTGTGTGTGTGTGTGTGTGTGTGTGTGTGTGTGTGTGTGTGTGTGTGTGTGTGTGTGTGTGTGTGTGTGTGCGTGCGTGTGTGTGTGTGTGTCAGAGGTGGGCACATCCGCAAACACTTCCGCAAACCGCAACTTCCGCAAATTGCGGAAATCCGAATTCGCTTGCGGATATGCGAAGTGTAAATGTTTGCGGATTTGCTTTTCCGGAAGTACTTCCGCAAACGCAAATATGTCCACAAATTCCGTATGTTTCCTTATAAATGCATTTTACTCCGTAACTATTAGGCCTAATGGAAAAACGCATAGAAGCAAAGTTGTTAAGCTTGATGTGTTCTATCCAATGTCATAAACCGAAGTCAATTATCTCTTGTAGATTTTGAGATATTTAATAGTATGTCAAAAATACACCAATACAATTTGCTCACTTATTTAAACTCCAAATAAATTTTGCTATGGCCTGCTCATGGTCTATCTATACTCTATCCTAGAAATGTCCTGTAAGCCTATTAGTTTCCGAGATATTTAAGAAAATAAGATTTTTTACTGAAAATCAAAGGTGTACCCCTTTTTTGAGATACCTATTATATCAATAGGTAAAACACCTCAAGCTTAACGTTTGTTTGTTGTTACCATATTAATGTTTCCTCTAGGACTAATAATTTAATTGGCAAAACAAAAAAAATTAAACCTAACCTAACCTAACCTCACCAAACCTATATATAAGATGCAGGTATTTTCACATAATTTATTAAAGTATATATTCTATAAAGTATAAATATCTCAGGAGATTATTAGGGGTATATTATTGTACCCCTATTAAGGGTATATAATATCCTGCCCCTCTAATTATATATACTCTTATAGGGATTATTAAATAGGGTATTAATATCACAATTATATTTCACCCTATGTTTCCTTAGAAAAACATTTTACACCGTAACTATTAGGCCTAGAGGAAAACCGCATAGAAGCAAAATTGTTCAGCTTGTTATGTTCTATCCAATGCCCTATCCATAATCAGAAGTCAATTATCTCTTGTATATATTGAGATATTTAATGTTATGTCAAAAATTCACCAATAAAAACTTTTCACTTATGAAAGTTGTCGTAAACATTATCGATTGTCGTCACCTAGTAGCGGAGTCAAGCTGGAAAAGCGAGGATTGAACAAAGAAATAGGGAAAACTTCTTCACAAATAGGGTGGTAAATTATTGGAACGGACTGAGTAGACAGGTAATTAGTGCGGAGTCATTAGGGAGCTTTAAAAGGAGGCTAGATAAATGCATGGATGGGGATGAGAGCTGGATGTAGGTAGTGTTAAGTAACAGGAACTACCACATGTAGGTCTCACGGCCTCTTGTAGCTTCCTTATTTTCTTATGTTCTTATGTTCTTACTTGGGTAGGCGGTTGCAGAGTGGTTAGCGTCTCCGAGTGGCATTCTCGGTGAGCCGAGTTCGATCCCCGATGAGAACCAAAATTCATTAATAACTTTCTGTACCGTTGAGTGGCCTAAGAATACCCGCATGCTGCCCATTAACTCCTACCTTCGATTGCGAGTGCATCAGAGGACACAGGGGGGCGGCATGAACCTCTAATCACAGACGTCACCAGAAAAATCCTGCCAGCGCCAACTCGGGCGAGGGCCAACCATCACAGCCCTCAAATGAACCTCCAGGGCCTACCATCCTACCCTGGAGGTACCCGCCAGGGTGGCCTGGTGGTAGAGCGCGCGACCCATGTGTAGAGACCCTGCATTCAGTCAGCGGTTCGAGTCCACCAAGTTCGTCCTGGCGTGGTGGCGCTCTGTATAGTCAATAACCTTGTAGTTGGTACTTGCAAAGTGTCTAGATAGGATCAAAGTATCTTATCTTATACTCCTGGAGGTCACTGCCTAACAAGTGCTATAGGCCAGGATGTAAAAAAAAAAAAAATATTATTACCCCTTAGTGTGCACTTAAATTGATATATTGAGTGAGTGGTCACAGTCAGAGGAAGGTAAAATCTAATATACTATAGAAGTAGCCGTGTGTCTGTCTGTCTGTCTGTCTGTCTGTCTATTTTGGGTACCCGAAATGGTGAATTCAATTTTGATGAGAGTAGGCTCAAAAAATCGCAAATAAATCTTAGGTGGTAAGGGGCTTGGTCCCATGTCGATTGAATCATTTTGAAGGGGGTTTTGGGCTAAAAACACTTTCAGGAGTATAAGATTACAGGAAGAAACTCTGCGATAACGTCTTGCCGCATTTCCCTTAATCCGTAGACTCATAGACTTACCGTCTGTTGTGTGTGTGTGTGTGTGTGTGTGTGTGTGTGTGTGTGTGTGTGTGTGTGTGTGTGTGTGTGTGTGTGTGTGTGTGTGTGTGTGTTTGTGTGTGTATGCTTGGGGTC
>JACEEZ010018170.1:381192-383692 GCA_016584305.1 Chionoecetes opilio
GACGTTTAAGCTAATTAAATGCATTATAGGAAAGCAGAAACGGGATGGATGGAAGAAGAGAAGGATAAGAGGAATAATAAAGTAAATAGGATACATAGGACTTAACTGATATTAGTTATCCATGTAAATGTAAACCTTCCCCTCCTCCTCCTCCTCCTCTTCCTCCTCCTCTTCCTCCTCCTCCTCCTCCTCCTCCTCCTCCTCCTCCTCCTCCTCCTCTTCCTCCTCCTAATAAGAGGTGACCTCATAGAAGTCTTTAAAATCTTCAATGGATTTACGAACGTAGTCCCAGAAAATCTTTTCACGCTAGACCGGTCAAGCTCAACTAGAAACAACGGATTTAAAATAAGCAGGAAACGGTTTATAACGAACGAAGCAAAGTACTTCTTCACAAACCGTGTTGTAAACGTATGGAATGGGCTGCCGTCAGACGTAGTAAACTCAAATACAATAGAATCATTTAAAAATCGCCTCGATAAATATTTCATATCAAATCCCCGGTTGTCACTGTTTATCTCGGAATAATACATTTATCTCGCGGGCCTCTGATGCTTACTCTCATTGCGTGAAATGATTGCGAGTCGCGTCTACACAACCCCTCCCACACGTCTCAGACAGCCCCGAGTAAACGGTCACTACTACAACTTTTGACCTGTGACGGGCTGTGGTTCAGTAAGGGCCCTGTCAGTTAGTGACCACCATCGGGATTTATATACCAGGGGTCACTGCTGCAGGGGGCATTGAAGTGCACGGCGTCCTACTTGGAAAGTGCACTACCGCAGTGGATTGAAACGGAGCTGGGGCCTGATTGACTGCTGCCTCCCAAGAAAGCGCCAGGCAAGGCTGCCGCACCACCCTTGAACTTCCACACTGAGCCTACACCAACACTACATTAGACCTCATAACACACACAGATAGCCCCGAGTTAACGGTTACCACTACTACTCTCGACCTGTGACGGGCTGTGGTTCAGTTAGGGTCCTGACAGTTAGTGACCACCATCGGGATTTAAGGTACCAGGGGTCACTGCTGCAGAAGGCATTGAAGTGTACGGCGTCCTACATGGAAAGTACACAATCCGCAGTGGATTGAACGGAGCTGGGGCCTGATTGACTGCTGCCTCCCAAGAAAGCGCCAGGCAAGGCTGCCGCACCACCCTTGAACCTCCACACTGTGTTCACACCATTACAAAACACACATAACATAACCTATCTATCAAGCACTAAACCTACCCCCACAAACTAGTAGTAGTTAGCCATAGATTACAGCTTTCAACTTTCCTCACAAATTCCATGCAGTTTTTCTATATTGCATGGTATCACTTCTTTTCCGGCCAGCTTCGGCTGGAGGGATGGGTGGGTGGGGAGGAGCCTTCTACTTCCTATCCTTTCTCTCTTATTATCTAGTTAGTGTAGTGTAGTTAAAGCAAACAGCCTTGTAAGGACCTATCGGTCTGTTGCTGTTTGTGTTTCCTTTGTATTCCTTTGTATTTTGTATTCCTCCTCCTCCTCCTCCTCCTCCTCCTCCTCCTCCTCCTCCTCCTCCTCCTCTGCCTCTGCCTCTTCCTCTTCCTCTTCCTCTTCCTCTTCCTCTTCCTCTTCCTCCTCCTCCTCCTCCTCCCCCTCCTCCTCCTCCTCCTCCTCCTTAATGGAATGAATGAAAAAGCGATAGAAGAATAATAGGAATAACAAAGAAAATAAAAATAGGGCGTAACTGATATGTCTTAGTTAACCATAGTACACCTTCCTTCACCTTTCCTCCTCCTCCTCCTCCTCCTCTTCCTCCTCCTCCTCCTCCTCCTCCTCCTCCTCCTCTTCCTCCTCCTCCTCCTCCCCCCCCTCATCCTCTCTATAACCCATCTCTATGTTAATCCCGTGCCCACGTCTGCTCTCGTCTGATAACACGTCGCGCCTCACTGGACGGTCGCCACATACATATGCATACTTTGGGGCGCCTTAACTCATGTATACTGCACACGCGAGAGCCTCTTACTGAAGTTGGAATTCCCGTAATGTTCCTTCTCTTTGAGTTCTACGGTTCTAATGTTCTTCCGCCGCCCCATTACTGAGCCACTGACCTCTATTGCCCTTCATGTTATTACTATTAGTGTTAGAGTTGTTATAACTTTACTAGGGCGGCTGTTATTATATTCATTATTATCTTGTTATCATATTATTATTATTTAAATGTCGCTGATTCTGACGCCGTTATCATGACTATCAATACAATTACTAGTGTTGTTATTGTTATTAGTGTTATAGTTGTTAAAGCTTTACTAGGGCGTCTGTTATTATATTATTATTATTCAAATGTCGCTGATTCTGACGCCGTCCGTTATCATGACTATCAATACAATTACTAGTGTTGTTATTGTTATTAGTGTTATAGTTGTTATAGCTTTCACTATAAAAAAACAAATAGTACTGTTTTGATCCCGTCATGTTATTATTATTATTCTGGTGAAGCTGATTCTGACGTTATCATGACTGTCAATACAATT
>JACEEZ010018170.1:401192-406192 GCA_016584305.1 Chionoecetes opilio
GAACATGTCAATATTTTGTAATGCTGATGCACTTATAGCTCGTTGATTTAGCCGATTGTTTATTACTATTTGTGCTAAAAGGGTATATTACATCTATATACTAGAGTTTCTTAACCTTTTTACCACCACGTCCCCTTCAGTAGTTGGTCCTTGCCTCCATGCCCCCCCCCCCCCTTCACTTCTTCAAGCAAGATATTTCATAATAATCCTGAATCAGAAAAAAATGAAAAAAATCCGTGTTTTAACACTTATTGTGCACATAATTATTAAGTAGCACCTTGCATATACCCGGCAGATATAGTTACATCACGTTTAGATACAATTAATAATGAAAATAATAACTAATAATAGCAATAAATAATAACAAAAAATAGTATTGCATAAAAGTCTACAGAGTTAGTAGAACATGGCAAGACGTCACCGCAGAGTTTCTCACCCTTACTTGCTTCTCTGTACCGAATTCTTGGTTACACGACCTTCCGAGCGAATGACTTTTCGAGCGAAAGACGATTCGAGCGAAAGACGATTCGAGCGAATGACTTTTCGAGCGGAGGACCATTCGAGTAAATGGCTATTCGAGCGTAGGATATGCTACTATACACGCATGGTATTAAACAATAAGGACTAAGAAATTGCTTGTTATTATATTTTAAGAGATTTTCTGTCAGATGTCTGGTTTAGAAATTGATTTTTAGTTGAAATCCGATCCCACCACAACACCGCCGACTGCCGTGGCGCGGCAGTCGGCGGCCACAGGAAAGTTTTGTTTTATCGCTTCTGCTTTATCTCGATTACTACCATATGGACTACACTTTTGTCATATGCGTCTTCTACTAACCTTCAAACCTCTTGGCAAGCTGTTACTTTGGTCAAAATCACGGACAAAATGATCTAATAAGAATAAATAAGGTGCTGCTCCGCCGTCGCCATCAGCACATTTCTAGACCGCGGGACGGGCGCCTCTCCCAGTCCCATCCCTCCCTCACGGACAGCAGCAGCAGAGTAGGTTGGGTTTAGTTTGGCTTTATTTTAAACTAAACCTAACCTTAACCTAACCTAGCCTGACTGCTGTCCGTGAGGGAGGACTTGGCCCGCGGTCTCTGACTGTGCTGGTGGCGACGGCGGAGTTGCACCTATTTATTCAAAATAAATAAACCTTAAAATTGTTGCCCAAATGTTTGCTAGCAGTTTGGAAACAATGTTTCCAAGCAAAGTTTCCTAGTGTGGACGGGACAGAGGAAGGTGGGTGGGGTTAGAGTACCTTTAAAGCCTCTTATACAGAGACCTTAGGTGGGCCGCCGGGCGCGGCGGGCGGGGCCGGGGTGCCGTCAGGACATTCCATTCCGTAGATAACACTATAGTCGCCAGGACAACTTTTTTTTCGATCTACAGATGTTTGGTGGCGTTAATACTTACATTTCTACATCCATGATTTCAGAAAAGCTAGAAGGGGCTATCTGGAGAGTCTGTGTCATTTTGTGTCTTCATATGTGTCATATTATGGCTATAAATGAGCAAATTACAAAAATATCACCAGAGTGGCGGCCAATAATAAGGTCGCCAATTAGTGTTTATGTTATGAGTGTCCTCCCGCTGTCGTCGTCGCGTGAAAAAAAAAAACAAGTAGGGAAATTTGAAACCGTCTATACTTGCAGCTACAAAGCATAAAACAACGCTGAAACAGGGTAGATTATACAGTCATGATATAAACTACTGTGTATCATCTTCAGTGGCACAGACACAGCAGTAGTGTCTTATCATTCCTAATATTTGGCGCCTGGCGAGATTATTGCAGCTGGCGACTAAAGTGTTATCTACGGTAGAGGGTACCAGTGAGGTCACGTCAGGTAATGCACACACACACACACACACACACACGCACAGGGTACCTGACCTGACCTCACTCCCCTCTGCCTGGATTGTCCTGCCGGTAGTATTTATAGAAACAGGGCGCCTAGCTGCTACGCCTTTGTGTGTGTGTGTGTGAACGTTGATGAAAAGAAAAAGTGAGTGCATTATAACGTCTATTATAACGTATAAATCTACCGTTATTTCAGCCAGAAACGGTTAAGTTAGGTTAAATGATACTAGGTTAGGTTAGGTTAGAGGTGGGTTTGGTTTAGTAACATGATATCAAGAACAAAAAGAAAATTCTCGATACTACGGCAGTGAGAAGCAGAGCAAGGTTTGCGGGGCGGGGATCCCCCCACACCTGTAAACAAAAATACATTTTCGACAAAAACAAGTGCCAGATTCATTCCATACACATAAAAACTATTCAGGAAAACTAAGTTTGGTCCTCCGCTCGAAAAAGTATTCGCTCGAATCGTCCTCCGCTCGAAAAAGTATTCGCTCGAATCGTCCTACGCTCGAAAAAGTATTCGCTCGAATCGTCCTCCGCTCGAAAAAGTATTCGCTCGAATCGGCCTACGCTCGAAAAAGTATTCGCTCGAGTCGTCCTACGCTCGAAAAGGTATTCGCTCGAATCGTCCAGACACCGAATTCTTCGCTCACTCGCGCGCGAGCTTCATATTTAAGCGAAGGCCGAGCTTCAAGCTAAACACTTGACGGTTCTTCATTTTTCTCTCTTGCATCACGCCCCCCTAGGTGATTACCCACGCCTCCCTAAGGGGGTGCGCCCCCCGGTTAAGAATCACTGATCTATAGTATCGTCACCTTCAACACACACACACACACACACACACACACACACCTACATACATACACACACACCAAACACACATACACATACCATACACATACACACACACACACACACCACACACAATACACAACACACACATACACCACACACACACACACACACATACACACACACACATACACACACACCACATACACACACACACACAAAACACACACATACACACACACACACATACACACACACACACACACACACACATACACACACACACACACACACACAACACACACACACACACACACATACACACACACACACACACACACCACACACACACACAACACACACAACACACACACACACACACACACACACACACACACACACACACCACACACACACACACACACACACACACACACACACACACACACACACACCACACACACACACACCACACACACACACACACACACACACACACCACACACACACACACACACACACACACGGGCATAGAGCAAGGGACACACGCTTGTACCAACCTTCTATAGTGCTTATGTTTGCAGTCATTAGTGATTCCATTAAAGCTTCTTCCCTCCCTCCTCTTCCCTACTCCACTCCTCCTCCTACACGTATTTTCCTCTGTCCTCCTTTCTCCCTCCTCCTCTTCTCTTCCTCCTACACGTACGTACTTCCCCCTTCCCTCCTTTCTCCCTCCTTCTCCTTCTCTTCCTTCCTTCACAACGCCACAAAAGGTTTTCTTACACTGCTCTGCGCTTCCACCATGACATTTGTGCGTGTGTTGTACACTGTTTTACCGCCTCACAGGTCTCGGGAGGAAGGTTTTTGGCCACAGTTTACTCCAGTGTTGTAGTGTTGCCTAGGGTTATGGTGTCCGCCTTACGACAATTGTTGGAGAGACTGTCTGTTAAGTGTTACATGAAGGCTCCACTGGCTTGGCTTTGTGTTGCGTTGTGTTGTGTGAAGTATGTCAGTTATTATGCTAAATTATGTGTTGCGAGGCTAGTCTTACAATGTCTCTGTGCTGCAAGGCGGAAAAAAAGAGAAATATGCAACAGCTATTGTGTTTCATCTCTATTATCGTTGATCTTTGTGTTGAGTTATGAGTCTTCTTGGGTTACGGAAGATAATAGCCTACAGGCGCTATAGGCTCAAACGTAAAAAAACTAACCTAGCCTAACCTAACCTGGCCTAACCTAGCCTAACCAAACCTAACCTAGCATAACCTAGCCTAATCTAAACTTGCTTAACCTAGCCTAACCTGGCCTAACCTAACCTAACCTAGCCTAACCCAACCTAACCTAATCAACCCTTTCAAAATATATAAAAAAATACTGTTGGGTGTTACAGACGTGCCCGAAGCAAGAATCTCCGTGGATGGAGGAGGTCAGATCATGGGCAGCGAGGGAGGTCAAATGGCCACCGAGGGAAGTGACCTGACCTTCCTATGCTCCATTATGGCCCATCCCCCAGCCTACAATGTGACCTGGCTGCACAATGTAAGTTTTCCCCTCTTTTCGCTACCCACCCCATCTTTCCCCTTCTCGCAACATCCCCATAAACGATTCCAGTACCATCTTTTTTTTCTCTCTCTTTCCAAAATCAATTCCCCTTTCCAGAAGCATCCCCCATTACCTTTAAATCCTTTTCCCCTCACTTGTAAGCCCCATTTCACTTCATCTTTACACCCCATTTCCCCTCACCTTCAAGTCTCTTTTCTAACGGCGCATCTCGACACTCTTCTCCCCTCTCAACCCTTAATAAAGGTTGAATTTATGCATGGTCTACATATTGACTTCCTCCCTTTCCCCCTTTCCCCTCTTAGCCTATTTCCTATTCCACCGTCACACTCCATCACCCTCACTTCCCCTTCCCGTCCCTCATGCTCACAAGTGTTAAATCTATGCATGCTTTCCCTTCACTCCCCTCCCCATCTCTTTCCCCTCACTTCCTCTAAAAGACCAAACTATATACATTCAGTGCACCCCCTACTTCCCCTCTCCTTCATTTGTTTACCCCAACATCCCCCCTCTTTTCCCCTTCCTCTCCCTTAACCTAACATCAGTCTCCCCTCATCCCCCAACGTTAAGCTAAGTTCCCCCCTCCCCTATCCCCCTTCCCTCTCCCCTCCCTTTACCTAAGTGTATGTATCTCTATACTTGTCCCTCACCGCTGTGTAAAGTTACCTCCTCCTCCTCCTCCTCCTCCTCCTCCTCCCCATCAACAAGACAAGCCTCCTTTCCTTCACCATGATGAGACAGGTTTCCTCTTCCCTTCACTCGAAAGGTTAAGATGGCTTACCAACCTC
>JACEEZ010018170.1:413692-418692 GCA_016584305.1 Chionoecetes opilio
TATTGCAGAATGATAGGATATGAAAAATACTAACTACAACTACCACTACCACCACAACTAATCGATACGGGGGACTAGATATGAATTCGCACTATCAATACCCATTTACTTTACAGTGCGCGTCAATTCTCTTTTTTAAATGTAGTTATTGTGCTGGCTCCGACAACATTTGCTGGTAACTTGTTCCATCGATCAACGACTCTAACATTGAAATAATTTGTACGGCGATCGGTGATGCAACGTTGACCGTTTAGTTTTAAACCATTATTTCTTGTTGTCACTTGAGTTGAAAGCTCGAATAGGTTCTCTTGATTAATGACATCAAATCCTTTTAGGATCTTAAAGGTTTCTATCAAGTCCCCACGGATTCTACGATCCTTTAAGGAAAACATATTAAGTTTCCGCAGTCTCTCTTCATAAGATGAATTTCGCAGAGATGGAATTTGTTTGGTTGCTCTTCTTTGCACTGATTCCAATTTGGCTTGATCTTTTACGAAACAGGGCGACCAGAATTGAACGGCATATTCCAAGTGCGGCCTAACCAAGGACGTGTATAATTGTGTCATTACTTTCGGAGTTTTATGTTCAAAGTTACGTTTAATAAAGCCCAACATCATATTTGCCTTTTTACTGGCAGCTAGGCAATGCGGACTGGTTTTCAGATCATTACTAATGATGACACCTAAATCCTTTTCCTGCTGTACTTCAGTTAACGATTTATTTTGCATTTGATAGTTATATTTGAGGTTATCGTTGCCTATATGCATTACTTTACATTTATCGGAATTGAATTTTAATAACCATTTATCACTCCAATCTGATAGTTTGTCGAGATCACTTTGTATGAGTTCGCAGTTTTCTCTAGTATATGCTTTACCGCCTAATTTGGTGTCATCTGCAAATTTCGATATTTTAAATACAAGTCCGCAGTCCAGATCGTTGAAATATATCAGAAAAAGAATAGGACCCAAGACCGAGCCCTGAGGCACCCCACTAGTAACATATAACGAATCAGATGCCTCGCCATTTATTACTACCCGTTGTTTACGATTTGAAAGCCAATCGCCAATCCATGAACATTGCTCTAAGAATAATTGCTCTCCTAGGCCATGTGCCCTTAGCAAGGAGGAGGAGGAGGAGGAGGAGGAGGAGGAGAAATACAGAGTAGATAAGAGAAAACTAAGAAGAGGAGGAGGAAGAGAAGTACAAGCATGAAAAATAGAGGAAAAAATAAATAAAACAAGAATATGAGTTAAAAAAAGACGCGGAAAATGCCGAAAAAAATAACTACAGAATCGAAACCAAGAAACAAATCAAAACACATTAATATCTGAACCAAAAACCCCAAGCAAAAAAATATAAAAAAATAATCCATCATGTACTAAGGTATACCAAAACTAATCCTAATGCATTTCTCCCTTGAACCACCACCTGTCCTACCGTCACCTAACCCCACCTACCCACCTAACCCCACCTGCCCACCTGTCCACCTACCCACCTACCCACCTAACCCCACCTGCCCACCTGCCCACCTGTCCACCTACCCACCTAACCCCAACTGTCCACCTGCCCACCTGTCCACACCTGTCCACCTACCCACCTGCACACCTAACCCCACCTGTCACCACCTGCCCACCTAACACCACCTGCACACCTAACCCCACCTGTCACCACCTGCCCACCTATCCCCACCTGCCCACCTAACACCACCTGTCCACCTGCCCACCTGTTCACACCTGTCCACCTGCCCACCTAACCCCACCTAACCCCACCTGTCACCTAACACCCCCTGTCACCTAACCCCACCTGCCCACCTGCCCACCTGTCACCTAACCCTACCTGCCCACCTAACCCCACCTGTCACCTAACCCCACCTAACCCCACCTGTCACTTGCCCACCTGTCCACCTGCCCACCTATCACCTAACCCCACCTGTCACCTAACCCCACCTGTCACCTAACCCCACCTTACCCCGCCTGTCCACCTGTCCTACCCTGGGTGTGGTCAGGCCCCCCTCAGTGCCGCTGGGTGGGGGAGCAACGCGTGGTCGCAGCCGTCAATACCTCCGTCACCTTAACCTGCACAATGGACGCACTACCTTCCAACCTCACCTTCACCTGGGCACAAACGGACCCCCCACCAGACCCTTCCAGCCCTAACCTCCGCGGGGGGGTTATAACAGGAGAGGCGCCCCCTAGACGTCACCCAGGATTGATTGATCTCACGCCAGGCAACCCGCAGGAGAAGGAGGAAGGGAAGGAAGGAAGGGAAGGGGTGAATAGAGGGAAAAGTTTACCGTATGAGGTGAGTTCTACGGATCCTCTCACCTCTACTGTTGCTCTTCACGCCCTCGCCCCCGCCCACGTCTTCTGCTACGCCCGTAACTCCGTCGGCAGGACTACTATCCCCTGCTCCTTTACGCTGACCCTCGTTGGTAAGTCAATAAGTCAGTCAATCAGTTATAAGTCAGTCAATCAGAACAGGGATTACCATGTGTAGGTCTCGTGGCCTCTTGTAGCTTCTTTATTTTCTTATTTTCTTATGTTATCTGTCAGTCAATCAGTTATCAGTGAGTCAATCAGTTATCAGTGAGTCAATCAGTTATCAGTCAATCAGTTATCAGTCAGTCAATCCGTTATCAGTCAGTCAATCAGTTATCAGTCAGTCAATCAGTTATCACTCAGTCAATCAGTTATCACTCAGTCAATCAATTATCAGTCAGTCAATCAGTTATCAGTCAGTCAATCAGTTATCACTCAGTCAATCAGTTATCAGTCAGTCAGTCAGTTATCAGTCAGTTAATCAGTTATCACTCAGTCAATCAGTTATCAGTCAGTCAAGCAGTTATCACTCAGTCAATCAGTTATCAGTCAGTCAATCAGTTATCAGTCAGTCAATCAGTTATCAGTCAGTCAATCAGTTATCAGTCAGTCAATCAGTTATCAGTCAGTCAATCAGTTATCAGTCAGTCAATCAGTTATCAGTCAGTCAATCAGTTATCAGTCAGTCAATCAGTTATCAGTCAGTCAATCAGTTATCAGTCAGTCAATCAGTTATCAGTCAGTCAATCAGTTATCAGTCAGTCAATCAGTTATTAGTCAAGTCAGTCGTGATATTTTTCTCTCATTTATCTTGTTTATACTCCATTCTATTTTTTTCCTTATTCCGTTTAGTAATAGAATGTGTGAGTGATAAAACAAGGAAATATGAGTGATTGAGTGAGTGAGTGAGTGAGTGAGTGAGTGAGTGAGTGAGTGAGTGAGTGGTGAGTGGTGAGTGGTGAGTGAGTGAATGAGTGAGTGAGTGAGTGAGTGAATGAGTGAATGAGTGAGTGGTGAGTGGTGAGTGGTGATGGTGAGTGAGTGAGTGAGTGAGTGAGTGAGTGAGTGAGTGAGTGAGTGAGTGAGTGAGTGAGTGAGTGATAATGATTATTTTTGTCCTGCTGTCTTTGTTTGGATGTTCGACTCTCTCTCTCTCTCTCTCTCTCTCTCTCTCTCTCTCTCTCTCTCTCTCTCTCTCTCTCTCTCTCTCTCTCTCTCTCTCTCTCTCTCTCTCTCTCTCTCTCTCTCTCTCTCTCTCTCGGGCACGCCTCCCCCTGCTCTATCTTTCATCTTGGCTCTGGCTTCAGCTAGCACCAGGCCCTTTAATCCGTTTCCCAGCATCATCTTGCATTTTCCGCACCATCTATTTTTCCCTCCCATTTCCCTCTCTCTCAGTAAGTAAAAAAGATGGGAAATAAAATAGCTCCCCCTTCTATAGCTTCACACCTCTATAGAAAAGACGGTTAATGCATCTCTATGGCGTTCACTGTAGAGGAAAATACGAAGCATATGATGATAAGAATGTTCAGTCCCTTTATGCTTTCACTCTATCTCTTGCCGCTGGTTAAAAATTGTCTCTAGGGGAAGGAAGAAAGAAAGGAAGGAAGGAAGGAAGGAAGGAAGGAAGGAAGAAAGGAAGGAAGGAAAGGAAGGAAGGAAGAAAGAAAGGAAGGAAGGAAGCAAGAAAGAAAGAAAGGAAGGAAGAAAGAAAGAAAGAAAGAAAGAAAGAAAGAAAGAAAGAAAGAAAGAAAGAAAGAAAGAAAGAAAGAAAGAAAGAAAGAAAGAAAGAAAAGAAAGAAAAGAAAGAAAGGAAGGAGGAAGAAGGAAGAGAAGGAAGGAAGAAGGAAGGAAGGAAGGAGGAAGAAGGAAGGAAGGAAGGAAGGAAGGAAGGAAGGAAGGAAGGAAGGGAAGGGTTGACAGGACAGACTCTGAAGGAAAGGACGGACTGAAGGGGATAGACAGATAGATAGACTTTCTGTATTCTCTTACTGTCTTCTTCATAGGGACTGGCAACTAAGCGGGCCTTTAGTTACCTTGTTTTGTTTTCCCTTGGCCAGTCCTTTGTGATGTAAAAAATATAAAAAAGAAAAAAGACAGGATGGACGGAAGGGAAGAGTAGACAGGGCATGTTCTAGACAGGACTTCTATTGATGTTTTTCTCGTATCGGAGTTCTGTCTCTAAGGGAAGGAAGGAAGGAAGGAAGGAAGGAAGACAGGATAGAGGTTAGAAAAGGGTTGATCTAAATAGTAGATCCAATACGCCTTAGATCATGGATAGGACAGACTCTGAAGGAAAGGACGGTAGACAGGGAAGAAGAATAGACAGGACATGTTCTGGACAGGACTATTATTGATGCTGTTCTCGTATAGTACACAAGGGACTCTTCCATTTCGTCTTCCGGAAACTGCCCAGACGACGCTCCGCCATAACACTTATTTATCGTGGGTCTTTTCCTGCCTTTGAGTTACGGTTCACACTCCCTTATTGTTATTCATCCATTTTTTACTTCCCTTTATTGTTATTTACCCTTTTTTTACTCCCCTTTATTGTTATTCACCCATTTTTTACTTCGCTTTATTGTTATTCACCCATTTTTTACTTCCCTTTATTGTTATTTACCCTTTTTTTACTCCCCTTTATTGTTATTCACCCATTTTTTACTTCCCTTTATTGTTATT
>JACEEZ010018170.1:426192-433692 GCA_016584305.1 Chionoecetes opilio
CAAGCACAAAGGGACGGAAACTTCTATAAACAAAAGGAAAATCAACCGTTAAAAAAGCGAGCACAAATGATTTTCGAAAGGGTTCTTCCCCAAAACACGTCTTTGCATAAAAATCATCTACAACCCGTGATTCATCTTCTGTTATCCACATCTCTCTCTCTCCCTCCTCTCTTCCATCTCACGTCTCGTCCTCTCCTCTCTCTTCTCTCGCCCTCATTTCCCTCCCTTCTCTCTCTCTCTCCCTCTCTCTCTCCTCTCTTCCTCTCGTTCTCTCCGTCTCTCTCCTCTCTCCTCTCTCTCCTCTTCCCTCTCCTCTCTCTCCCCTTCTCTCCCCCTCCTCTCTCCTCTCTCTTTTCCCTTTTTCTCCCCTCTTCTCTCTCTTCTTTTCTCTCGTCCCCTTTTCTCTCTCTCTCTCCTCTTCTCTTTTCCTCTCTCTTCTCTCTACACACAACGCAATTTTCCTTTTTCTATTTCACTCTATACCACATTTTCACGCTTCGTTCTATTTTTATTGTTCGTGTCCCGTGTAAATACGAAACAAATATATGGCACGAATAGAAATACGCAAAATCTGGAGAGCTGGTAAAAAAGGAAAAATAACAATAGAAAGTCCCTGAAAATTGTATCTTCCTAATGTCCTATTTTTCTAAGCAATCCTCGTATGGCCTCGACGCTGACTTTCCTCTCGCATCCCAAACCACTCGAAGGACGGTCAGTGAGTGTTCAAAGTTACTACAACTCACTCGACTATAATTCACTTGGGTCCAGTTATCGCGCGCCAACTTTTAAATCAACGTAACTTCTCTCAAAGATACATTGGAAACAATTGTCTGCTGCGAGTACATCAGAATATGTTAAGTTTATCGATCAGGATTGTATATATAAGATAAACGTAATTGTGGATAGACTCTAGAATTGGCTTTTTTACAATCTAGAAACGACGTTGGTTCTATAAACGCAATTGTGGAAAGACTCTAGAATTGGCTTTTTTACAATCTAGAAACGGCGTTGGTTCTATAAACGCAATTGTGGAAAGACTCTAGAATTGGCTTTTTTATAATCTAGAAACGGCGTTGGTTCTATAAACGCAATTGTGGAAAGACTCTAGAATTGGCTTTTTTACAATCTAGAAACGGCGTTGGTTCTATAAACGTAATTGTGGAAAGACTCTAGAATTGGCTTTTTTACAATCTAGAAACGGCGTTGGTTCTATAAACGTAATTGTGGATAGACTCTAGAATTGGCTTTTTGACAATCTAGAAACGGCGTTGGTTGTATAAACGTAATTGTGGCGACTCGATAATTAGCTTTTTTACAATCTAGAAACGGCGTTGGTTCTATAAACGTAATTGTGGATAGACTCTAGAATTGGCTTTTTTACAATCTAGAAACGACGTTGGTTCTATAAACGTAATTGTGGATAGACTCTAGAATTGGCTTTTTTACAATCTAGAAACGACGTTGGTTCTATATACGTAATTGTGGATAGACTCTAGAATTGGCTTTTTTACAATCTAGAAACGGCGTTGGTTGTGACAATTAAATCACCGCTGTCAAGAGCAGAGGTTATGACCTGGTCGATGCAAAGATATATACATTTGCACTATAATGTAATATTCTCCCCTTGGCTATCTATCCTCATTTCCACTGCATTATCATTTTTACTTCTGATCATGACAGTTATACGCTACAAAATTCAGAGACAAAGTGAGATAAAATAATGAACATCCAATAACGAGTAACCTTTCAAGAGGAACCACCTGAAGCATACCGGGTTAGAGCGTCGTCAGGTACCTTCCATCACTATAAATATATACTATAATATATACATCACTATATTATACCAAGGCTGATCTTAAGCTTCATCATCAAAGGGCACCGCTTAATGGCTGCTTAACCCATGGAGGTAGTATGGGTGGAGACGCCCTGAGCCGCGCGGGTTAAAGCCAAGTCGGCCATATTGCTGTGGGTTACGGGAGCCCACAACTCTACTGCCAAGAAGAGATAAATCATCCCATGGAAGTATTTTGAGATTCCTGGGAGTAACGTCGGTCCATTCTAAGTGCAAACAGTGTAAAAATTAAAAAGAAAGAGTGGGTATCTCAGTCACCCAGTTATGACATTGCCCACAGCAGTATGGCGGACGGGGGAGAGCGGTGGCTTCACCAGACAACACAGACCGCGCGGCTCAGGGCGTCTCCACCCATACTACCTCCATGGCTTAACCCCTTCACACACAGATCTTTCCTTTGCTACATAAAATCGTATGTTGTTAGCCATAAAATTACGAAAAGTGACTGAATATACCAAATTAACTAGTGGACAAGGATACTAAACAGGTCATATCTATAAAATATTGCTTATATTCACTAAAAATCGTCTAATGGTACCCAAATTACAATCGAAATTACGTTCTGGGCCTCCAGGGGTTAAAGACCGTCATAAACTGGACTCATAACCCTCACAGTCATCACTTTAATACCAGTTACTGTGACCTCAACTCTCCCATTGCATTCCAAGGGCTAGTTCATAGAGTTAAGACCTATGGCTTTATAGCTGATTAGATGAGTCATAACCCAGTGCTATAAAGTCATAAGGATCATCACTCTTATACCAGTTACTATGACCTCAACTCTCCCATTGCATTCCAAGAGTAAGATCATAGAGTTAAGAAGACCTATGGCTTTATGAGTGATTAGACGAGGTTTTTTTTTTTTTCTTTTTTTTTTTTAATACATCTTGGCCTGTAGCGCCTGTAGGCAGTGACTTCTAAGACGGATGGTAGGCTCAGGAGGTTCACTTGAGGGCTGTGATGGTTGGCCCTCGCCCGTGGTGGCGCAGGCAGGATTTTTATAGTGACGCCTGTGATTAGAGGCTCATGCCGCCCCCCTGTGTCCTCTGATGCACTCGCAATCGAAGGTAGAGTTAATGGGCAGCATGTGGGTGTTCTTAGGCCAATCGACGGTGCAGAAAGGTTTTGGTTTTCTTCGGGGTTCGAACTCGGGTCACCGAGAACGCCACTCGGAGACGCTAACCACTCTGCTACCGCCTCCCCCATAACCCAGTGCTATTGAAAATTGTCACAAGAAGAAGAAGATTTAGTCATAAGGATATCATAAGTCATCCCACTTAAGCCTTCATACCTGCAGGCAACTAAAATCATGAAAAATTAGCCTTCGGGAGTTACATGGCCCGCACGACCCGAGAGACTAGACGGGTTATGATAGGAAATTCATAAAGGGTACATAGCCATTAGCCGAGCTCCGACGAGACACACATCACCTTGATAGCTTCTGGTAGCCTCGCGGATGTCTTCTCCCTTAACCCCTTGAGGCCCAGAACGTAATTTCCTTTGTAATCTGGGTACCTTTAGACGATTTTCATGCACATAACCATTATTTTTTAGATTATGACTTGTTTAGTATCCTTGTTCACTAGCAAATTTGGTATATTAAGTTAGTTTTTCGTAATTTTATGGCTAACAGCAGACGATTTCATATAGCAAAGGAAAATCTGGGCGTGAATGGGTTAAGAGTCTTGCAATGAGACAGTTCCTGGCACCACGATGTTCTGAGTGACTTGACAAAGGAGGGAGTGATAGATAAAAAATAATAGAAAAAGAGAGAGAGAGTGAGGAGAGAGAGAGAGAGAGAGAGAGAGAGAGAGAGAGAGAGAGAGAGAGAGAGAGAGAGAGAGGAGAGAGAGAGAGAGAGAGAGAGAGAGAGAGAGAAATTAGAGAGAGAGAATAAGAAGAGTGTTATAGTACAATGTGTGAATAATATAGTGTGTGTGAGAGAGAGAGAGAGAGAGAGAGAGGGGAGAAGGAGAGTAGAGAGAGGAGAGAGAGGAGGAAGAGTGGGGAGCGAGAGAGAGAGAGAAGAGAAAGGAGGGGGAGGGGGGGGGGGGGGGAAAAAAGGGGGGCCCCGGAAGGGGAAAAACAAAAACCCGCGGGTTTAAAAATTTTTTGGGGGCCCCCCCGGGGGGGGGGGAAGGGAAAAGAAAAATTAAGGGAGGGGGGAAAAAGGGGGCCCGGGGAGTAAAGGGAAAAAGGGGGGAGGGGGTTTTGGGGGAAAATTTAGGAAAGGGGGGGGGGAAAAAGGGAAGGGGGGAGAAAAAATTTTTAAAAAGGGGCCAGGGGAAAAAAAGGGGTTTTAAAAAAAAAAAAAATTTTAGAAAGGAAAAAAATTTTAAAAAAAAAAAAGGGGAAAAAAAAAAGGGGTTTTTAAGAAAGGGGGGGGGGGAAAGGTTTAAAAAAAAAACAAAAGGAAAAGGGAAGGGGAAAAAAAAAGAAGGGAGGGGAGTAAAAAGGGGAGGAGAGGGAAAGGGAAATGAAGGGGGGGGAGAAAAAAGGGGGGGGAAAAAAAAGAAAAAAGGGGAAGAAAATTTTAAAAAAAAGGAAAAAGGAATTTTTGGGTTTTTTAAAGGGGGGGAGGGAAGTAAAGAGGAAAAAAAAGGGGGAAGGGGAAAAAGCTGAAGGAAAGGGGGGGGGAAAGGGGGGGGAAAGGGGAAAAAGAAAAAAAAAGGGGGGGAAAGAGGGAAAAAAAAAAAGGGAAAAAGCAAGGAGAAAAAAGGGGGGGGAAGAAAAAGAAGAAAAAAAAAAAAAAAAAAGGGGGGGGGAAGAAAAAAGAAAAAAAAAAAAAAGGGTTTAAGGAAAAGGGGGAAAAAAAAAAAAGAGAAGAGAGAGAGAGAGGGGGAAGGGAGAAAGGAGAAAATGGGGAGAGAGGGGAAGAGAGAGAGGAAAAAATTTGGGAAAAAGAGAGAAAAGAAGAGGGGGAGAGGGGGAAAAAAGAGGAGAGGAGAGGGGGAAAGGGGAAAGGGAAAGAGGGAGGGGGAGGAAAGAGAAGAAAAAGAAGAGGGGGGAAAAAAGAAAAAAAAAAAAAAAGGGGGGAAGAGAAAAAATTGAAAAGGAAAAAAAAAAAAAAAGGGGGAAAAAGAGAAAGAAAAAAAAAAAAAAAAAGGGGAAATTGGGGGAAAAAAGGGAAAAAAAAAAAGAAAAAGAGAGAGAGAAAATTTAGAGGAAGGAAAGAAGAAAAAAGGGGGAAAAAATTTTTAAGTTAAGGAAAAGAAAAAAAGGGAAGGGGGTTTTTTGGTATTATTTAATAGTTATGGGAAAAAAAAAAAAAAAAACCCCTTTTAAAAACCAACCATAAATTGTACCCAATTTTTTTTTTTTTTTTTTTTTGTTTTGGTCACAATTTTACATGTTTTTGACCCAAAAAAAACCATTTATTTCTTTATTTTATTTCCTTTTTTTATTTTTTTGTTTTATATTATGTTTGATTTTAGGCTGATATTATTTTTAACCGTTCCCTACACATCAGTCTCTCTCCTCCTCCTCTCTCCTCTCTTTCCTCTCCCTTTTCTTCTCTCTCTCTCTCTCTCCTTTTCCCCCTTCTCTCTCTCCCTCTCTCTCTTCTCTCTCTCTCTCTCTCTCTCTCTCTTCTCTCTTTTCTCTCCTCTCTCTCCTTCTTCTACTCTTCTCCTCTCTCTCTCTCTCTCTCTTCTTCTCTTTTCCCCTCCTCTCCTCCCCCTCTCTCCCCCCCCCAACAACCAATTTTCCTTTTTCATTTCTCTTCAATTTTCACTTTACCGTTTCTTGATGTTTCGCATCCCCTCCTATCTCCCTCCTTCCTCCTCCTCTCTCTTCCTCCCTTTTTCTCCCCTTTCTCTCCTCTCTCTCCTTCTCCCCTCCTCTCTTTTTCTCTCCTTCCTTCCTTTCCCCCTATCTCTCTCTCTTCCCCCAACCCTTTTCCTTTCAACTTTTCCCAAAACGCCTTTTTCCCCCTCAATGTTAGGTCAACGTCCCTTGCTGTCCCCTCACGCCTTTTCGCAAAATTACCTTTCCGTTTACATTGCCCACCCCAAAAACCCTTGCCTTTTTATTTTTTTTTTTACCCCCACAAGGACCGGGTTAAAATTTAAGGGAACAAAAGCCAAACCTAAATTATTCCCCCCCGGAAAACAAAAATTCTCTTTTACTTTTGAGCCCCAAAAACGCTGTTTTTAAAATCTCTGTAACCGGTTAATAACGTTATTTTTTACGTTCCATGCCATATTTGGTCACTAATCCATTTTCACTTCCAGTAGCCAAATGATTTAAGTAAATGCATCTGTATTACATACATACATTATATTTTTAAGTCTACTGTATTTGTTCCCCTTGGAAATTTGGGACGATGTGGTTTTTTTCAAATAGTATCATATGCACACTTTTATTTAATTTGTGAAGAATAACTATTTTTTACCTTATATAATCATGAATTTATGTCTTCGTGATATGCATCACGTTCCCTTATTTGATTGCACCTTCCAATCGTGCAATCGTTAAACTATTATACTGCAGTTTGGTTTAAGAATATGCTTAGATTAATATCCAGTATTCGAAAAGGGATTATATATCGTGGGTATGTGCTTTAAATGTTTAACGTGTTCATAGGGCCCAATGCTTGGTGGCCGAATTTCGGGTGTGAGTGTCCTAACTTCGAATCCTTGGAGTACCACATGTAGTCATTGACTTCATTGATTAGGTTTATTTAATTAGTGGGCTGGTGATATTACGAATTAATATAGTTTTACCATGTCCATATATAATATTAATAAATAATTAGTGATCATGTCTTTACGACAACTGAGATTGCATACTCCTACACTACGCTTAATGTATTGTATATGTAAATGTGTTGCCTTATTTAAGTCGTATAATAATACAGTTCTTACGACATCTAAGGGTTTGATTTGGTTGGATACTATGCACCATGAAATGTATGGCTTTATTACCATCTATAAAAATTTAGTCATGTACAGTGGTACCTTGACTTACGAGTGCCCCAACTTACGAGTTTTCCGAGTTACGAGCAGTCGCTCGGTCGATTTTTTGCCTTGAGTTGCGAGCCAAAATCCGAGTTGCGAGCGATTTTTTTTTTTTTTTTTTTGGTACGAGCGAGCTTCAGATACGCCGCCGCTAGTTGGTGCAGCGAACGCCACAATATCCGCCCAGCATCCCGCGTCTCACTCGTTCATTTCACGTGGTTACCTCGCCGTGGAAGCCTCTCTGTTGTGTTGTGCTCACACAGGCGAATTCAAATGGCGGAGGGTGAGTGCAGTACGTTTAGCGGCAGTTCCACCCACAGCTGTTTCCAACAGCTGATACACAGAGTATAAACACTGGCGAATGCAAATGGCGGAGGGTGAGTGCAGTACGTTTAGCGGCAGTTCCACCCACAGCTGTTTCCAACAGCTGATACACAGAGTATAAACACTGACGCATGCAAATGGCGGAGGGTGAGTGCAGTACGTTTAGCGTCAGTTCTACCCACAGCTGTTTCCAACAGCTGATACACAGAGTGTAAACACTGGCGAATGCAAATGGCGGAGGGTGAGTGCAGTCCAATCATATAGGTACAGTAAAAAAATTGGAGTGGTTTTTTGGGGGCTGGAACGGATTAATGGCATTTCAATTAATTTCAAAGGGGAAAACTGATTTGATATATGAGCAAATTG
>JACEEZ010018170.1:441192-443692 GCA_016584305.1 Chionoecetes opilio
ATGACGAAACGAAGCCTTGGAGAACCATAATAATGATTCATCTCACCGGTAAAAATCTGAGTGGCGTGAATTATGAACGCAATCTATACCACACCCACACCTGTCCCGCCAAAACACGGTATATACAGGTGAATCACGTGAAAATCCGTGAAGATCCGGATCTTCAAGTCGCTTGTGATCCCTGTCTTACTCTGTGGTTGTGAAACATGGACACAAAATAGCGACTTGAAGAGACGAATCGATGCCTTTGGTAATAAGTGTATTCGCAGAATCATGGGGTATCGCTGGGATGATTACGTGTCAAATCAGCGATTGCACCGTGAGATTGAATCGAGGCCTATTACCTGCATAGTCCGTCAGCGCCAACTTCGGCTATATGGGCATGTGGCACGCTACCCTGAAACAGATCCTTCCCATCGGGTTGTATCTGTAAGAGACAATCCGGCGTGGAGGAGGCAAAGGAGGCGCCCACAAGGCTCGTGGCTGGGGCAAGTTGATGTTTGTTGTCGAGAGCTGCTTGGTATGGGAAGGGACCCTGCATGGGGACTCGCGCGTGGTGACCCCCGGGAGTGGCGTCGTAGGGTGGGCGAGCCGACGCGCCCCCCGGCGTATGCCCCCAATGATTGATTGACGTGAAAATCATTGAAATACGATCCTATAATGCAAAAACATCAAACAACCATTTTCATGCACATACATATAAAAAAAAAGTGATGTGTCGAAATGGAACTATCGGAAGTGACGCAAATAATAAAATAGATAAATTAATGATAGTAACAATAATGATGCCAGTAGTAAAAATATCAGAAATAATAATAATAATAATAATAATAATAATAATAATAATAATAATAATAATAATAATAATAATAATAATAATAATAATAATAATAATAATAATAATAATAATAAACAAGTGACGCATATAATAAAATATAAATAGATGATAATAACAATAATGATGAGTAGAAAAAATATCAGAAATAATAATAGTAACAGTAATAATAATAAACAAAAGTAACGTAAATGATAGAAGATAAATAAATAAAGGATAACAAAGATAATTACAAGAACTACCTCGTGTAGGTCTCACGGCCTCTTGTAGCTCCATATGTTCGTATGTCCTTATAATGATGCCAGTAGTAAAATATCAGAAATAATAATAATAGTAATAATAATAAATAAAATGAGTTCAACAAATCAACCAATCCATCAAGGCTCCAGTCAGTCGTGTGCCTAATCGGGGTGCAGTCAGTTCGTACACAAGTTGTTTCGTACACCAGTAGATTCGTCCACCAAAAAGTTGTTTCGTAGTCTATACGAAACCATAGTCGTTTCGTACACTCAGCTCAGAGTTGAACTTGACTACTAGAGTTACGAAACGACACCAGGTATGTACAAAAAACTCAAAATCAGTGTACGAAACAACTAACAAAACCTGGGTACGAAACAACTTGTGTGCGAAACTCCCTGTAACCATCCTCTTAGATCTATAGGTCTTGGTCCGGTCAGGTGCGAAACAGGCTAGGTGGGGGGGGGGGGGGGGGGTGAGTGCGTCTATTTCCGCCTCACACCCACCACCACCTCGAGGCTCAAAGGCTGACGCTTCTCTCCCACTCAAGCCCCATCAGGACTGCCTCTGTGCTATGAGGGAGCAAGCCTTTCCCTCCACACCACCATCACTCCTCTTTAACCCTTGAGGCCCAGAACGTAATTTTCATTGTAATATAACCACCATTCGACGATTTTAATGAACATAAGCAATATTCTGTAGATATGTCCTGTTTAATATCCTTGTCCATTAGCTAATTTGGTTTATTTCGTTACTTTTTCGTAGTTTTATGCTAATAACAGACGATTTCATATAGCAAAGGAAAGATCTGGGCGCGTAGGAGTTAAAAACATACATCACTCGGGGTTTTTTGTGTTTTAAGATTTTTTCGTACGTGAATGCAATAATATTTACGTTTGAAAAGGGGGACTTAATCGTTTTTTATGTGTGTTTTGTGCTTACAGTTATGATTTAAAGCTTTTTTTTACGTGAATTTATTACAATTTATGTTTGAGAAGGAAGAGTAACTCGTTTTTTTTGTGTTTTGTGCGTTCATATGTGATTTAAAGCTTTTTTCGTACGTGAATGCACTAAAAATTATGCTTGAAAAGGGGACAATCGTTATTTTGTGTGTGTTGTGCTTACGTGTATGATTGAAAGATTTTTTTTGAACGTGAAATGCACTAATATTTAGGTTTGAGAAGGGAGAGTAACTCGTTGTCAGCCAAAATATCAAGTCATGGCTGTAAGTCGAACCCTCGTCTTGGGAAATGACAACAGACACTCTTGCCACCAAACCAACAGTTCTTTCGTGACTTTCAACTGTTTATCTCTTATTTCATGTTTCTTTCCTTATTCATCTCTCTTTGTTTAGATTTTTTAAGAACCAAACGCGAGACAAAAAAGAATACTACTGTGGTTCCTTTACTCTCCTACCTACGGGCTACG
>JACEEZ010018170.1:448692-481192 GCA_016584305.1 Chionoecetes opilio
GTAAAAGACACCATAATTCTCGCAGACCTGTGATTCATGGATGCCACAAGAATAGATAAGACTCCCGCCGGCCACGTAGTTACGGTGAGGCACGCTTCCCCTTTATTCCCCTCACTCCTTCCCCTTTCCTCCCTCCCTCAGTCTTACTCTTTCCCCCTTTCCTCCCCTCCCTCAACCTTACTCCTTCCCCCTTTCTTCCCCTCCCTCCTTCCCTCTTTCCTCCCTCCCTCAGCCTTACTCTTTCCCCCTTTCTTCCCCTTCCTCAGCCTTACTCCTTCCCCCTTTCCTCCCCTCCCTCAGCCTTACTCTTTCCCCCTTTCTTCCCCTCCCTCAGCCTTACTCTTTCCCCCTTTCCTCCCCTCCCTCAGCCTCACTCCTTCCCCCTTTCTTCCCCTCCCTCCTTCCCCCTTTATTCCCCTCCTCCTTCCCCCTTTATTCCCCTCACTCCTTCCCCCTTTCCTCCCCTTCCTCAGCCTCACTCTTCCCCTCTTTCCTCCCCTCCCCTTAGCCTCACTCCTTTCCCCTTACTTCCCCTCTCCTTCTCCCACCTCCCTAACCCATCAAACCTCTCCAACCTCTACCAATCACCACACCCAAACAAGAAACTTAAATCATGTTTGTCTCCATAAGTGTCCATTACAGTTCAGGGTTTGCTCTTCCTCTCAAAACAATGGCTTCAGGGAGGTAACACTAATGCCTCTGGAATACAGTAACATCAAGGCGAAGTCTTGATCGTCGTCAGTCGACTTGATAGACGTCGCAGTCGCAGGCGAAGTCGCTAAAATCTACGGAGGCTAAGCAACATCAGGTGACATCGTAACAGGTAACAATTGCAACATCGAGGTAACATCAGACATTAGATGCTTACTGTATTTACGTTTTCTTTGCCACACAGATCCCTAGAAGGGTTTCCTGAATCAATCATGCTTATTAATGACGAGAAGGAATACAACCGGCGGCCACACTGCTGTTATATCCCCTGCATTCTTTACCACTACATTACAACTATAGTGACTACACTGCACCAATAACAAAGGTGAAACTAACACCCCCCCCCGCGGCTAGATTAGTCATCCGAAACAGATTATTGTAAATAGAAGAGGCTTGAAAATGTTTACTCACTCGAATGCAGGTTTACTGAGGACATCTTGGCAATGGCGGGACTATCACCTAGGCCCCCTATTCCTTCCTTCCCGCCTTTCCATCCTAATGTGTGGCGTCTCCGCTGTGACCTTGAACGGTGCCCTGTCTCCTGCTGACGTGCCCATGGGTGCTGGGTAGACCTGGGCAGTGGTGTGGCCTGCACTGTGACAAACGTACGTACCTATACGGTCACGAGGGTGGCAGCTGCGGGTGGCTTCTGTTGGGGAATGGTGATGTGCGTTTCGGTTTCAACTTCAAGTAGTCTTGGGTTTACTAGCTTCTTGCAATTCAATTACGTTATCTAAAAACTGTAGAAAATGCACAACAGACCTTTAAAACAATTATGTTTTACAATTTGTGTTACATTTTTCTTTTGCAAACTTAAACCTTTCAATTCACTTGAACGTCATCAGAAATCACAGTCTACAGTCGTCGTGTTTTGAAAAGTCAGCCAATCACAACCCAGGAGGTGTTCATTACTCTAAAAGAAAACCATGTCTCGAGTTTTCTAGAAAGAGAAAACGGGTCCTCAAAGAAAGACGGTAGCAGATGTGGTGTGCCTCGCAAGTCAACTTTTTAATTGTTATTTCTTTGTTGCAGTTGTCATCCGCTCTTTAAATGGAAAGAATAGCTGAAGATTCACATGTTCAATGGCGTCGGGAAGACGTTTTTAAGCTTATTGAATAGTATCAATAACAGCCTCCTCGCCTCACCTTTTGTTCCTCTCCTAACAAAAACTGTCTGTGTGTGATTCAGAATGTTATTATAGCAAGTATATCGGTTGGCCTCAAAGAAAGGACGAGTACAATTTGCTAGAAAGGAACTTCATTTCCTCGTTCCATCCGCTGGTGTAAATGGAAAAGAAACGCAGAATATATTTTAATGGCAAGAAGTAAGGTTTATTTCAATTAACAGCCTCCTCGCCTTCCTTTTTCTTCCCTTAATCTAAACTTTTTGGTGCGAATTCCAGATGTTATTTTTATGGGACAATGTTCTGGTTGCCTACACAAGAAATGTGAACGAGCTAACAATCTGAGAAAAAGAGTAATCATCCCGGTTCCTACTAAGAATAAGAGCAGAAAATATATAAGGTCACAGAAGTAAGAGAATTTATTTGCCTGCATGTCACTTTTTATTTTACTGCCATTTGTGAGAAAATTAGGAAATGACTAAGATTTGTTGCAAGACCAGAACCTTAAATGGAAAAGATAGTTAGCATGAAGAAAAAAATGTTCAATGCTCAGGAAACGTTTTTAAGGCTTCTTGGTGATTCAATAATCAGCTCTAGCCTCATCTTTGCTTTCTCTCATCTAAACTGTTGTCTTGTTTTCCAATTTTTCTTACTAGCAATGCATTCTTTTGAACTTCACAGTTACAACGTTGCACAGCATACACCAATTTCGAACAGAGTTCATCTTTCATCTCTCCTCTCTCCTCCTCTCCATCTCTCTCTGTGACTCTCTCCTCATCATCTCATCTTCTCTCTCTCACATCTCACTTCTTCTCTCCTTGTCTCCTCCTTTCCTCTCCTCTCTCCCTTCTCCCCTCTCTTTCTCTCTCTAGCATCTCGTACTCTCTCTCCTTGCCAAATCTTCTACTCGCTCTCTCTCTCTCTCATCATCTCATCTCTCTCTTCTCATCTCTCATACATCTCATCTCTTCAATTCTCCTCACTATCTCTTTCTACTCTCTTCGCTCTCTACTCTCTCTCTCTCTCTACGTCTCTCGTCTCTCTCTCTCTCTCTCTCTCTCTCTACGTCTCATCTCTCTTACTCTCTCTCTTCGATTCTTCTCTCTCTCATCTCTCTCTCTCTCGTCTCCTCTCTCACTCTCTCTCTCTTCTCTCATCGCTCCTCGTTCTCTCTCCTCTCGACTCTCTCTCTCTCTCTCTCTCTCTCTCTCTCTCTCTCTCTCTCTCTCTCTCTCTCTCCTCTCTCTCTCTCCTCTCTCTCTCTCTCTCTCTCTCTCTTCTCTCTCTCTCTCTCTCTCTCTCTCTCTCTCTCTCTCTCTCTCTCTCTCTCTCTCTCTCTCTCTCTCTCTCTCTCTCTCTCTCTCTCTCTCTCTCTCCTCTCTCTCTCTCTCTCTCTCTCTCTCTCTCTCTCTCTCTCTCTGTATATTTCATATTTCCTAGGCTTTCAGATTTCCCTTGTCCTAACTGCACTCCTTTCCTATTTCTTTTGTTCCCACACAGACATGCAATATTAGGTTGGGCGGTGGCGAAGTGCTACTGAATGTGTTGGAGAAGCAGTTTTTTTTTTCTTCACTCCTTTTCTTATCCACGCACCATTTCTTAGTAGAATTTAACCCCTTGAGACCCAGAACGTTATTTCCCCTGTAATTTAGGTACGCCATTAGATGATTTTAATGAATATAAGCAATATTTTATAGATATGACGTGTTTAGTATACTTGACCACTAGCTTATTTGGTATATTGAGTTACTTTTCGTAATTTTATGGCTAACAACGGACGATTTTATATAGCAAAGGAAAGATCTGGGTGTGAAGGGGTTAACTATCTTTTTCCCTATCTGTAACTCCTGTGTAGACTCAACTTTTTTTTTATTTTGAGTGTGGGTTGGCATTTTTCTTTCCTTTTTCTCCACTCTAGTGTTTTATGATTTCGTTAATTACCCTCGAGTTCCAACATACTTTATTTTGTGAGAAATATAGGTGTAGGTAGGTAGTGAAGTGTGTTCTTCTTGATTAGAGTAAGTGCATTTATCCATACATTCCCATTTTCATATCATGGTTTGTAATTTCATTTCTAATTTCCCTCATAAACTTCCTCCATAAGCTAAGTGGGTTTCAATTGTATTCATGTTCACACCCACCCACCCACCCACCCACCCACCCACCCACCCACCCACCCACCCACCCACCCACCCACCCACCCACCCACCCACCCACCCACCCACCCACCACACCCACCCACCCACCCACCCACCCACCCACCCACCCACCCACCCACCCACCCACCCACCCACCCACCCACCCACCCACCACCCACCCACCCACCCCACCCACCCACCCACCCACCCACCCACCCACCCACACACACACAACACACACACACACACTATTTGCTATGTTGCCTCCTCCTCCTTTGTCTTCCTTTCCTATCTTCTATATTATAACCCTCTTTCCATTCTTACATTTTACAATTATCTCCTTGCTTTCATGTCTGGTATGTCATTTTAAACTCATTTCTCATCTCACTTTTCCTCTTCCCCTCTCACTCCTCTTCCTCTTGAACCCTTAGTTATGCTTTTCCTTTCTTCCTCTTCCTTCCTTTATCACCGTCTTCCTTGCTGCCTGCTTCCACCCTCTCCTTTCCCTCCATCAATTATTCACTCTGTCATCAAGCTTCGTTCTCCACTAAACACCCTTTATATATACTTGATCTCAATGTGCTTTGTGAAGGCAAGACTTTTAAAATGGTAAGACATCTACCTCACTTACAGGCACTTGCAATATCTCTCTCTCTCTCTCTCTCTCTCTCTCTCTCTCTCTCTCTCTCTCTCTCTCTCTCTCTCTCTCTTCTCTCTCTCTCTCTCTCTCTCTCTCTCTCTCTCTCTCTCTCTCTCTCTCTCTCTCTCTCTCTCTCTCTCTCTCTCTCTCTCTCTCTCTCTCTCTCTCTCTCTCTCTCTCTCTCTCTCTCTCTCTCTCTCTCTCTCTCTCTCTCTCTCTCTCTCTCTCTCTCTCTCTCTCTCTCTCTCTCTCTCTCTTTCTCTCTCTCTCCTTTCACCCAGCTTGTATATCTTTTCAGTTTTTTCAATAGAGAATTTGTCAAATGCTCCTGAGTCCTCAGATATATGTTGATGTCTTCCTTTTCTTTTCGTACTCAGGTATCGATAAACCTCTCCATTCAACACGATTCTACACATTTCACCGAATTTTCTCATCACTTAAGATAACGAAGCCACGTAAAAAGTTTAATATTCTCGAGGTAACGTACCCTTGTAAGCGTTAAGTAGAGTTAAGTGATTGGTAAATATCTCGAAAATACGATATTTAAGCTTACACATACATCAACAGGACAAAAAATTAAAATTAAGCTGAGCGCGGCTGGTGTGGTCGTAAGAGATGATTGAGTGGACATATTTCTCCTCTTGGCACACAGGCCGGCCACTATCACCTCCTGCCTGATATAAACTAAATACACAGTGAGCGCTGTTATCAAAGAGTTATTATGGCCAGGAAAACTCATCACTAGTAGCAGAAATACGCTAATAGTGAACGGAGACTCCCAAAACAGCACAACCTCCATAATTTCCTGAAGGTAATTATGGCGGACGAACTCTTGCTTAGAAAGGATAAAGCCTATAATAACAGCGACTTTTAATGATATCAGGTCGTAACTACAGTAGAGTATTGGCTAACACTAGGAAACTCACTCCATTCCGAGGTAGAAAAACGTGCAGGTAAAAATATAATACGAAAAAGTTATTTCTACCTGCATCTTCAACAAAATTTAATAGAGTCGTTAAAAAAGGGGATGAAAGAAGATGCCTCCACACTAGGGTTGGGTTAGTTTAGGTTAGGTTAGGTAGGTTAAGGCTGGGGTTGGGTTAGTTTAGGTTAGGTTAGGTAGGTTAAGGCTGGGGTTGGGTTAGTTTAGGTTAGGTTAGGTAGGTTAAGGCTGGGGTTGGGTTAGTTTAGGTTAGGTTAGGTAGGTTAAGGCTGGGGTTGGGTTAGTTTAGGTTAAGTAGATTAAGGCTAGGGTTGTGTTAGTTAGTTATTAAGGTTAGGTTAGGTAGGTTAAGGCTAGGGTTGGGTCAAAGGGGTAAAAAAATTAAAAAATGATAATATTAATTTCCAAAAAAATCAAAAATCTGATTAATTCAAAACATCAAAATCTATCAGAAAAATATAGTTTAAATATAAAAAAAAGAGGGGCGATAAAACGAATCTTAACCAAAAGATGCCTCTACACTTTATAGTTCTGCCGTAAAGTCTAATCCCGCCTCTCCCAGACACTGAATATCACCCGTAAAGCACTACCGTTATCCCCGCGTCACCTGAACCACCGCCTAGTCCTGATATGCCCTCGTGTATATTTATTTACCAGTTATCACCCGGCTTTACTGTGCCAACAATAACACACACTCTTTTAATATCATTATAATTATTAATATTGCTATTAACAATAATAATAATAATAATAATAATAATAATAATAAAATAATAATAATAATAATAATAATAATAATAATAATAACAATAATAGTAACAATAATAATGATGATAACGGTAATGATGATGATGATAATAATACTGATAATAATAAATAATACTGATAATAATAGTATTAATAATAAAAAAATAATAATATTGCATAAGAGTGTAGGGAGATAGTGAAGCGTGGCAAGGCGTTACCGCAGAGCACAGTTTTTCCGCCACACCTGCTGTTCTACATTATTATTCTGTATTATACCCACTTGCTCACCCTCGCGCGCGAGCTTCATGTTAAAGCGAAGGCCGAGCTTCAAGTTAAATACTTGACAGTTCTTCCTTGTTCTTTCTTGGCTCCACCCCCCCCCCCAATGTAATTACCCACGACCCACAGGTTAAGAACCGCTGCCTTAAAGTAATCGTCCAGACCATTTCATCATTCCTGATTTAATGCAATCAAATCATAGCCATTAACGAGTATATCAACAATACGTCGTCACTTTTTGTATCCAGTCAGCCGTTTTTAAATAATCCGCAATCAAAATCTGCAAATTCCCCGAGTTCTCAAAACACTCTCAAGATTTGCAGACGCTCAGGTTCAGGCTCGGTGACGTAGCATCAGGGAGGCTCCTCTTCCCGCGCTTGATCAGAGGCACGTAAACACAGAGATAAATATAGTACTTGAAGATATTTGGGTATTTCTGATAGATTTGTTTTGCTATATGCCACATGCATGCATCCTTTATGGGTGCAGCATGCTTCCTTCCCACACACACGCCTGCACACCGACACCCTTCCCACACACACGCCTGCACACACGCCTCCTTCCCACACACACGCCTGCATACACGCCTCCTTTCCACACACACGCCTCCGTCCCACACACACGCCTGCACACCGACACCCTTCCCACACTCACGCCTGCACACACGCCTCCGTCCCACACACACGCCTTCACACCGACACCCTTCCCACACTCACGCCTGCACACACGCCTCCGTCCCACACACACGCCTGCACACCGACACCCTTCCCACACACACGCCTGCACACACGCCTCCTTCCCCCACACACGCCTGCACACACGCTTCCTTCCTACACACACGCCTGCACACCGACACCCTTCCCACACACACGCCTGCACACACGCTTGCATACACGCCTCCTTCCACACACACGCCTGCACATACGCCTCCTTCCCACACACACGCCTGCAGACACGCTTCCTTCCCACACACACGCCTGCACACCGACCCTTCCCACACAGACGCCTGCACACACGCCTCCTTCCCACACACACGCCTGCACACACGCCTCCTTCCCACACACACGCCTGCACACACGCCTCCTTCCCACACACACGCTTCCTTCCCACTCACACGCCTGCACACCGACACCCTTCCCACACACACGCCTCCTTCCCACACACACGTCTGCACACCGACACCCTTCTTACACACACGCCTCCTTCCCACACACATGCCTACACACACGCCTCCTTCCCACACACAAGCCCTCCACACACGTGTGTGTTGTGTGTGTATGTGTGTGTGTGTGTGCAGGAAGGGTGTTGGTGCGCAGGCGTGTGTGTGAGAAGGAGGCGTGTGTGAAGGCGTGCGTGTGGGAAGAGTGTCGGTCACAGTAACAGATTCACTGTCTGACACCGAAGTACAATCGCTCATCATAACATTTGCCGACAGGTGTCAGACAGAGTGTCTGCGGGCGTCCCTGTTCTGACGTCATCAATAACAGTCGTAGCCCTGTTGGAGGGAAGATTTTTTTTTCGCGCGCTTTTTACAAAAGTCGTGTTTTTACGGAAATAAAGCCTGGAAATCAATTAATTTTGGTGGATTAGGTGTTTTGAATGTACATTCAACATAATTAGGCAAAAAAAAATGGGTCTGGACGATTACTTTAAAAAATTATACCCTTCTATGTTAGGTCGCCATATCTGAACAGCCAAAATTCCGGACGCCTCACCTGACACCCATGACACAGTGTAGTGCATTCAGGAGAGGCATCCGCAATGGACCCATCTGACTACTGATAGCACAGAACGTATGCTGGCGATTATATATATATATATAATATATATATATATATATATATATATATATATATATATATATATATATATATATATATATATATATATATATATATATATATATATATATATATATACAACGAGTCACTACATATAAGATTGCCTCATTACTCACTGTTTGTGGCTATTGAACCAACATATTCACTATTTCGAGGTTAAAAACGTGCCACGTCTCAAGTCCAACGCTTTGAAAGGTTTCAACAAAAACAGCTGACTGACAGTGTCACCAGACCACCAATGAAAATCTGAATAATTCGTCAGAAATATATGTACAATCTGCAGTTATAAGAGTATAAATCCGATAAATATTTGTGCATCATGTTACAGAAGTTACCATAGTAAAACTGCATATAAATACAATACATGAACATTGGTTACCTTGTTGAGCTAAAATCGGCCCCCTTCGTAAATCGTCTCGCGGACGCTTATTTAACCTAAATAATTCTACAAAACCTAACACAAACCTATCCTAAACCTAACCTAACCTAAATTAGACCTAAACATAACTTAAATATAACTTAAATTAAACCCAAAAAACTATGTGTGGCGATCTGAGAGAAGTAAACATAACGAAGCTACAAGAGGCCGTGAGACCTATACACTTGGTAGTTCCTGTTACTATAACCTACATCCGCCTTCCATCCTCATCCATTAAAGTGTCTAGCCTCCTTTTAAAACTCCTTATTGACTCTGCACTAACCACCTGACGACTGAGTCCATTCCATCATTTACCACCCTACTTATGAACCATTTTTTTCCTATTTCCTTTTTATATCTCCGCTTTTCCAGCTTGAATACGTTACTGCTTGTTCTACCCTACTTACTAGCCGTGAGAACTTTTCCTACATTCCTTTATTATATCCCTTTAACCGCTTTAAAAAAAAACTTCTATCAGATCGCCCAAGATAGTTTTTAGCAGGGCTTGAAACGGTTTAAGGGAACGAAAACGAAAACCGAAACGAACGAAATTATGCTCGGAACAAAAACGGAAACGAAAACGTTATATATTTACTGTTCCTGAGCAAAAACGCTATTTTGAAATCCCGGTAACCGGTTAATAAAGTTATTTTTTCGTTCCATGCCATATTTGGTCACTAATCCATTTTCACTTCCAGTAGCCAAATGATTTAAGTAAATGCATCTGTATTACATACATACATTATTTAAGTCTACAGTATTTGTTCACTTGGCAATTGACGATGTGGTTTTGTTTCAAATAGTATCATATGCACACTTTTCATTTAATTTGTGAAGAATAATTTTGTTTTACCTTATATAATTATGAATTTATGTCTTCGTGATATGCATCACGTTCCCTTATTTTATTACACCTTCCAATCATGCAATCGTTAAACTATTATACTGCAGTTTGGTTTAAGAATATGCTTAGATTAATATCCAGTATTCGAAAAGGGATTATATATCGTGAGTAAGTGCTTAAATTTTTAACTGTGTTCATAGCCTAATGCTTGGTGCGCCAAATTTCGATGTGAGTGTCCTAAGTTCGAGTCCTTGGAGTACCACATGTAGTCATTGACTTCATTGATTAGGTATATTTAATTAGTGGGCTGGTGATATTACGAATTAATATAGTTTTACCATATATAATATTAATAAATAATTAGTGATTCATGTCTATACGACGACTGAGATTGCATACTCCTACACTACACTTCCTAAATTATATATGTAAATGTGTTGCCTTAATTAAGTTGTATAATAATATAGTTCTTACTAAGGGTTTGATTTTGTTGGATACTGTGCACCATGAAATGTATAGCTTTATTACCATCTATAAAAATGTAGTCATGTATAGGCATTATTATTTATTAGGGCTAATAGCATATTCATTACATGGTTTGAGAATAACGTTCTAACCTGTTTTCATTTCGTTCTAACCGGTTCAGAAACGTTATGTTTGGAGGAGGAACGAAAAACGAAACGTTAATAATACTGTTTCTGATCGGAACGAACCGTTTGAAAAATTATTTCGTTTTCAAGCCCTGGTTTTTAGGTTTAGGTTAAGTTATATTTAAGTTATGTTTAGGTTTGGTTTAGGTTAGGTTAGGTTTAGGATAGGTTTGTGTTAGGTTTTGTAGAGTTATTTAGGTTAAATAAGCGTCCGCGGGACGATTTACAAAGGGGGCCGATTTCAGCTCAACACAGGTCCAAGGTCAGACCACAGGACGGAGGCGACCGGGGGGGGGGGGGGGGGGGGGGGGGGGGGGGGCACGATGAGTTTAGGGCTGGTAATGTCTGAGGCGCGCCAGAAGGGAATGAAGGCTCGTAAGAACAAAAGAACATAAGAAAATATGGAAGCTACAAGAGGCCGTGAGACCTACACGTGGTAGTTCCTGTAATCGTAATAGTAAGAAATCATCGAGAAGTCTGGCAACAGTTCTAGGCGATGTGGTGTGTGTGTGTGTGTGTGTGTGTGGTGTGTGTGTGTGTGTGTGTAGGTGTGTGAGGTCCCAGCATTACCCAAAGAGCGGTAATAATGACCTCCAAGCTCGTACCAGGAGGGTGAAACTGGCAATCACAAGTCCGACTCGCGTGGACAAGACCATGGGTGAATAACAGCCCTCAAGTGAACCTCCAGGGCATACCATCCGAGCCCTAGAGGTCACTGCCTACAGGCGATGTAGGCATGAATACATATAAGAAAAGAAATAAAAATTAAAAAATTAAATAAAAAAGCTACACCGTGCCAAGACAGATCCTGAAATGTTTGTGGGTGTAAAGGTTCTGTTTATAATCATAACACTTTGTATGATCACTTGAATAAACCATCTAAACATTTGAACATGTCATCTTAGCATTGAAGTACAAGAACAGTGAAGAACGTGTTGAAAGATGTTGAGTGTTGCATCACTTTGTTCCAATCCTATGAGCAAGGGCTTTCCCGCATGACTTACTTATGGCGTGGTATTGGTGCTTGTGTTTTGGGTACACATTAATGGGATGGCATCCCTGCAACCAAAGGTAGGTCTACTAAACACTAATCATGGCTTCCACCAACACATCATATGAAAAATATCATATTTACGTCACATGCACTATTGTTTGATTATAAACCCTGATCTTACTCACACTGTATATGTGCTGGCAGGAGATCTGTGCAGTGAAGTCATTGCTTGAGCCAAACATTTCTTGTCAGGAGGTAGTACTGGAGGAAGGAGGAGCTGCAAAAGACTTCAGCCAAGGGCATTAGTTCCTGGGTTCCTGAGTAGTAAGGGGGCGGACATCCTAACACCCTAACACAAGGAAAACACTGCTATGGGTACTTAACATGTTGCATTCTTGTACGTTGCTGGAGCTCCTGCGATGTCTGGCAGTCCCGCGATGGCTTGCAAAACTTACCTGAAATGATTGTCACACTTAATTACCTTGCCCAATACATGCAAGGGGGGGGGGACAAGGAGCACCCACTCAATTAGTCTCTCTAACCAGTGTGGTAGGGTAGTTATGTGAGACAATAGTTAAGACACAGATGGAATTAGTATCTGGAGCTCATGTTAGACAGACCATTCAGATTCACAGGTGGGAGTTGGTGTGTCTTGACTCTGCAAGGCCTCTCCTTAATAGCATGACTCACGGGGGACATACAAGGGAGAGAGGGATGGGTGGACTGAGCTTGATTGGCTTTGTAGAAAGTGTTTGACAAAGTTTCCTACAAGAGGTGGTTGTGGTCATTTGAGTATGAAGGACTGGATAGGAATGTCTTGGAATGGATGAAGGAATTGCTTTAAAATATATGTGTTACAGATCACAACAAGATTCTACACATAGGAGTGACACCAATGTCTTAGAACATGTGCTTGACAACATATGAAAGCTTGAGATTGAACAGCAAACAACCAAACCTCCCAGTGTGATGGTGGCTGCATTGCATTTGGTCATTTCCTATTTAAGATGCATAAGAAACAATTGGCCGGGCAAAACTATTCTGGCAAATGCATGATTTCTCCATAATTTAACACTTCTGAAAACCCACTGTCAAAGATTGATATTCTGGGTGCCTCCCTTGGTTACCACTCCACACAAGCTTCACACCCTGGCACCACAGTCCCTTTTAAAACATTGATAGAACTTTTTTTTTAAACTCATCAAAAACCCTTTCTCCATCTAATCTGAAAGGACGAAATGTAACTTTGAGTCCTGTAAATTTACAATGAAGACATATTTCAAGCATTGCTGGCCTTAAAGAAACAGAGATGTTTGACAACCTTTGCAGAATACATACATGCCTACACTTCCAACGTGGAGGACACTACTCACCACACTGAAAAGACGGCGAGGCAGGCGCTTCAGTGCGAGCTACGGATTACCTCAAGCACGTTAGCTTGCTGTAAAAAAATATTTAATTGGCAGGAGTCCAGTGTCCCCGAGCAGAGTGGTGGCAGTGAGGAAAGTGGGGTTTCGGGCAATCTTGAAGAGAATAACCTTCCGTCCGACAGTCCCCCCAACACCCCTCTGCCGGAGCCACTGGAACCCCGCGGCCCGGGGGCGGCGCACCCCTGGCCCGGAGCAGTGAGGGCCAGTGGTGCCCCGCCCTGTGAAGACGATGTACCCGCGCTAACACAACAGCTCACAGCTCACTTAGCTTCGGCGGCTACACTCTGAAACAAAGACACACACTTAATGCAACATACTAAACATTATACACATTCACCATAACAAAAACTGGGTGCTACTATAGCGTGCGGTGACGCGGTCTACCGCACATTTGCACTATAGTGTGTGGTCTACCAGGACATTTGCAATATAGCGTGCGGGCTACCACACATTTACAGGACATTTACACTTCAGGTTGCAACTTACTATTGCTATAGAATATTGCAATTATACAATAGAGTATTATAGGAAAACAAATAAATCATCAGCACCTTTTCTTAGCGCTGTAGAAAATCATTAATTAAATGATCGTTATATAAGCACAACATAATGATAATGTTGATTATAAATAATACATAGTATTGGCATACACTGCGTATCATTTTCTTCATCCATGATAAACGAGGCTGTATGTTAGCTTACTGTTAATGACATATATATATATATATATATATAATATTATATATATATATATATATATATATATATATATATATATATATATATATATATATATATATATATATATATATATATAGCTACTTCGTATCACATCCAGAATAAATTATATAGGCAACATGTTAAATATTACATATAAATTAATGACATTTACTTCTTATATCCTTTAACGCATGACTTCGTATATCATTATTTTTAGAAATGCCACAAATAAGTCATGTGCATCTTTTCTCGGCACTTTGCAGCACGAGTGGTCAAGGTGTGATGGAAACAGCGCACTGCCAACGCCTACCATTGTCTTGAGAAGGAGGAGACTGAGATATGAGGTGCTTCCTTGACCCCCCCCCCCCCCCATTGTATAAGGTTGAGTAGGGTTCCGGTAGTCAGGTCAGGTGGGGTCTTGATAGATAAGGTTACACCGCACATTACAGTACGGCAGTGACTACAGACCCCGGGGTAGACGGTGACAGACCGCACGCAATAGTAGCACCAAAAGCAAAATGTGCAAGGCTTCAACGTACAAAATAAATAAATAAAATAAATAAATAAAAAGCTAGCCTATTCTGAATAACTTGTCACTGTAAAATGCAGCCAAAATGTGCAAGGCTTCAACGTACAAAATAAATAAATAAAATAAATAAATAAAAAGCTAGCCTATTACGAATAACTTGCTACTGTAAAATGCAGCCTGCGCCACCACGGGCTGAGCCAACCATCACACCCTTAACAAGTCACAACATGCACGCCCTAACTACCCCATCAGCCCTCAAGGAAGATTAGAAAGAATAGACTAGCCTACAGACGCGATATCCCGGGGCCGCGATTATGGGCTCAAACGTAAAAAGAAACATATTATATATTAGTTTGCCCTTTACCAATACTCGTTTTCTTTTACGTAAGGTAGAACATACGAATCTAAGAAAATAGGGAAGCTACAAACACATTCTAATATAATTATAGACTAATTATAGAGGGCTACAAGAGGCCGTGACACCTCTACAAATGGTAGTTCCTGTTACTTACACACTCTGTCCTACATAACACTATACCTACCGTAGATAACACTATAGTCACCAGTCACTTGCCACTGCACTAATGTCGCCAGGCGCTATATATTACGAATTTTAGCATCACTACAGACTTTTATGTGCCACTGAAGACATGTACAGTAGTTTATATTATGTACATCACACTACATGTCTTCAGTGGCACATAAAAGTCTGTAGTGATGCTAAAATTCGTAATATATTGTGCCTGGCGACATTGGTGCAGTGGCAAGTGACTGGCGACTATAGTGTTATCTACGGTACTTAATTAACAATACCTTCTACAACCAAGATTTTTATATTTATTTGTAAAGTATCTGTAATTATCGAAAATAATCAAATTATATACGTATTAAATATTCATTATTCCTCTACCTTAAAATATTTTACTTGATTATGGTTGATCTTGCATATTTAGTTTGCCCCACTGTTGCGCGAAACGGCAGCGCGAAATTCTGTAGACCCTCCATTCATCTCTCTTATTTCACTGGTTTCACAGCTTAACTGCTGCCCTGATGCATGTTACAGGCAACATCGAGGCATTACCTTTCCATGAGAACACTTACAAGTAATAATAGTTACTCAAAAGCTTAAAATATCCACTCAAATGTTCACAGTTCAATGCGGCGCGACACACCACCACCACCTCGCCGCCGCCACACCCTGACCCTCCCGCCGGTGTAGCGATCTCACCAGCTACCCTTGGCCCGAGTAGCTACACCTCACAAATACGCACTGAAACCCTGCTCCCTGGGTGAATAGTTGCTTGACAATGTATACCAATTCAGATTTTGGGTAAAACATGGTGGAAACATTGAATGTAGAGTAGTAATTAAAGTAGAACATAGAACATTTCCAACGAATGTGCCTTTGTCTCGAACACTACGTACCCTCCCCTTATACTGAAACACTGCTCCCTGGGATAGTTGTTTGACAATATATACGTTTTACCCAAGATCAGAATTGGTATATACGTGTACTATTATTGTCAAGCAACTATTCACCCTGGGAGCAGTGTTTCAGTGCGTATTTGTGAGGTGTAGCTACTCGGGCCATGGGTAGCTGGTGAGATCGTTACACCGGGCACATCACCGTCACCTTAATCCCGCCACATCCCCGTCATCTCCCCTCCCTGGCGCGCGTCACCCACCCCGCTACGCCCCTGGACCCTCCCCACACCTAGTAGGTCAAAGGGCGCCGCGAGGAGGCAATAATGAGGCTGGTAGTGTTGAATTATCGGGCGACCTACGCTACCCTCGTCACCGATTTAGGCACATAATTAAATTCCTGTTTTAACGCCTCATTGCTTCCCATTCCATGTCCCGCCTATAACATCACACCCGCCAGGTCATAGGCTCACTTACTACTCTCACTAGGCCTATCCTACATGGCTACAGCAATAGTTCTCAGCCACTTTGTAGAAACTCACCTGTGCGCGTCCTGTTTCCTGCACCGCCGCTATAATTCCCATCGTGCAACACGGGTCGTTTTTTTAGGATATAATTAATTTGAAAAAAATACGAATTAACGTGATATTATTAATTCTAGGTAAATAATAATGAAACTTTATGCTCGAAAATTTATTGATGGAATTAAGTAAACCTGTATAGTTTATTTCTCAGTAAGATAAGCTACCGTAGATAACAGTGAAGTCGCCACCTGCAGTGATGTCGCTAGGCACCATATATTACGAATTATAGCATTACCACTGATTTTTATGTGCCACTGAAGATGATACACAGTAGTTTATATCATGACTGTATAATCTACCCTGTTTCAGCGTTGTTTTATGCTTTGTATCTGCAAGTATAGACGGTTTCAAATTTCACTACTCGTTTTTTTTCGGGCGACGACGACAGCGGTACGACACTCAGTAAATAAACACTAGATGGCGACTCTACTGTTAGTAGCCACTTTGTAGATATTTTTGTAATTTGTTCATTTATAGCCATAATATGACACAGATCGACTCTCCAGATAGCCCCTTCTAACTGTCCTGAAATCATGGATGTAGAAATGTAGTATTAACGCCACCACACGTCTGTAAACAAAATAAAGTTGTCCTGGCGACTTTACTGTTATCTACACGGTAGAGGTCCCCGCCCAACAGTGAATTTACTTGTATCTCTGGGGTGCAGGTCAATTTTTTGTCAGCTGTATACTCGTGCAGTCAGCTAGCCAGATATACTTTGTACTCATTAAACTTACGGTGCACCATGACACAGTACAGTAGGCTATAGGACGCCTGTCTGATACATGCTGGTGTGATGACAACTGTGAATCACCATCCTGTGTACTGTAATGAGTTGTAATGTTGACTAATTACTCGTCGTCACGGTCAGCCCAAGGATATTAGAAAGATTTCTAATATATCGTTATATAATATCCTTGGGTCAGCCAGTCTGCCTCCACATACCTTCATGTCTAGAATCTCTGTAGAATTTAGTGGTGGCCTTCCGATCACCAATCTTGTAGACAAAGTGAAGAGCCCTTCTTGGTGCCATGGTAGCTGTGAATCAGGCGAGGAAAGCTGTATAAGGCTGTGATACGGGTGAATTGTTTCGTCCACCAAAGTGAGTTCGGTGTCAACTGGAAATTTACCGAGAAATGATAGAGTGGAAGTGCAAGCAATGTAACGAAACAAAGAAAGGAAGGGAGAGTACAAAGAGGAGGAGGTTAGAGGAGAAACAAAGAAAGATAAGGGAGAGTACAAAGAGGAGGAGGTTAGAGGAGAAACAAAGAAAGATAAGGGAGAGTACAAAGAGGAGGAGGTTAGAGGAGAAGCAAAGAAAGACAAGGGAGAGTACAAAGAGGAGGTTAGAGGAGAAACAAAGAAAGATAAGGGAGAGTACAAAGAGGAGGAGGTTAGAGGAAAAGGATCAATTAGAATGAGCGAAAGAAACCTGGATGTTACAAGAAAAGTGTCATAAAGAAGAGAAATGTACTACGTAGCACAAACTGGAAAATTGAAGACATAAGAACATAAGAAAGAACATTAGAAAATAAGGAAGCTACAAGAGGCCGTGAGACCTACACGAGGTAGTTCCTGTTACTGAACACTACCTACATCCACCTTTCATCCCCATCCATGAATTTATCTAGCCTCCCTTTAAAGCTCCCTAATGACTCCGCACTAACCACCTGTCTACTGAGTCCATTCCAAGACAGAACAGGAGTGAGAAAATATATAAAATGGGACAAGTTGAGAACAAAAGGAAGGAAAAAATAAATGTTCGAAAGTCATAACAGCCTACATTTATTTTTTGCATTCAAAACTTACATTGCTGCAGCTGCCTTATTTGTGTGCATTACAGAGACTCCTCCACATTAACACATTTCATGATGGAAGAACACGATGAAAATGTACTTGTGTATTCACTCTTGTAAACTGTTCCTTGTTCTGTGGGTAGGGCAACATAATTATATATGCAACGTTCTGTTCTTGACCTTTGGACTCCTAGCTCACACACGAGGTAAAAAATATCATGGAGCTATAATAAGAGTATGGTATGATATGGTATGATAAAGTATGATAAAGGTCAACAGTTTATTCGTTATCATTCAGACCTTTGTTGGCAGGTACCTTATAATGGCAGTGCAACTCTTTCCATCATGAGCCTTTTACATCCTTAACATGGTTCACTATGATAAAATACAACTGAAATTAAGAAGTGTAGTATTTCCTTCTCCTGTCATCAACTATCAGTCAGTAAACAGCAAGGGGTCAGGATTTTTCACCTCGTTAACAAAAACAGAGTCCTACATATAGTTAATATACTTAATATCCTTGGTCCAGTAGGATATTTACTTAACCATCATGTCAAAGCGCAAAGCTCTTCAATATACTCAACCAAACACAACATGGCACCTGCATGAACACAACCACAAAATTTTGAAACTAAGGGATCAAGCAACCATACAGCTACATATTTTCCCTTCCTTGTCCACAGCGCAGATTTGTACATAGAAAACCTCCCACTTGAGACTGCAATGGCATGAAGAGGAGGAGGTTACAAGTAAACAAGTAACATTACAAGTAAAGTGAAGGAGCACCACAGGTCTTATGTGGCAAGAAGCTATAACAGCACCACAAATAAATGGCTGAACACGGCCCAACCTTATAATATGTTAATTCAATAGCACAGCCCATCTTAAATATCTTAAAAGTATAATAGCAACCTTAATATGAGGATTTAATCATAGCATATGAATGGGTCAAATTCAACTGCCAAAGATATTTCACAAAAAACCTTGCCTATGAAAGTCTTTCCTAAGTATACCACAAACCTGCGATAGCATGCAATTGAAAAGACACACACAAATAAAAACTTGTAATTCAAACGTATAGCTGGCAGCATAAATTAGATAGCCTTCTATTCCTGCTCAAAATAATGCAATAGAAACTTTAGAGGTAGGAAAATATTCAATCTTCAAAACGTGGCTTACCACCTAAGATTTAATTTTGAACCTTCATTATCTCAGTGTGACAAGCAATGATTAATTATGTTGGGATACCAAACATGTCGTGAGGACGAGGACAAGTATTCAATGACAATCAATATCAGTCCTAATTGGATGGGCGAGAAACATTAGTCTGTCACTCATGCATGTAGTTCTTGTCTATAGGATAAGTGCAATGTAACTTAAGGTTTCAGGTGAGCAATCTCAGAAAAAGGAAGAATTGCTGATCCATGCTTCTTGATGGTGACAATATTTGTACTACCTGTAAAAATCTCATATAAACATTTGGCTGAGAAAAGGAGAGAACAAATTTAACAGGAACTATCACGTGTAGGTCTCACAGCCTCTTGTAGCTTCCTTATTTTTTTATGTTCTTATGTTCTTAACTCTTTAGTGTGGAAATACTGCTTAGTAGTTGGCCGCACCATCAAGACAGTCACGTCATCAGTGAGGTATTTCCTGGCTGTTCTGTGACATACATACTTCTTGAAATGTTTAACAGATTGGAATTTTTTTGATTCAATATAAAGGACTCATAAGGATTAAGTTTTAAATGGCAACATTTATGTCCTCTCTATGTAAGGATGCCTTCTGTAACCTTTTCCCAGTGTAGATGTCAGGGAATATTATGAATCTAATTGTCATCCTGTCATCCTATATTTCATTATTCCCTACACACACCACACATGCTGCATTACAAATCATTATGAAAAGAGTTCATGAAAAGATATTTCTAAAGCCTCAACACTCCCTGAAGCAGTCTACTGTGTTACCTAAGGAAACTTGTAACACAAAACAGACATTCATAAAGTACAAGTACAAGTACAAGGCTGATTGTTAAAGAAAATTGAAACAGCACGAAACCTGAACTCTACTCGGAAAAAATGAATCATTGAAAACCTGCAACACTACCTCAAACAGGATTAAAGGAGCAAACATATTACAAACAAATTAATCTCATATATTCTTAAAGCTACAATAGAATTTTATGAAATTTTCCTACAAACACTACCATATCAAATGCATGAAAATATATAGTATACTTTGTTTCAACACGTTAACACACTCAAGTTATTAGACTACCTATAACATCCAAAACAGTCTTTGCTCATTTGGTGAAATTCGATAAACATCCTCGCTCACAAACTCCCATCTATTCAATGACTAGTTCATTACAAAAGTAGCAAAACTATAACTGGTCTGTAATTAGCACTAATTTGGGTCCACAAAAGGAATAACTACATTATACTTTGTAGATAAATAACTCGGTGAGCATTATTGCAACTGTGATCAGGTGCATATTCTGTGTTTCTACTAAATGTTTTCCCTATGTAAGAGAACTATCTAAATACTCATAAAAGTTGTTTGTGTTCTACAGCATCAGCATGAGGGAAACGTGATATTTATCCCAACGAGCCAGAGCTTCAATGATAATTTTTCAGCTGAATGAGATGGAAATCAAGCAGCTCACAAAAAGTTATGATTTATCAATGCAAGTCGTTGAGGCATGACAGGACACACTGAGGTAACCTGCCGACCTGTGGCCTGTGACATGGCAGTGAAGGATGTCTCTGGTAGTGGCCTCAGCTGTAGTGTTTATCAATAAGTCTATCAAATGAGTCCCTGATGGCTTTCCTGTAAAGAGAGAAAAAAATTATTGCAAAAGAGTATCCCACACCTCACACCAAATGTATAGTCTGTATCTTTAACTGAGGGTAGACCATCACAGAAAACGGACCTTCAGCTATAACATTACAGGTGTCACTATAAAAATCCAGCCTGCGCCAACCAACGGGCGGAGGGCCAACCATCACGTCCTTCCATATGATAAATAGCCTACTGGCGCTATAGGCTTCAATGTAAAAAATAAAAAATAAATTAAAAAAATCCTAAACACTAAAAGTCATTGTCAAAAGTCATTGTCAAGAGGTCGTTGATTCCCTCAACTTTTTCCATTCAATCCAGACTCTCAATAGCGAGCAAGCTCCTGTTCCATCTCCTGCCCTAACAAACCCTAGCATCCAAGTATAACACGTAAACAACTCAATACAGGACATTCAGAACTTTTTCATTCAGTATATGCATCTCACCAAAAGAGCAAATACAGCGAATACATAACACAACTATATATACACGAACAGGAACTACCGCTTTAGGGGAGGCGGTAGCAGAGTAGTTAGTGTCTCCGTGTGGCGTTCTCGGTGACCCGAGCTCGATCCCCGACGAAAACCAAAATCTTTCTGCACCGTCGAGTTGCCTAAAAACACCCAAGTGGTGCCCATTAACTTTACCTTCGATTGCGAGTGCATCGGAGGACACAGGGGGTCGGCATGAGCCTCTAATCACAGGCGTCACTATAAAAATCCTGCCAGTGCCACCACGGGCGAGGGCCAGCCATCACAGCCCTCAAGTGACCCTCCAGAGCCTATCAGTAAAACATCCCTTACCTTACCTGAACACCTGATGGTTGAAGAGATATGCTGCGATGTGTCCGGTCTTTAGCGTCCTCATCTCACTGCCTGGCCACAGCTCGGTCAGCGGTATCATACCATTGCGCGGCATGTAGCTGTCAAACATAAGGAAAAGATGCACACAAATTGTCCAGGTAAAACAATACATAAATTATTTAGGTGAAACAATGGCATGTAGCTGTGAAACATAGGGAAACTAGGGGAGGGGGGGGGGGGGGGGGGGGGCACTCAGTAGAGCACATACCTCCGCCCTAATATTTCATCAATTGGTTGCCATGGCAACAGTTGTGATTCGATTTCATCCAAAATTAAATCTGTTCTTCCTTATACCAAATAGACTTGGTATACCAAGTTTGGTCCAAATCTATTCGTAACTTTTCGAGAAATCCTGTACACTAACTAACAAACAAACAAACAAACAAACAGACAGATCGGAGTGAAAACATAACCTCCCTCCAACTTCATTGGCGGAGGAAATGATGCACACAAACTGTCCAGGTAAAAAAATACATAAATTATTTAGGTGAAACAATAGACCTTTCATATCTGTGTGGCTAAACATCAAATGCAAGAAAATAAAATCTGGCATATATCATCATGAAAAGTGTCAACACAGATATGACAGGGGTGCAGTCAGTTCGTACGCAAGTTGTTTCGTACACCAAAAAGTTGTTTCGTAGTTTATATGAAACCAGTCGAAGTTTCGTACACTCAGCTCAGAGTTGAACTTGATTACTAGAGTTACGAATCGACCCCAGGTATGTACGAAAAAACTAAAATCAGCGTACGAAACAACAACAAAAACCTGGGTACGAAACAACTTGTGTACGAAACTCCTTGTAACCCTATGACACCACCTACCCGTCATTCTTGGCTGCCACGATGATGACGAGGGTGGGGTCCACAGGGATGCTGAAGTTACCCAGGTGTGTGCACTCGTCCATGATCCCCCTCATGAACTGCACTGCTTCCCAGGTGAGGGCGTCCTTCACCGGCATGTACGGCTCAAACTTGACCTCTCGGGTGTTGACGGCCTGCTTGGGTCTGATCCCCACTGGCGTCATGTCTGGCCTGAACACCCGTGACTTGGATTGCCGATACCCCATCAGGACACTTTTTGAGGCTTTCTTCTGACGGCTAGCGGCTGATAGGCCCAGGGCACGGAAGGGGTTGAGCCTAGGAAGGGACAGACTCAGCCCTCCCCCTCCTGACGCCACTCTCTGGGGCGCCACAGACTCTTGTTCCTGTGTTCCCCGGCACTCCTTGGCAGTACCGTTATCTTCTGGTCCTCCATCAGGTCCTGCACGTGGGACAGGCCCCTGGGGAACTCTCGGGCAAAATCCTTGCCAGCCTCATGGTATACCGGGAAGTGCTGCAAAGGGTTCAGGGTATTGCTTGGCGGTGACTTGCATGCCAATCCTTAATCCTGATAATTCTTAGTCTTAATAATTATAATCCTTGTATTACCACTTGTTAACAACGCACATAAGGTGAGTACAAGAGGATAAAGCACACCACTCACCCCTTCTGGAGACTGAATCATGTTGAACAGCTCCTCTCTGAACACCTCGCTGGAGAAGTACTGATTCTTGAGCATCTCCCAGTTGATGGCGCCACTTAGCACACCCTGCCAAACACCAAAATGATCTGGTATTACTTCTCAAAAACAATGCTAACACACAGCCCACCCTACTATTCATATCTTCAAGCTACTGAACTTCACATCTTCCCTTGTAAGCACTGACCATTAACAGTAAGCAGTGACTGTCAGCCAATAATCTAACACGACCACCACCCTCATACTCATCTTTTTCCATAACCATGTACTATAGAATGAGGGGAAAGCCATGGAAATTATCAATAACACCAAACAAATACAATTATAGGTAACTAATGACTGTTAACTCAAGAGCTCATGTTTCTTTATAAGTGACATTCATGATGGTTCTGCCCAATTAACTAATGACTGTTAAATCAAGGAGCTCCAGTGTTTTTTACAAGTGACATTCATTCTGCCCAATTAACTAATGACTGTTAAATCAAGGAGCTCCAGTGTTTTTTTACAAGTGACATTCATTCTGCCCAATTAACTAATGACTGTTAAATCAAGGAGCTCCAGTGTTTCTTTATAAGTGACATTCATTATAGTTCTGCCTTAGTGGGCCATGGAGGTACCTGTGTGAAGCACTGAGAGGCAGTGGTCCAGGAGAGGCACGGGACCATGGCCAGGGGCTTATGCCAGTTGGTCGCAGCTGCCGAGGCCATCTGAGGAAACCACCGTCACCACCACCATGCCTCGTTTAATTGTTGCCTTCTGTCCTCCACCTAGCCACCTTTCTCCCCAATGCCCTGACCTTCACCACCAGGCCATTTCTCTTGCCCTATGCCACCGTCAATAACACTATAGTCGCCACTGCACTAATGTCACCAGGCGTCATATATTACACATTTTAGCAACACTACAGATTTGTATGTGCCACTAAAGAGGCATGCACAGTAGTTTATACTATGTACATGTCTTCAGTGGCATATACATGGCATCTGTAGTGATGCTAAAATTCATAATATTCACCTATAGAATTCCCCTGGCGACATTAGTTCAGTGGCGACTATAGTGTTATTGAGGGTAGCTACAACACTGACCTGCGTGAACACTCCTGATGCTGTGGTCCATGACAAGCAGGGGATCAGTGGCAGAGGTTTGGGCCAATTGGTCGCTGCCAGAGAGGCCATCTGAAGGGAAGGACTAAAATATTCAGCACTCTTAAGGACAAAAACTTAGAATTGCATCAGGAGTGAACACGTGTGCCCTATGTTGTATTAGCTTCTCATGCATCCGTCTGCTATATTCATGGAACAATTAATTTTATTCTTTTCTTCATAAGTCTTGAAAATTAAAGCACTCTAACCTCATAAAATATGAAGGGAAAAACTGACAGTAAACAGAAGAAGAATCTACTATGACTGAGCAATCAAGACGTCCTAAGCACCAGTGCACACCGAGGGGTAGGAACACTCACATGGCCCCCCATAGATATCCCCGTGATGCCCAGGGGTCCCAGGCCAAGTCGCTCACACCAGTGGAAGATGACTAGACTCTCCAGCACCAGACAACCGCCCATCACAAACAGGTCAGACACATTGTTGAGGCTGGACCACCTGCAACCAAAACATGATCTGATCAGGTAACACATAAAAACATGAGAAAATAAGGATGCTACAAGAGGACGTGAGACCTATACAAGGTAGTTCCTGTTACTTAACACTACCTACATCCACCTTTCATCCCCATCCATGAATTTATCCAGCCTCCTTTTAAAGCTCCCTATTGACTCCGCACTGACCACCTGACGACTGAGTCCATTCCAATCATTTACCACCCTATTGTGAACCAGTTTTTCCATATTTCCTTTTTAAATCTACGTTTTTCCAGCTTGAATCCGTTTATTAGAATCACACATTAGAGACGTGTGACAATGAAGGTGTAACTGAGGTCCTCCTGGTGGCATTACTGTTAATTACTTTATTAAAACTTATTAAATTATTAATATTTATTTTATTATTACTTATTAAAGTTCTGACAGTGGGGAAATGTCTGGCTGGCACACTATCTCAATGCTCCTGTCTCCCTGAATTGATCCTTACCTATACCACAAGCCATTACCATACCTACCTACCATACCATTACCATTACTGTCATTACTGAATAGGTACTGCAAAATATGATCTTTACAGGTTTTTAAGATGAATGACAGTGCTGACTCTATCAATGAGTGATGATTATGTTTGCTGCAGCTGATCAGCAATACCAAACAGCACACACTCAAGATAAATATGAGATGTTCTGCTGCACTGTGCACATAATTGTTCTTAATAAACTTATTCATTATTAATATACATGCATAGTGTTTGCCTCTCTCAACTGCCTCTATATAGTTACTGAATTTGTATTCATACTTATCTAATAGAATTCATTGATACTCAGATGTAATGTGATATACTTTGTCGTACAACCTTACAAAATAGAAATATTAACCCCTTCACCCCCAGATCTTTCCTTTGCTATATAAAATTGTCTGTTTTTAGCCATTAAAATTACGAGAGGTAACTTAATATACCGAATTAGTTAGTGGACAAGAATACCAAACAGGTCATATCTATAAAATTTTGCTTATATTCACTAAAAATTGTCTTATGGTACCCAAATTACAATGGAAATTACGTTTTGGGTTTCAAGGGGTTAAGAACTCACAGCTGGTCCTTGGGTTTTCTGCCGCCATAGAAGGGTTTTCTAGCATGATGGAGGCAATGCCGTGATCATCAAGTAAAGGTTTGGCCATTAACATCTTCCTGCGCCAGAATCCCTGCAAAGAATGAAGAAATATAATCCACTGTAGTGTAGTGCCACAATGTGCTTGATGTGGTCACTCTGGTTACCTCTACGGCTTGAAGAGTGTTGCAGCCGAGGAGAACTATATTCATCAAATGAGATATAGTCTTTCCATTTTATCAAGCCACCTGTAGAAATTATCCACCAACCACCCTCTCAATTAGTAGTGTTAGTTTTGTCCCCCCCCCCCCCCCCCCCCCAGTGAGGGAGGTATTGTTCGCTCACCATAGGGGGAGAGTAAGAATGTATAAATATATAATTATAATGGTAATGGGTAGAAATTAAGCGACTAAAGTGACTTGATATATTGGAAAGACTATAGTTTTTTCTTTGTTTCTCTTCCCTCAATTCTTTCATTTTTTTCACTATTTCACCATAATATTGTATAAGGTCTTAGTTTTTTCTATTAACTTCCCTCAATTCTTCCATATTTTTTTCTCTCTCCTCTTCCCTCAATTCTTTCATCTTTTACAATTTATAATAGTAATTATTATAGTAACAACAATTTTTTATAGTAAGAACCACCAGCTTACATGGTCTCCTGTGCCGGCCAGGTGGAGGCAGGTGGGCTTGAGGTGAGGTGAGCGCCACACCTTGGGCAGCACCACCTGGAACCTGGCCTTCTCGGACTCCTGGGGCAACAAGCCAGGCAGCTGGTCCACAAAAGGGGAAGTGAACTCGGCCTCCCACACCAGATGGTCTCCATTGTCCACCTCCTGTGTGGGGAACATAAGAACATAAGGAAGCTACAAGAGGCCGCGAGAACATAACAAAATAAGGAAACTACAAGAGGCTGTGAGACCTACACGAGGTAGTTCCTGTAGTGACAGGAGATACAAACTCTCCCTACTCCACAACCAGAACTCAAGCTTCACCCCCTGCTCCTAACCTTGGTGATGGAGACAGGGTGCGTCTTGTCCACCAAGTGCTGGCATGTCTCCCGGTTGGATAGGATCTTACGGAAGTCAAATATCCTTCGAAGATTTTCAGGCTTCCCCCATCCACGTCCAAAGAACTTGGTGAGAAGGATGCTGCGATAGATTTGATCCACTCGACTCACCATGTCCAGAAGCAATGCTCAAACATCGAAGAGGACACTTGTGGAAGGAAGAAAAGCATAATGTGAGTGCATGAAAAAAAAGTTGAGCTGACACCTACCTATTACTCTATATAAAGATACTCTAGGAAGAAGGTGAGGCGATGCAGGTCACAAGAGGAAGAAAAATGTGGTGGACGTAAACACTAGCCTCTCTCCTCCCTATAAACAACATGTCATATCTATAAATGTAATTATTTGCGACGGAACCTCAGAGAGAATGTTTCTTAGAATCCAATAAGGCAAACAGAAACCATACTCCCAATTGTGTAGGGAATTTCGGTCCTATTGTAAAATAATACCGAAAAAGCACCTATTTTAGGCCAGGAAAAATAAGTCGGTGTCTCTGAAAACGACCGCGAAGTCCTCGTCCATATACTATCTATAGCCTTGCCCCTCCCACCCCTCGCAGTCCCCCTACAATTACCCATCCATTACTTTACTGTCACGCTTTACAGCTGATTAAAAGCACGTATGTATACACAGTAGGATCAAATTTTCTAGTATAGTAACATATATACAATTTAATTCATAGATTAAGAGATACATACAAGTTTCTTATCACTTCTACTTCTCGCGCCCTCAAGTAGCTCTGTCCGGTGTTTGGTGTTTGTTTACCTTCTTTCACCTTACAAATGAGTCTTGCAATGCGCGAGTTCCTTATTTCTTTCTTGATTTAGTTTTCATCAGTATGGTCCAAGGAAAAAAACAGGTACACATTATTTTTATCAGGAATTGCATAATGAAATTTGATCGGAAACTATATAGCCATGCAATTATATAAAAACTGCCATTGAAAAGCCTTATTCAAAACAAGAGTATGCGAAACTTCTGCAAGCAAAGTAAATGAATGTAATGAATATGCTGAATACTACACACAAACAATCCTTTTATGCTTATTGAGACCAATCCAGCCTATGGCAGCAGCAGCAGCAGCAGCGGCAGGGAGGGAACAGCTGTGCAAGGTAAACACACGTCGGGGCTGTGGGCGGGTGAGTCCCTTGCCAATATTTTCCATACATTTTCCTCTAACACCGCACATCAGCCCGCCAGATTGGGACTGTTAGGGGCTAGATCAGTGTTTGTGGTCTGTAGTGGGTGAGGGGGCTGAGGGCTGGTGATGGGCGGGGCCGGGGCGGGGCAGTGTGTCGGGGTGCCATCACAGAGGTTAATAGTCACCCCTGAGTGACACACCGGCTTCAGTAACACCTTCCACGCGTGCAGGAATGCATTGAAGGTACAGGTAACATGCAGATGCAAGTGAAACTGTAATGATAGAGGTTAAATGGGTTCATGGAACTGTCGCCGATGGGAATTCTCGCCGAAACACCAACCGAGAACTCTCGCTGACGTGGAAATTTTAACCTAATCTGGACATTGGCACCTAAATTAACCTAACTGATCAAGCTTACCCTCCAGTGAGGTGAGGTTACGTAATCAATGCCCAAGTTAGGTTAGTTAACTAGCAGGGGGTCTGCGCCCCTCAGTTAAGTTGGGAGAATTGACTGAGACTGCATATTTACCGTTTAATACAATTCACCCTATTTACCAATACTCTTCTGACCTAACTGGGGACTGTCGATATAGTATTAGTATTACTCAATATGATTAGTTAATGGCAGACTAACAATTACTTTAGAGGAACATTTTGATATGGCCATGTAAATAGAATTAATATCAAAAGTAAATAGAGCCATGGTAAATCAAGTAAGACTCCTTGCACACTCCAGTATCTCTTACAAAATGTTAATGGCAATTATAAGAGATAGAATTGATGAGAGTCCTCTTAAGGGAGTTCCCAGGAACAGGCCTCAGATTACATTTGATTAGATTAGTAACTGTCATATGACCTTTGTGGTTTGATTAGGAATTCTAGACTACTCGACCCACGTGACAACTCGCCCCAGACAGCTCGACCTCGCTGCGAGACAACTCGACCTCGCCTAAAAGACAGCTCGACCCACGGAAAAAGACAAGTCGACCCACATCGGCGAAGGCGGAGAAAGCATTTACTATATTTGTTACTGTTTCCACATGTCGCCAGAAATTTGGCCGGGAAAAATTAGTCAGGGTCTTATAAGCTTTAATGAAACCTAACCTAAACTTATAGGTTTTAATGAAACCTAACCTAACCTTATCGGTTTTAATGAAACCTAACCTAACCTTAACCACAAAGTATACCTAACCTAACCTAACCTAACGACTTGTCCTGGGTCGACTTGTCCTGGGGCAAGTAGTCTCACGATTGGGTCGACCTGTCTCGGGTCGAGTTGTCACTTGGGTCGACTTGTCCAGGCTCCTTTGATTAGGCTTAAGATGTATGTACTCTTATTATTATATATATATATATATATATATATATATATATATATATATATATATATATATATATATATATATATATATATATATATATATTATCATTATCTGCACGAGAACCCAGCTTACCCAAGGCATCCCAAAGTGATTCAGTCATTTCTCCAGCAGGTCAAGGAAGAATGACATGGCCTTTCAGATGATTCCTCCCAGACTATCATCCTCCCCGCCCCCCCTGGACTCCCTGCCCCCCGTGGCCTGCCATGGAGTGGACGACGATGACGAGTTTGACCATTTCTCCTCCCACAATGCTTCCTTTGACATCACAGGTCAGTGGTCACCTGGAGGGGAGTGGCCCTCAAGTGAACCTCCAGGGCCTACCATCCGGGCCTTAGTAGTCACCACTGCCTACAGGCGCTATAGGCACAAATGTAAAAAAAAAAAAAAAAAAAAAGTTATAACATAGGCCGACTTATGTCCCTTTCTACTTACGACCGGTCAGTCGGTCCCAATCACGGTCGCAAGTCGACCACTTGGTGTATACATTAGTGGGATATCCCCACCTCCCTCTTCACCCCAGGGGAGGGGGGGAACCACACCAACACCACCCTCCTTCATTCGGAAGGACGGCTTTGGTGGATCATTTCCACATCTCATTTCTTTATTTAATTTTCCTTTGTTTAAGGTACTGAAGCAAGGCCTCGGGCTCCGTGCTCTGGGGACAAGTCTTGTGCTCCACACTTGTCCTCTGTGAATATTCCACAACAGAAGATGTCTGGTAACTTGTTATTTGTGTGGTAGTTTGGAAACCATGGTTTGAAAACCACATCCAAAGGTTGTTGAGTTTTCAATTTGGTATTTCTGCAGCACTATAAGTATTGCTGAGCTACAAGCTTCCTATCTTTCCTGATAGAAGTAAAAGGCTAGTTAAGGTAGACTGAACAATACCAGGGAAGAAATGGCTGCCAGAAATCCAAGCCTAAGGGGACTTGGCTGCCCTGTGTTTCTAGTAGGGTAGGGCATGCCAAGGAACCCCTAATAGGTCGCTCAGGCATAAGCCAAGTATACTAACCACCATGCCACGTGGCCACTAGATGCAAAGTTTGCAAGTCAGCATGCATAAGTTTAGCCTCAGGAATGAAGTATCACTGGAGCACATGTGAGGCAGTTACCAAAGGCCAAAACTTTGCAGTAGGAAGCATAATATTTGCTAACTTTAAAACAAGTAGATTTATTATTTGGAGTTTTTTTGTATTTCTGTCTAGGAACTGTTAATCCTAGAGTACTTAATCTTTATTACCCAGATTGTGATCTACAATACCTACGAGTTTGGGGACTGCCAATAAGCGGGCTTTTTGCTCTTCCCTATTATTTCCCTTGTACAGTCTTCTGTGATGTTAGAAAATATATATAATAACATCGCTAAGAAAAATCAGACCTGTCCTAACTTCAAATTATTTAATGCATTTGATTGTGAAGTTTTTTTTTTCGCATGACCAAACTATTAGAAAGATCCCTCAGGCTCAGGTGTAAAAACAAGTAGAGTTGTTTACATCCCTCCCATTGCAGGTCTGTCGGACAAGCTGCCCCCAACACCCGAGTCCAGTCCCAGCCGGCTGCCAGGTCTCCGCTTGGGGCCCGGCGCAGACCCAGGGCTGACAGAGGGGCTGGAGGACAGCATCAGCCAGGACTCAGGGGTGGACAGTGCAAACCATCCTCATGAGTTCTCCCCACAGCCCCTGGGGGAGGGTCATCCCTGCTCGCGTGAGGACCTGGGGGGAGGCGAGGCTGGGCGGGCAGACAGGGAATTGTCGGACATTGAACAGAATGATGTGGATGACTTTGGTGACTTCCAGGCTGTGTGTGGTGTGGGCAGTGAGGCTGCAGGGGAGGGGGAGGGGGAGTGTGTGGGTGGCGTGCCAGGCACCACGAGGCAGGATTGGAACACTTGCCAAATATCTAGTCAGCCACTTTCCCAGGAGTCTAAAAACTCCAAGTGTAAAGAAAGTGAGTCTTTCAGACAAAAGGCAGACTGCTCCCCTCCACCTTTAGACTGTGTAGGAAAGGACTCGGTAGTGGATGAGTTCTCCTCAAGTTTTCCAACTGCAAACGATGATGATGATGATGATGATGTTGACTTTGGAGATTTTGCCTCGCATGATGCAGCATTCAACCTGTGCAGTGGTGCCAACATTGATGAGGACAAGTGTAGTGCAGAAAACAGTGTTCATTCCCATGATGATGATCCAGTGCCTGAAATCAGCACAAGGGAAAATGGTCATGAAGAGATGCCTTCAAGTGCAAGTGTTAATCAAAACAATTCACCTACTGAAAGATTACAAGCTAATGGAAACTCAGAGGAAAATTCAGCCTCCAAGACAAGTAGATCGGTAAGAAGTATGGAGAAACAGAGCATTGATGACGAGCAGCAAGGAGTGGGGAGTCCTGCATCCCTCCCTCCTAATGGAATTGTTACACCAGAAGAGACTAATATGGGGACCCACATCACCTCAGAAGTGACTCAAACCCCTCCCCTTGATGCTGGGGAAGAGCAAGGGCCAGCAGACCGGACGGCCTTCACTCAGGAGGACATTAGGGAAGACTCAGAAGAACCCGTAGTGTTGGATCCCACCGCCAGTGCCTCAGACGGTGTCAATGAGGAACAAAGAACAGCTGATAAATCAAGGTTGGGTAATGAAAGTGCAGTGCCAGAAAGTGACAGACCAGTAAAGGGAAGGGAGGGGAAAGTGAAGCCCGAAAGTGACACCGCCGAACATGTTGGTGACGCGTGCGAGAATGAGAATGAATCTGACTTTGGTGATTTCAATAAAGCAGAAGGTGATGATGATGACGATGACTTAGACTTTGCCGATCTGAGGAAACAAGTTGAGGAGGGCACGTTTGGTGATGACAATGTTGGTGATGATGGTGATGGTAATGCAGATGATGGTGATGATTTTGGTGATTTTGGTGATTTTGCAGCCTCAGCAAACACTGATACCAAAGCTGAATTCAATGCTTTTGGTGACTTTGAAGTGCATGATAAGGGTGTAGCTGAGGATGACTTTTCCCAAGATATAGGTGATGACTTTGGTAGTTTTAATGCCCCGGAGAACAGTGAGGCGCTGAGTGGGCCGAGTACTGCAACGGTAGAAGTGCCTCATTTTGCAGCGTTTACAACCCAGGATGACGAAGACTGCAAAACAAGTCCTCTTCTGCAAAAG
>JACEEZ010018170.1:486192-591972 GCA_016584305.1 Chionoecetes opilio
CAAACGGAGGCTCGGAGGTGAGTGCAAAAGGCAACGTTGAAAAATACACTCGACCCTCCTTTCTCCGGCCTATAAGGGGATAGCCTAGTCCGTGAACCTCAAAAGTCCGGGAACCGCGAAAGTCTGGGAGGTGTAGCCATTCACGGACTTTATCTGGTAAACAGTAAGGTGTACTGGTTTTCTAGTACGTTTTAGGTCCTTGGGCGGCACTACGGGAGGCATTGTGGCGATAATACTCACCCCGAGCAGCTGTGTCAGTAATTGTGTACCCGCCCTGACCCATAGTGGCGGCATCCCTGAACCAGTGAACCATCCTTGAATGGCCAGGAACCTCGCAGCGCGGGAAATTTGAATGCTGTACTTTCCTTAATGTCCCGTACTGTTCCAAACATATGTCCGGCCATGCCAAATATGTCCGGGGGCGGACAATGACCGGGAAATACGAAATCCGGCAATAGGAGGTCCGGAAAATGGAGGGTAGAGTGTAGTTTGAGGCTTGACTAAATAGAGGATATAACTATGCTTTATATGTTATATTGTAAGTGGGAACAGATGGTCAGAGGAAGAATGACTTCATGTTGAAGAAAGATCAGATGGTTTACACATTGAACAACCATCCTGTACAGTTCAGTCAATATATCCTTCAATTTCAGGCCAGGAATCATCGTCTTAGTTCATCCGTTAGTTCATTCATAGTTAGTTATAGTCAGCCCAGCTTGTCCTGGTCCCTCGGGTGGAGCTGGTCAAGTCCGCGGTGGTGCCACATCACCCCACTACCTCTGCCAGGTCACCACCCTCTTAACCTCATTCTCTCGGATGACCAGCGGGTGGGGCTGTGTCAAGGTCACTCGGCCGGCCGCGTCGCATGAGCTACTATGCCAAGTGTAATGGAAGGTATACAGACTCGTTTTTTACCATCAAATCGCAAGCCATTCACAAAACCATGCAGCCGTATTATAAAACTATACGATTAGAAAATAGTTAACGTAATAGCTAACAGTATGAGAGAAGGTCCTCATCAGCGTGTCAACGGTGAACCGCTGCGAGAATCCCACCACTCCACCCGAGGGACCAGAATAGGATGGGCCGACTATAGTTAGTTACCGGTAGTTACTTTACAGGAACTACCACGTGTAGGTCTCACTGCCTCGTGTAGCTTCCTTATTTTCTTATGTTCTTATCCCATGTTACTGTATTATATAACTGACAAGATATCAATCACTCTGAATTTCAGGAGCAGATTCCCCCCGCCAAGTTTGATTGGACGTCGAGTGGGCTGACCAACCCCCTGGAGGGTCCCGGTGAGTGGCAGTGGGGGGCAGTGAGTGGCAAGGGGGGGGGGGCAGGAGCTAGCGTAAGCCTTCTTCTCCTTCATACATTATTCCATTTACTTCTTTTTTTTTCGTGCTGTTGGTAGGCTTTGTGACGTGTGTGTGTGAACATTGTGGAGGATTTTGGATCTTTATTTCTATATTTTTTATTTCTCTCTCTCTCTTCTCTCTCTCTCTCTCTCTCTCTCTCTCTCTCTCTCTCTCTCTCTCTCTCTCTCTCCTCTCCTCTCTCCTCTCTCTCTCTCTCTCTCTCTCTCTCTCTCTCTCTCTCTCTCTCTCCTCCTCTCTCTCTCTCTCTCTCTCTCTCTCTCTCTCCTCTCTCTCTCTCTCCTCTCTCCTCCTCTCTCTCTCTCCTCTCTCTCTCTCTCTCTCTCTCTCTCTCTCTTCTCTCTCTCTCTCTCTCCTCTCCTCTCTCTCTCTCTCTCTCTCTCTCTCTCTCTCTCTCTCTCTCTCTCTCTCTCTCTCTCTCCTCTCTCTCTCTCTCTCTCTCTCTCTCTCTCTCTCTCTCTCTCTCTCTCTCTCTCTCTCTCTCTCTCTCTCTCTCTCTCTCTCCTCTCTCTCTCTCTCTCTCTCCCCCCTCCCATCAAAGCTATCAATTTTTTTTTTTTAACAGTGCATTATAGAATGTTACAGTGTAAGGAAGAAAATGAGGGGCAGTTGAAGCTTGGTAACAAACAATAGACACCTCCTTCAAAGAATGAAAACTCATCAGTGTAAGAGTGAGGAGAAATTAGAAAATAGACAAATACACCAAGTAAAATAGAGGACATTGAAGAATAAGTGGCGAATTTTTTATAGGAAACCTCCAAACGTAATTGATGTGTTATTGCCACAAATGCTTTCAGTAGACATGGTTCACCTTCACCAATCACTGTACAAGACTCAGCATGAATCAGAACAGCAAGCAGGTTGAATGTAAGGTTGACTCACACTTTCACTGCACCTTTCCCTCCCTCACCCTGATTTTGGCATCTCACTGTTAACGAGATCTGATGTCATAGTGTGAGAATCAACCCTCCCTGTGTTGTCACTGTGAAAGAGTTGAATTATTTCCAGTTTCAGAGAGTACAGTTGATGTCTGGCACTTTTCCCCCTTTTTTGGCATTACAATCAATCAATCAAAGAGTACAGTTGAGTTATGCAAGGGTTTCAGGAGGATCAGTTTCGAAACAATCCACTTTTCTCTCTTTCTAGGCATCTAAAAGAGCGGTTTTTGAAATGAGATAAAGAAGCATTTATTTCGGGTAATAGTCAGAAAGAAAAAAAAATTTAAACAATGCTGAGTGTAAATAATCTGCCTTGTGGACTTCATGTAGTCTTAGATGCAACACACTTTCTCTTGATCTCTTGATGCTTGGTCTCCACATAAACCATAGAACTTCAGTAATATTACAAGCTTGTTGGAGCTTTGTGAGTATGGAGTTTTGCAATAAGTATCTAGTAATTACTATGTTCCTAAGTGACCACTTTTATGGTGTGCTGGTTGTCTCTGCAATTGCTTTTCCTCTGGCCGGGGCCACTGACAATAAGCTCTGGATCAGTGTGAGTCAAACACACCGATTCTTATAATCATTCCTCTTTTTGGACTTTTCAGCTTATAGTTCATCCTTATTTGGCTTGGATCTCCTCTTAACGAACAGTAAAATTGGTAAAGGGGCGACTAATGCTCTGCTGGCAAGTGAGTAAGGTGGCCAGGGGCTTGGTGGTGGTGATGCACGCACCCTGTCGCACTGTGTCCCGTCTGCATGCTCTCCTCTCATGCCTTGGTCTTATCACACTGGCTTACTTATTTGTATTTTGCTTTTAACCCCTTCATGCCCAGATCTTTCCTTTGCTATATAAAATTGTCTGTTGTTAGCCATAATATTACGAAAAGTGACTGAATATACCAAATTAACTAGTGGACAAGGATACTAAACAGGTCATATCTCTAAAATATTGTTATATTCACTAAAAATCGACTAATGGTACCCAAATTACAATGAAAATTACGTTCTGGGCCTCAAGGGGTTAATGGCTTTCTTCAGCTTGCACTTATGAGAAATCCATGTCTGCCTTTTGCACAATTCATGTCATTATTTTTTTTACAGAAGAAATGCATCATGTCCTTTATATAGTTTATAGAAAGATTACCGTAAGTTTTGTGGATGCAGTGCCATGGAATGTTTTAGTCAACGCTGAGCCCTAAAGGAGAGTTCTCTATAACACAGGAGGGTTCTTTATAGCATTAGTGATATCGCCTGTCACTGTATGCTGTAATGGAATGCCTTGTGAATAGTGTTAAGTGTTTCTTACTTTTCTACTCATTTGCCTGTTATGACTTGACATGCAGCCTATGAAGTTCTCTGTGCCAAGTGGACTAGTTTATTTATATTTTTTTATAGTCATTTTAGGCTTTTTTTTTCAGTTCATAACCTCGATGTGTATACAGGTTGAAGTTCCCAAACTCGGCAACCTCGGGACCAGCGCCGAGCCGAGTAATGGAATTTTCCGACTTTTAGAACGTAGATATATTAAGGGGAAAAAAAGCATGAAAATCACAAAAAAAAATCCTGGACGTTTGGGAGCCATAATACCAATAACAGACCTGTAGAAGTACACAAAATAACAGTGTACACAACTCTACAGTCACAACACCACTGAACAATAACAACAAACAAATCGGCGGGAGAAACCAAGCGGCCTAGTGTGGTGGCACCTAACAGCCGACCTGGCAACTACGCGCTGGGTTTTGGGTGTTCTGCCGTGTTTTGGAAAATCCGGAACTATAGCCGAGTTTTGGGTGTTGCCGAGTCTTGGGATGCCGAGTTTGGGAACTGTCAACCTGTATAATAACGTTAAGGATCAAGTGACTATTGCCGCATTAGTCACAGATATTAGAGTAGTGACTGGCTCACTTATTGACTGATCTTGTGACAACCTCATGTAAATAATGGTGCACATATATACGTTTGTGTCACTCTTGTGGCATACCAATGAATGTCTTTGTTGTAGCCTTAACATAGTTGTTTAGTAAGAGTATACTTGCTGTTAACTTATGTACTAGTATGGTTAGTGATGCAGAGTATGAAATAACTGCATGGAGCATTACTGTGATGTTATTTCTTTTTATTTTCTACCTCTCTCTCTCAAGAAGAATTGACCCAGGTTGAATAAAGTGTATTCATGGCCTTAGTCATAATCATATACGTATTAGCAAAACATACCAAAAATATCATCTAGCTCTACAAGTATATCAGTATTAACATAATTACCATAAGAATATCAGTATTAGAAGCATACTATTAAATTTGTATGACCTATTTATGTAAGTACTTTATTAATTTCATATGATTAAGCTATTAATTCATAATTATTGAATGCTGTACTTCATTTCCTGCTCATTAGGATATGATATGATTTAATGTTTATTTACAGTGTGACAATATTTACAAACTTTTAATCTAATATAAGAAGATCCATTCCACCTCACAGCCTCTGATTCATTAGTAGGTATATATATACTCCACCTCACAACTGTATAGTTGTTTTTGTTTTTTTACGAGGCAAAAATTCCATTCTATCTTAAGGTCTCATGCTTAAAATTATGCCTATGTTTACCTAATAATATGGTTAACTATGAAAAATACAACTCAAATTTAGAAGAACTGCAGTATTCCCTTCTCCTGGCATTAAATATCAGCCAGTAAGCAGCAAGGGGTCAGGATTTTCACCTCGTTAAAAAAAACAGAGTATATGTAGTTATGTTTTATTACTGGATCAAATCTTTGTCTCCTGATTTCTTGCTATAAGCCTCAAGTTATCTGCCTCACAGAAACTTTCCTTACTCACCCCCCTGTCCCAATTCCCAATTTATGATCTCCATCCCCCAACAAATGCACATCCTTCCTCTGATCTAGCCTTTCTGCTTTAACGTTTCGTTCCTTTCCCCTTCAATCACCGTTTCACTCTTTCTCTATAACCCCTCCCATAGACCACTGTATACCTGGACTGTTCACGCGACAATGTTTTGAATTGCGGGGCTGCATAGGGGCCCGCGGGGCGCCCGACAAAGAGATATAGTGGTCTATGGACTGTCATATAGACTGGTTTATCAGTATATATAGTATACTGTAATCTTCGTAAATGTTTGTTCTATAATATTATCAAATAAAAAACAGTAAAACACGCTAAAGAAATGCCATTACGAGACTATGAAGAAATATGCATTCACTTCAACTCTTCGCCATTTAAAACTTTGCGAGTCAACTTTTATCATGAAGGGTATCAATAGAAGCGCAATTTTATTAGCTTTCCATTGATGTATTTCATTATCTGATAAATTAATTAGAACCATGCATAAATTAGCATTAAATAAATACATAAAATCATCAATCGGGTAATTTTCCCGATTGATGATGTTATTTATTTACTTATATATTTCATTTTCTGATAAATGAATTAGTACCATGTATAAATTAGCGTTGCCTAAATAAATAACCTCATCAATCGGGAAAATTCCCCGATTGATAATTTTATTTATTTAGTTAACACTAATTTATGCATGGTTCTAATTAATTTATCAGATAACGAAATATAGCAATGGAAAGTTATAAAATTGCGCTTCTATTGATACCCTTCATGATAAAAGTTGACTCGCAAAGTTTTAAATGGCGAAGAGTTGGAAGTGAATATTAAGTTCATGCATATTTCTTCATAGTCTCGTAATGGCATTTCTTTAGCGTGTTTTACTGTTTTTTATTTGATAATATTATAGAACAAACATTTACGAAGATTACAGTATATCATATATACTACTAATAAACCAGTCTATATGATCCGTATATATATATATATGAATCCGAGCGGCCCTCCGACTTCGGGCCCTTGCGCGACAGGCCGATATGCCGTGCGCAGTCCAGGTATATAGTGGTCTATGGCCCTCCCCTTTATTATGCTTTGCCATAGTGCCATATGACCTCTGATGTCTGGCACATTTTCCCTTTTTTTTTTAGCATTAATTCAATTCAATTCAATTCCTGGCAGGCCTAGAGCAGGAGTTCCTGAGCGAGGGTGCAGATAAGGGGTCCGGGGGGCGGGCCATCAAGAGTCCCCCCACACCCTCCCCCCTTGTGCAGCAGATCCTGGGTGGGGGCATGAGCAAGGTGCCCTCCCCTGCCACGCCCCTGCAGTCCCTGGCGCCGGAGGTGAGGCAGGCGGTCACACAACTCCCCAACTTGTCCTTCATGCGCAGCCGAGTCCTCATGTTTCCCATCCGGGGTGACCAGTGATGCAGGGATGACAGGAGTGTGTCAGGCTGGTGGATGTGGAGGTGATGGAAGGTTAGTCTGTAGGCAGGTGTTCCTTGACCTTTTGGAGTATTCCTTTGCCCTTTGGAGTATTCCTTTGCCCTTTGGAGTGTTCCTTTGATCTTTAAGAACATAAGAAAATGAGGAAGCTACAAGAGGCCTTTGGAGTGTTCCTTTGCCCTTTGGAGTATTCCTTTGCCCTTTGGAGTGTTCCTTTGCTCTTTAAGAACATAAGAAAATGAGGAAGCTACAAGAGGCCTTTGGAGTGTTCCTTTGCCCTTTGGAGTGTTCCTTGACCCTTTGGAGTGTTCCTTTGCACTTTGGAGTGTCCCTTGACCCTTTGGAGTGTTCCTTTGCCCTTTGGAGTGTCCCTTGACCCTTTGGAGTGTTCCTTTGCCCTTTGGAGTGTCCCTTGACCCTTTGGAGTGTTCCTTTGCCCTTTGCCCTTTGGAGTGTTCCTTTGCACTTTGGAGGTAATGTTTTGTGTGTTTATTTTTAATTTATTTTTCAGTGTGAACGTATTAGAATTGACAGTACTTGTAAGATTTTTTTGTCTACCAGATGTTTTGAAAAGTAGGCTTTTACCTCCACACTTTAAGTACGGAACTCTATAGTAAAGGATGTGTTCATAAGGTTTAGAAAATGTTCAGTTAGTATGAAAACTATTATGTTCCCTGAGAATCTTGCCTCACATTGTGTTTTTGATTTTATTTTGAGGCATAGGGTGTTCTTGCCTGGTGAACTGCTGCTATCAGAGTAAGGGTTAGTGTTCTGCATTACACACAGCCACTTCAACTCCTCTCAGTTCCCTATGAGTGGCAGTAGACAATGCTCACTCTTGTCTCCCTTCCCCACATCCCAGTCTGTGTGTGTGACTGATATCCTACTTGATGACGAGTGATAATTTCTGCCAGACAAAGCCCATCGTGACTCGGTCTTGGAGTCACATAGAGCTGCCAAAATGATGAAGTACAGTAAACCCTCTAATTTGAACCCGTATGATTCGAACTTTGGATAATTCGACCTTTTTCAGGTCCAGTTCAAACTTTTCAACAACTTTCCGTAATCCAAACTGAAGTTTATGCTTTTAAAGATAATACTTGTCCAGGTTTCTTGTCTTTCGAAAGTTTACAGTGCAGCATTCGGCATTCAGGGGAAGATAGTGTGTCTGTGCGGTCATTTTATTCATCACCATGTGCTACTAGTCATTTTGTATGTGTGTGTGTGTGTGTGTGTGTGTGTGTGTGTGTGTGTGTGTGTGTCGAGAAGATATTATGTAATTAACATCTCCATTCAGGGGTGTGAAGCCAAAATTTCTTGATAAAAAATAGGACACGTTTTTGTTTTGACATTTCTTGTTAGCTTTGTAATTCTTGTAATATTCTAGGAAGGTGTGCTGCTAGGAAATGTGTCTTGATTCTGAAAATTCATGCTTTCTCATGGGACATCTGTATATTCTCTAAGACCCGTGAACTTCCTCACCCATTATACACTTCAGATAAATCAAAATTCTCAAGTAAATTGGATGGACCATTTCTTATGAATGTTCAGTCTTGAAACAAGATTATTATATTACACATGGAACACTAAGGCTGCCTAAGAGTGGATGGCTGAGCATTCTATTATGAAAGCCTTAGAAGCCGTATGTCGTCATATACACTAGAATGATCTTGTTTGATGCCTTGGCCACCTTCCTGCAATGGCTTGGCTCATGGCAGCCTCTTGACCCATAGCTTTTCAAGGGGTTTGGGATGAAGCTGATGTTTTTTTCATGGAATGGGGCACAAAAGCTCCAATTATCTTCCTGTTGCCACTTTTGAGGGAATACTTCTGGAAATTCATGCCATAATTTTCATTATTTAAATTTACTTATAAGGCAGCATTTGCATCCAAGCTTGTCCTGCATAGTAGAGGAATGATCTAGAGCTGTGCTGCAAGGCAGGGGCGTGGCAGGGATATGAGGGTTTGTGGTATTTATTGCACAGTGAGGCTGGGACGGATTGCTCCTATATTGCACAAACTACAGCTCTCTTGTTTGTCTGGGCTGCACTGTCTGTCCCTGTATCAGACGGGAAGGTCTAGGGAGGCCTACAAATGGTTGTGTTATAGTATTTATATATATTCGGATAAGATTCGCTATGAATTGCTCTTACGGAACATTCCAAATAATAATCCAGTGCACAGAATGTTTGTAATTGCTTAGTATAACTTACAGAACAAAAAATTTATTTCTGATTATTGATAATAGAACTATGTATTGTGAATTATAATAACTGGCCATGTAAATACCAGCATGTCAGTGGTAGAAAAAGGAATTGGCTAATTTATGGTAAAACTTAAAAAGTGTATTCTATGCATTTTCCCATTCATTGTACAACTTAGGAAGATTTATGAACAAGTTATGAAAGAAGAGGTACAGTCATGTTAAGTATTTTTAGAGCTGGTCAGAGTAAGAACAGGAAGTCTCCATCTCTGTTACCGTTGCATCGTACATCAGCATCTGGCGTCCAAGATGCAGCGCTGCTCTCAAGTGTGGGAGTGTACGGGACATTTTATGATCCACTGTCTCCTCAAACTTCCTCTGCTAATTTTTGTTCCTTAGCACCAGTGATACAAAGTTTATAGGATGTCATTTTAGAGACACAACAATATTTGTTATAAAGTAGCATTTCTATGATTAAAGTTTGATAATGATAGTATACAGAAGGTACATATTTTCCTGATGGGATTCCTGTCCCTTCCTTAGACAGGAATTACAGTCCTTCATTGGAGCGGGATGGTGCCTCTGTAACCATTGTCTGCTTCCAATGTTACAAGGGAACAAAAAGCTACTGAGACAGTTCATTCGGCAAAATAATCCTGCAAGCGTTTCCTTCACAGTGCTGCCAACAGAGGTGCGACATACCAGTATTTTCCTGTTATCCTAATCAGTGTGAGAAGATGGTAAAAGATGCAGTGTTTGAAGTGGTATATAAGCTTGTAAAGATGTGTATAAAGACCAATATAAAGCTACTGAATTACCATGTATCAAAACAGCTATGAACCTGCTAATTTTGTAATTGCCTGCAACTTATTTCTAGAGTATGAAACTGACAAACCTGAGGTGTTATAATTGTGGCACCCTCTGCTGATACAAGGTAAACTACACAAATCAAAAAAATATGAAAACGGCATTTAAAAATTAGCGGGCTGAGACAGTGCAAGAAAATCCCGGCCCACTCCACTCTGGGGGTGGAAGGAGGGAGCCGCAGAGTGCTCCTTGTTCCGTTCCTTTCCCCTTCCCTCACCGTTTCACTCTTTCTCTATAACTCCTCCCCTTCATTATGCTTTGCCATAGTGCCATATGACCTCTGATGTCTGGCACATTTTCCCTTTTTAGCATTAATTCAATTCAATTTAATTCCTTGGCAGCAGTAATGGATGTACCCAGAGTGCTGACTGGCCCAAGCATCACTAGCCTCAGTCCGATTCAGACTATAGACAGTAATGGATGTACCCGGAGTGCTGACTGGCCCAAGCACCACTAGCCTCAGTCCGATTCAGACTATAGACAGTAATGGATGTACCCGGAGTGCTGACTGGCCCAAGCACCACTAGCCTCAGTCCGATTCAGACTATAGACAGTAATGGATGTACCCGGAGTGCTGACTGGCCCAAGCACCACTAGCCTCAGTCCGATTCAGACTATGCACTCGTACAACTCTTGGAGAAAAAAATATGTGAGGTGGAGAAAGCACCCTTAACCCCTTCACGCCCAGATCTTTCCTTGGCTATATAAAATTCTGTTAGCTATAAAATTACGAAAACTAACTTAATATACCAGATAAGTTAGTGGACAAGAATACTAAACAGGTCATATCTATAAAATATTGCTTATATTAAATAAAATTGTCTAACGGTAGCCAAATTACTATGGAAATTACGTTCTGGGTCTCAAGGGGTTAAGATCACTTATTTTTGTCTGAGGTATTCTCATTGCATGTTACAAGAGATCTTAGCCTCGCTGATGCAACGGTCAACCCATTTTCACCCCGCCTGTCGCTTACCTGGCTTCAGCTGGGGGGGCGCCACAATTATTGTACATAATGAGCTAATGTATGAATTTGTACCATAGTGTAATTATTTTAGCAGATAAATTTGTCACTTATTTCAAATGCCATTGGAGCTTATGTATGAATTTGTACCATAGTGTAATTATTTAAACAGATAAATTTGTCACTTATTTCATCTGCCATTTGAAGGCCATATTAGGGTATGGACAAATTATATAACCTTAGCAGTAAAATGATACGATAATTTCTAGGTTCACTTGACAGTCCAGTTATGATTGACAAATATTTATACAATGTACATATTGCTGACGGCATGTTTGGAGCGGGTTCACACGTCATTGTACCTTCACAGTTCAATAGTGTACATATTATTTTTACACTTGTCCAAACAGAGCAGAGTGCATCAAGAGCTTCTGTCTGCCTTATCCCATGTGTTGCAGGCTTGTGTTGGAGAATGCCATTATTTATTCAATTGTTGGGGGTATTCATGATATCAAAGTAATTTATATGATTACTTAACCAAAGACTTTTTATGTGATGGTAAAGTATATTGGTGCACCCGTTTCTTGCTCTGTTGCTAAACATTCCATATCACCTATCAGAATATCATATTGGTTTTAAATAGTATTCATAATATTTTTAGGTTGTAAATTATTGTATTCTATACTCTATATATACATGATAAAGATGCTGGATAGAGTAATATTAATATATACTTGATTTTTATTATTCCTTAAACCATGCAGCTTAAATATTGAATAAATAATGTACAATAAACAATAGAGATACTGAAGTATGGAGCAGCATAACTAGTTTGTCCATGTTTATGACTTCATGACCTGTGTCATTGGCGCATAGTCCTGCTTGAGCACCAGCTCCTCCAGGTAAGGGCGGTCCTGGAGGCAGCTGTGGGTGCAGCTGTACACCAGCACGGTGCCCCAGTCCAGGCTCTGGCCCGCACTGTCCACCTTCAGATGCACCAACAGCTGCGGCATCACCTGAGACCAGAAGGAAAGGCACAGTTACGTACACTGAGAAGTTAAAAGTATTGACTCTATTATTTATCATGTAAGTACTTCATCTAACTATGTTTGTAAGATTTAGCAATACAAAGGAGCAGCAGACTCCTTATCCACACCAACTCATCTCCTTTAGTCTCCTCCCACGGCACGCAGGGTATACAGAGACGCCCCGTGCCTCGGGGCCGGCTGTGTGGCTGACTACCCAGGCTGACTGCAACCAATCGGCTTCAACCACAGTGTGGTGGGAAGTGGGCTCATCACATCCGGGTTATTTTCTATTTCCCTTTTTCTTTTTTCTTCAATATTTGATCATTTTTGTAAAATTTCTATTTTTTGGTTAAACTTATATAGGTGAACAATTTTCACAAAATCATATTGTGCATTGAGGATGTGAAAAATGGAAGCTGTAATGAGTATTTGTGTGAGCAAATTACTCTGCATTTTGTGCCAGCCCACATGTTAGGGAGAAGGTCTGATCTATGAAAGAAACTACTTTAGGTCCTTGAAACAACTTGACTTGAGCAGGTCCACACCCCTGGTCCCCTACCCACCTGAAACTCAAACTGCCGTGGAGCGCCACAGGCGGGACAGTCTGGCACCTGCGTCCCCTTGTCACTGGAGGACACCCACAGGGGCTCCCCACCACGGTCATAGCGCAGAATCTGGAAAATGGAAAAGTACAAAAAGCTTTTCAAAACATTAACAGAACAAGCTTAGGTAGGAGGTAGTAGTACTCATGTTCTCAAAGCTGTGCATTCAAACCAAACAGAATCCATATTTAAACTACATTCCTAAGGTCCAATATACCTGGTCTGGGTAATCCTTTATCCTTGTCCTGAATTTCTGGAATTGTTTGTCCGTTTCTTTGGTAGCCATATTGACCAAGTCAGTTTCCGTATCCGAGTCTGTGAAAGATATAATTTGTTTTATCAGAGACATATACGTCCATTTTTTTTTATAAAGTATATCTTACAATTATTCTCACCCATTCTCTCCACCTTGATAAACAATTTAGCATCATCATAAAGTTAACATGACAACATGATCTATCATCCTGGTTAAATGAGGAACATGTCCTCCTATCCTGCCCCCATCTTACTACTGCCCGTTCCAGTTCTTTTCCTCATCTGTCCTCTCTTCCGACCTCCTTGGCTTGCAGACATTCTCCCGGAATGCTCCTACTTCTCCCTGAGTAATTCAATCTCCTTCCTCCAACAAATACACATCCTTCATTTGATCTAGCCATCCTGCTGTAACAATCCGTTCCTTTCCCCTTCCCTCACCGTTTCACTTTTTCTCTCTAACCCCTTCCCTTTTTTATGCTTTGCCATAGCATAGTGCCATATGACCTCTGATGTCTGGCACATTCCCCCCTTTTTGGCATTAACCCCTTCACACCCAGAACGTAATTTTCATTATAATTTGGCTACCATTAGACGACTTAATGAATATAAGCAATATTTTATAGATATGACCTGTTTAGTATCCTTGTCCACTAACTAATTTGGTATATTAAGTTACTTTTCGTAATTTTATGGCTGACAACAGACAATTTTTTATAGCAAAGGAAAGATCTGGGCGTGAAAGGGTTAAATCAATCAATCCATGAGGCAGATTCACAACTCTTGACTCACCATCATCGTCCTGCTGAGTGACGTATCCAGACCTCAGCAAGTCCTCGTACTCCTTCATCACCTCCTCCTCGCTCTTCTCTCTCCCGGCCTCCTGTTCCTCGGGCTCCAACTCTATCTCATACTCAGGGAAGAGCAGCTTGGCAGTTGATGCTGGACACTTTCTACTAACACTCTCTGTGAAGAATAGTGAGTTCCTTGTGAGGCAAATGATTCTAGAACTCCACCCTACATACGTCAAGGTGCGTACCTGAAATGTGTGTTTTAACGGTATCGATATTTAATGATATTCCTCATGATGTAAAATTGACTATTACAAGATGCAAATATTGATTTACATAATATTGTACATACGTATTTCACTTGAATAAGGTGTGACTAATTTAATTTGGCAGTAGCTTCCTAGATCACATCCCTACATTACAACCATCATGATAAACAGGTCATTGATGAGGATAATGACTACCGTAGAATATTCATCTAACTCATCACTTTACCTGAATTTTACATTCAGCTTTGTGTCCTCCTTTCCAGTCCAATGCCTGATGGTCCTTGGAGCAGTAGCGAGCAGCCTTGCAGCCGCCACAGGTCTGGGAGGGAAGTACAAACAGCACCAGGTCAGTCTTAACCCCTTGAAGCCCAGAACGTAATTTTCTTTGTAATTTGACTACCATTAGACAATTTTAAAGAACATAGGCAAAATTTTATAGATATGACCTGTTTAGTATCCTTGTCCACTAGCTAATTTGGTATTTTCAGTTAGTTTTCGTTATTTTATGGCTAACTACAGACGTTTTTTTTATATAGCAAAGGAAAGATCTGGGCGTGAAGGGGTTAATTATTCTCTGTTCAATATTTCTCTATTTTCATTCTTTATTTTGAGTCCAGCCAGGATTTCATGTAAGCTGTGGCCAATGTGTCAAGACCACAGCGCACCATCATGTTAATAATGTGTCCATGGAATGGAACTTCCCTGTTCATGTGGATTAGACATCATCATCATCATCATCTCTAAACTCGTAATTATGCACTAATACTCTCCCTTCCACCTTAAGTACATAACATAGAATCCAACTTTTCTGAATCCCCGATCACGAAGACCTACCTTTGGTCCAAGGGCGCCACAAACGCGACACAGGTGGCTAAAGTCCCCTGCACCAGGACTCTCTGCTCCAGCCTCCACCTCCTGTAAATGATTGCTATTTGAGCTACTATAGATTATGAGATATATATATATATATATATATATATATATATATATATATATATATATATATATATTATTATATATATATATTATATAAATATATATATATTTGGGGTCAGGAAAGATATAGCAAAGATTCACTTACCTTGGATGGTTCCTTTGAATAAAATTCATTAATTCTTGCCAACTGAGAACGAAACACACGGATGTTGGAGGCTTTGTTGTCCTGACAGCAGTCGGGGTCACGACACACGAACACAAACATTGTTCTGAAAGATCATCGTAATTGCTACAATGTATACTGTAAAGGTAAAGATGGGGGCATATGCTATGCTGCGCATGGCCTCGGTGCTCATCTCCGCTGCATTAGCCTCTGAGGCTGTGGTGGGTGACAACCCGCTACCCCGGGACACAGGGCTAGTGTGACATCCGGGTTATCAGTTACCTTCCCCAGGTTTCCCCAGGTACCCATTTTTTTAACAACCCCGAAAGGAAGGATGAACAGCTGGGTGGGCTGCGTACCGACTGCTCTGGCCTGGATTAGAACCAGGGCCCGCAGATTCGTAGCCAGGCGTGCTAGCCACTACACCACGGAGGGGCTCAACAACTTATATTGCCATACGTCCTGCTAACAAAATGAGGTCGCTTTATCTCATGAAACATAATATATGTTCAACGAACAAATACATAGTTGATGCATAAAAAATAATGGATTTTGCATATATAAAAGACCCACCTGTGAAAGCAGTCGTCTTTTTCATGAAATGGAGCATAAACCTGACACAGGAAGATGAGCGGCTTCTTGCAGTGGTAACAAGTCAGCTCCTCAGGGCTGGGCAGACCCTTGAGGGCAAGCCACGACGGCCAACCACCCACCTACAGGAAAGGAATTTTTTTTTTTTTTTTTTTTTTTTTTTTTTTTTTTTTTATATATAAAGTTTCAGCACATGGTAGGGTGACTCATTGGTGACAGACCTTGGGGCACTTCAGTCCTGGCGACTTAAAATTCTTCATTCTTTTTATTCCTTCTTCTACCATTTCCCTAGTTCGCACAATATCTTTTGAGTTTCTCATCGTCACTTCCTTTAAACATCTGTTCACTAGCACTAGGTATCGTCTGCGTATCCTGAGTAAAATCACTTGAGAAATAATCATTAAAATTTTTACACATATCCTCATCCGTAGCTACGATCTCACCCTGCCCTATTCTTAACGGCCCCACTAATTCCCTAGTCTTCGCTTTATATACCTGAAAGAACCCGTGTTTTGGTGGGCCTTCGGCCCACCAAACACAGACTCTCCAGATAGCCCCTTCTAACTTTCCTGAAATCATGGATGTAGAAATGTATGTATTCCCCCCACCCATTACCCATCACCCCCCACCCATTACCCATCACCACACACCCATTACCCATCATCCCCCACCTATTCCCTCACCCATCACCCCCCACCCATTCACTCACCCATCACCCCACACCCATTCACTCACCCATTACCCATCACCCTACATCAAGGTTTCCTCAATTCTCGCAACCCACATTTTTTTTTCACAATTCTCGCTAATAGGCTACTAAAAATAAAAATAAATAAAAAAGTGATCGGATCGGATCATAAGTGGGCTTAAAATGTGCCCCTGGTCGAGCTGGTTCCAAAACTGTGCCATATGATGGGATTGTGCCACGGGGAGCGGCACCTATCGCGGACACAAACACACACACACACACAGACAGACACACTTTCGCTTATATTATTATAGATAGTGAGGTTAGGTTAGTTACTTTTAAGGGGTTATAATGAGGTTTGGTTAGTTATTTTTAAGGGGTTATAGTGAGGTTAGGTTAGTTACTTTGAAGGGGTTATAGTGAGGTTTGGTTAGTTACTTTGAAGGGGTTAGTGAGGTTAGGTTAGTTACTTTTAAGGTGTTATAGTGAGGTTAGGTTAGTTACTTTTAAGGGGTTATAGTGAGGTTAGGTTAGTTACTTTTAAGGGGTTATAGTGAGGTTAGGTTAGTAATATTGCGGGGGTTAGCAACCCTTAGGGGGCCCAGCCCCCTCTGGCTAGGAAGATTAGGTTTTTCTTTGACTTCCTATGACCAGCAAGCTTGGTGGCCTTATGGGAAACTTGGTTTTTTGGGTAGGGAAGGCAGACACGACTCATTTATTGCTCTGCCAAAATTGTCCAAATCTATACATATATCAATTAAGGCAAATTCCCTAACAATGGATATCTAGGGCAATCCCTAATTTAGGAAATTTTCCTAGATTTCTGCATATAGTGACTTTGATGATTTTTTTGGGTATTATTCTATTGTTTGCCCATACTCCCCTTCTCTCATAAAACAAGCTTGGGGACCTGGGGAAATGCGGAATATTTGGCTGGGGTACAAAATATGCGTCGCAACCCCATAGTTTTTAAGTTAGGGGTGTTGAAAAAATTCCCTAAATCTAGGGAAAATTAATTGGATTTCTACAGAGTCCAGAAACGTGTGAACCTGACGATCCTCACAGAATGATGACCGAAGTGTCGAGAACCCCCCCAACACCCCGCTAGGAGGTTAGGTTATATTTAGTTAGGTTAGGGTAGGTTATATTTAGTTTGGTTTGGTTAGGTTAGGTTAGATTAGACTCGACTTGGTTAGGTTAGCTTAGGTTAGGTTAAGTTATCGGTGGGTCAAGCCCCCAGCTAGGTTAAATTAATTTTGGTTGGGCAAATTTCTCTAGATATAAGGAAATTACCCTAGATCTAGGGAATTTTATCCCCCCTACACAACTCTTTAAATTACGTTTCCGACGCATAATTTGTTCCCCACCCGAAAACCCCGCATTCCCACAGGTCCCCAAACTTGTTTGGGGGAAGTGGGAGAGTATGGGCAAACACTAGATATTAACCTTTTGGGAAGAGCCATAAATCAGTTATATTTGCTTCCCCCACCCAAAAACCCCGTATTCCCGCCAGTTCCCCAGGCTTGTTGGGTATAGGGGTAAGAAGAAAAAGATAGGGGTGAAGGACTTCTTCAGAATTACCTCCCTCTGTACCACATCGGTATTTTAGTCCAGCTTGTTCACACATCTCTGACTCCCCAACACTACCTTGCTCGGGAAGAACTTGGAGTGTAGTTTCCATGCCGGAGATTTCTCCACGAAGCCTAATTCGACTACATCCTTGTCTTCGCCAGCCATCGCCGCGGTGTCTTGGTTGTTGCCTTCAGACAACACGTGGCTTTGTTTTTATTTAGCATCGGGAAAACATGTCGTACGGGGAAGACTCGCCGCGGCCTATGCATTACTTTCATACTTAAAATATGCGAAACAACGAAAAATTTATTAGATGTGATGCTTTTAGTATTAATTGATACAAAGTTATGGTTGTAAGACCGTTTCGTACTATACTTACCATGGAAGTTCCGACTGACGACTCAAAACAGGCAATGCTACGGTGCGGTAGCTATTTTTACAAAGGTTTGTTCTACAGCAGTCTAGAAAACCATTGACAAAGATATTGCGTGAAGCTTAGTAGGAATGAATACAAAAGCTCTCAGGCCTCAGAAACAAGCATATAATACATTTATGAATAGATCTTGAAATCTCCCTGAACCCCATTTCAAAGATAACTCAAATATTCAAATGTCATAATTGCCTTCCCTTATGATTCTGAATTATCTTAACAGTCTATATATTTATTCACAATTGCATCTATCTATGCATACGTTTCCTGAGTGGTGTGCATGTCAACTTTTGAGGTTAGGTATGTGATTTCATGGGAAAAAAATCAAAATATATCTTATGTACATTATTACACACTACAATATATATTTCATGACATAGATCACACACATATCAGCAGGGACATGCAGATATCATTATAACGTCTTCAGGAAGTCATTGTAGGCTTGCACAGAGGATTTGGCAAGGTTGGTACAAAACTCAGCATCTGTGCCTGATACAAGTGCCTTTGGGGACACATAGTTGGGCTCGCAGGGGTCGTACTGGTCCCGGCCGAGGTGTTTCAGGAAGCCATGACGCTCCTTTAGCTTGTAGTCCCTTGTTAAGAGGACCTCGGGAAACTGAACAAGCTGGGTGTGTGGCAGTCCCATGTGGTTGTGAGCAAAATCAAACCTCCTTAACAATGATACTCCACCTGAAAGACAACATAAGAGAATGATGGCTATTCGTTCTTCTATGAAAAAAATATTTTAGAATGAAAACCTATAAAAAATTGAGCAAATGATCGCGGTGTGACCCAACTTTACTGAAGAAACGCGATAAATACTTTGTAACCACACTTGTATGATTTATGAAATATCATTGAAATGATGCCTAAATCAATAAAGCTATATTTTCTATTAGTTTCTAAGGCTAACTATTTAAACACACAAACCCTTCACCTGCTTTCCAGATCTTTGGCTTGCCAAGCAGCAGGCTCTTCACCTCACTCTTTTCAAAGCCCATCTCTTCCAACACAGCAAAGGATGTCCTCTGCAATTAAATCCAGCTTTTACTGCATCCAATGTGTTGCCAGGCTATACATAAGTGCTAAACCAATACAAATTTATACCAGTTACATATGTTTCTTAACTTCACCATTTTATATTACCTACGAAATTCCAAGTTAATACAAAGCAGAGCATTGAAGATACAGTGTACCTAGATATTGGTTATGTCTACAAGATCAATTAGTTTTATATTTCTGTTGCTACCACTTATCAGATATGAATACAATTTGATACATGAATGTTAACATGAACCACAAACCCTAAGGGATGTTAGACGCACCTTTAAGCTGTGAAGGCTGTAGGTTATGAGCCGGGGCTGTTTTGTTGTCAAATATCGCACTTCCTTATCAGTGAGTTCGAAGGACTGTTGGAAGAACCCTAAGCGACTGTCTATGTCAACAGTGCTGGTGAAACAGAAAACATGCATTATTATCACTTATTTTTTTTTTTTTTTAAATAAACATATTAATCATACATATAATTCCATTTTTTGGGATACCCACTACAGGTGCATACACATAAGACACGTCAGGTGACTTTTATCATCAATTAATGCCATCTGCCTAAGGCTCTCAAAGTCTACATACAGGATGGTTGAAAGCAATAGTACATACAAACACACACGTATTTTTTCCTGCATTCTCTCAGCAATGTATTTTTTCCTGCATCTCTCAGCAATGTATTTTTTCCTGCATTCTCTCAGCAATGTATTTTTTCCTGCAATCTCTCAGCAATGTATTTTTTCCTGCATTCTCTCAGCAATGTATTTTTTCCTGCAATCTCTCAGCAATGTATTTTTTCCTGCATCATCTCAGCAATGTATTTTTTCCTGCAATCTCTCAGCAATGTATTTTTTCCTGCATCATCTCAGCAAAGTCAAACAATCTCACCTAAAAAGGAGCCAGTAGGGATTCTTTGAGATAACCCGGGCTATCTGTTCGCTGCTGAAACTCATGGTCTCCAGGTAGCTGATTCTGGCCTGAAGATTTTCAATTTTTTCCTTGAGGATATACGGGTTGACTGTCAGCCATTGGCCAAGGTTGTCTGCTCCAACACCCACGTCATGCAGGAACCTGAAGCAAACATAAGAACATAAGAAAATAAGGAAGCTACAAGAGGCCGCGAGACCTACACGAGGTAGTTCCTGTTACTTAACTCTACCTAGATCCACCTCTCTCAAACATTAGGCATAGAGCAAAACTTTGATGCTTTGAGGGTCGTGTTGTCATGTTGACTCATCATCACTGCACCAATTATGTACAGTAAATTTCAAGGCACCTATAATACAAAGTGACTCTACACATTTAAATCCTATAGGTACCAATAAAACAATTACCACTGATTTCTTCACTCAGAGGTCCAAAGGGTTCTAAGACAGTGTCACATATCAAGACATAACAAGCACTGTCAGAACAAACACATGATAAGGATGTGAACAGTCTTGCCATTTTTCATATCAACAAAAGAGAAACAAGACATCATTGATATTAACCCCTTGACACCCAGAACGTAATTTCCATTGTAATTTTGATACCATTAGACGATTTTTAGTGAATATAAGCAATGTTTTATAGATATGACCTGTTTAGTATTCTTGTCGACTAACTAATTTGGTATATTAAGTTACTTTTCGTAATTTTATGGCAAACAACATACGATTCTTTATATAGCAAAGGAAAGATCTGGGCATGAAGGGGTTAATGTAAAAAAAAAAAAATACACAAACTATTTCATGACAAAGCCAATTGCCCCTCAAACAATCCTGATACTAACACAATGTACTGCTTGATGTGTCTTTCAAAGTCCAGAGGAAGGATGAAGCTGCTGACATTTGCACGTCCATCCCAAATGCTGAGATCCACGCCTAGCTTCATCAACTGCTGCAGAGTGTAGGATCTTAGGGAGAAAACAGAATGCTGACATAAAATTGAAGGTATGGTTTTGATATCTCTCTCTCTCTCTCAACTGGTGTAGAGTGTAGGATCTTAGGGAGAAAACAGAATGCTGACATAAAATTGAAGGTATGGCTTTGATATCTCTCTCTCTCTCTCAACTGCTGTAGTGTAGGATCTTAGGGAGAAAACAGAATGCTGACATAACATTGAAGGTATGGCTTTGATATCTCTCTCTCTCTCTCTCTTGCTTGCTATGAGGATACTACTTGATGACTCTCCAGGCCTGTGAAGGGTGTGCAGCTGTGGGAGATGGGGAACAAAGGGCAGAAGCTAGCATATACACACCTGGGCACACGTCATGTAAAACTTTTAGAGCGAGCTGCCTCATAATGATTACAGATTATCACGTTTCTGCCTCCAAACCCATCTGTCAATTTGCATCTGTGGAGTGACTGGTGTGTCGATGCTAAATTCTGAGCTTCCCACTCTCCCTCATGTATTTGATATATAGTTAATATGCAGATAGGATGACAGGCAAATTTATGTTAAATGATCCCTTAGTACCGAAATTTATCAGCGATGGACCTTTACTTCCTTACTTTGTTTACCGTTATTCTATTGCTCAATACTTATATTGCTATGTACTTAAACTCTTACTTGACTCATAACAACCCTTTGATTCTTCTGTTTCATTACTTGCATTAATGCTTTAGTTTACTGAGTTCCTTACTTGAGGTATACATGAGCAGAACAGCTGGTGGGAATGTGAGAGGATAATCCCTGGAAAGTGGGAGGATAGATTTTAGGAGTATGTGATAAAGACACAATGTGAGAACTGGAATGTGGGAAGGTGAGGTGAATGACAGGTGCAAATAGAGACGCTTCTAACATTACCACTCCCTACAGGGAATACATATGTAATGAGGGAAAGGGAACCGAGGTAGGCACTACACATACAGGCATCAGCACAGACTACATAGACTAGACTAGACCTTACTTGTTGACATAAGCAGCCAGGTTGAAGGAAGGTCTCAGCTCAGGGGCCAAGACATCAATATCTGAGACATCGCTGGGGGGTAGGAGGACAGACTCACTCTTTTGACTTCTTGTCCATTGAATTTCATCTATCCAGTTCTCCTCTTCATATATTACTTGGGGAACATCCTTAACTACCTCCACTGAACCTTTCAATTCATTCTCACTCAATTCACCACCAGGCGCCGGGGAACTCAAATCTCTGAGGTGCATCAAAGCATGTCTGTTCCTCACATGTTTAGTGTCATTATTTCCTTTAAAACTGTAATATCTAACAGCATTCTTATAGTAGCATTTATCAATGTCCCTTTCATGAATGGTGGTGAGGAAATTATGTTCATGTTTCACCACAAAAACAGAGGTTGAGATTTGTCTCCAGAGTGCTGGAGAATATTTCACTGGAGACTTTGCCACTCTGAGGAGAACGTTTAGTGTGTGATTCATTGCGGCTCTGAAAAGAAACAATGCATGAAATATTAAAATAGCCTTTCCTATAAGACCTCTTACTCCTCAACAACAAGTTATGTTATTGTACATCAATAGGTAATTAATATGAACAACTAAGCTTCTTCAAATAACCACTTTAAGAAATTTATAGTAAGGAGACTGGGTTGTATTTAATTATGATTTACATTTTACTTCTTGTTATCTGTTGTTTACATGGCTTTTTTTCCCCGAGCTGCGGATACTCTCATGAAGGGTTAAGTAAGAGCAGGAAATTAGAACATGGGTTAAATTACAAAGTTAAAACGTGTGATCAGGTTTGAGTTAAGTTGGAGGGGTTATATGGGTTAATTAGTTTCCTCATCTTTCTTGCCTTATAAAACCCTGGTTCCTGAAGGGTCCCCAAGACTGTGGAGAACATTAGAGGCAAAATGAAGTATCTGAGTCATTCTTTTCAGATAGTGACTAACATACGAAACACAAAGATACATCGAAAGATCAAAGTTGTGACCACCAAATGCATTATGGTGTAATAGTAGAAAATTACCTAAATAAATATTTTGTATACGCAGCCTCCTCAGTTAGGTCTGGTAACGTAACCAATGTCCATGTATTGCATCAAACTACAGTTTTAGTGTTATGATAAATAATCCCAATAATGAAATACCCTTTATTCTTTCTTTTCATCTATGACAAGTGAAACTGTCACCGAAAATTTCCAAGTCGGCGAATGTTCCACTGTCGGCGAGTTCTCGGTTGGTGTTTGTGAGAGAAGTCCGATCGGCGACAGTTCCATAAACCATTAATACTTGGTTACTTTACTTATTACTAAAGTGAGTCGTAAAGGCATGCAGGGAACAGGCAAATCAGGAACCGGATCATTTGTCTTACGTGTGTGATGAACTATCTAGTGCTGATTTGCTGCTTTCCTTGTCTTTGAATCACATCTCTTGCTCGTCTAAATAGGAATCGGTGGCCTCTCCCCACGGTATCGCATAAGTATTGGCCTCTGCGGCTCTGCCCTCTTCTTTTGTTGTTGTTGTTGGGAGTTTGATGGGGCCGCGCAGGCTGCAGGTTAGATCCTGTGCAGAGCTGCAGTTGGCCTGCTGACTTCTGTAGGAAGGTACTGGTGTGCTTGAGGATTTTGAAGGCCAAGCCGGGGTCTGGAGAGCCACCCAGGGGTCAGCTAGAGTTGGTCTGCAGAGGAGGAGTGCCATGCGGTGGGAGTTGTGGCGAGGACAATGCAGGAGGAGGTGTTCAGGGCTTCAGGCGTGTCCTGTTGCCCTCTTGTTGTTGTTGTTGTTCTTGCTCCTGCTGTGCCGTACAACAAGTGATAAACATTGATGATTATGATGATGAACATTCAATTCATGATGGCCGACTGGCTGATCCTTCAACGCTGATTGGCTACTGAGTGTAAACAAACCCGCTGATTGGCCTTTCGAATTTGGCGGGAAATATGTAAACATTAGAGAGACGTAAAGATAAATAAATAAATAATGATATACATTATAGGTCTTTTTGTAATTTTCATGAGTGTGTATTTCATCGTTTCAATAACAAAATAGAAGCTTTATGACGAGGAAAAACATATAATACATGATTATAAAAGCATTAGGCATACTATTGGCGCGAAAACATAGAGAAGTAAACACACGCGGTGACCTTGAGACTTGAAGTGCTACAACGGGATAATAGAAAAAGTATCCTTGAAGTGCCATGCCTCCGATAGTAGTGAAACACGTCATTTCCTTCACGTCCCAGGTAGGAAGGTGTTAGCAAGGTGTACGAAGTGAGCTGTGATGGATAATTGTGTGATATGAATGTTATTGGCGTGTTGTTAGGTGGTACCGTAATGAGGCTATAGGGGTGGGCGTAACTCTGCGTCTGGTATTTCTTAGTATGCCATTACGCCCACACCAAAATGATAAGGTCACCACACTGCCTGGCGAGGATTAATGCATGTAGGGAAGAGTGACAAGGAAAGTATCGGAAGTTGGGTAGCAGAACAACACAACTGGTAATCCAATGTAACTTTTTCACCGTATCTTTTTTGGAAAATTTTTGTTCTACTGCAGTTTGATACAATACAAGGCACGTAATTACAACCTACCTTAACCTGCATATCTGACCATTTACAGTCATTTTAACCCCTACTTCAGCCGTCGGAAATTGATAACATAGCGTGTTTGTTGGGGGGGGTCGAAGTTAGGTTAGTGAACTAGCGGGGGGCTTTAGTCACCTAACAATTAGGTCTGGTACGTATCCAATGTCCATGTAATGTATTAAGCTACAGTTTTACCATTCAATTAAATAAGTAAAATAAACAAAAATACTTCAGATTGATAATCAATCAATCAATCATTGGGGGCATACGCCGGGGGGCGCGTCGCCTCGCCCACCCTTCGACGCCACTCCCGGGGGTCACCACGCGCGAGTTCCCATGCAGGCTCCTTTCCCATACCAAGCAGCTCTCGACAAGAAACATCAACTTGCCCCAGTCACGAGCCTTGTGGGCGCCTCCTTTGCCTCCTCCACGCCGGATTGTCTCTTACAGATACAACCCGATGGGAAGGATCGGTTTCAGGGTAGCGTGCCACATGCCCATATAGCCGAAGTTGGCGCTGACGGACTATGCAGGTAATAGGCCTCGATTCAGTCTCACGGTGCAATCGCTGATTTGACACGTAATCATCCCAGCGATACCCCATGATTCTGCGAAGACACTTATTACCAAAGGCATTGATTCGTCTCTGCAAGTCACTATTTAGTGTCCATGTCTCACAACCATAGAGTAAGACAGGGATCACAAGCGACTTGAAGATCCAGATCTTTGTCCTCCTGCACAGGTACCGACAACGCCAAATACTCCCGCTGAGCGAGTCCATAACACCGTGGGCTATGTCAATCCGCCGTAAGACTTCTTGACGTGACCCGCCGTCATTATGGACTGCGCTACCAAGGTATGTAAAACTTTCCAAGATCTCAATGTCCTCGCCACACGCATGAACAGACTGTACTGCTTCATCTAGTAAGTCTCCAAACACCTGGACCTTGGTCTTGAGCCAGGAGACCTCAAGTCCCAAAGGCTTTGCCTCCTCGTGCAGCGCTTCGAGAGCCATCACCAGGACCTCCAGCGACTCAGCAAAGATTATTGCATCATCGGCAAAAACAAGATCAGTGATCTTGGTGTTGCCCACGGATGCTCCACAATCACTTTGATCTACAACCTTGTCCAATACCCAGTCCATACAAGCGTTGAAAAGGGATGGGGCAAGGACACACCCTTGCCTCACTCCTGTATTCACAGGAAAGAAGCTGGATACACCTGCCCCACACTTCACAGCACTCTCAGTCCCAGAATACAGACCAGTTATCAAACCAATAGTCCTTGCAGGAATCCCTCGAAGTCGCAGAAGATCCCAGAGTGACTCACGATGCACTGAGTCAAACGCCTTCTTGAGATCAACATAGGCTGCAAGCATCCCCTGTCGAAACTCACGTCGGCGTTCCACCAGGACACGAAGTGCTTATCTAAGTCTGGTATTATTCCAGATGGACACCGAACTCACTTTGGTGGACGAAGCTTTTTTTCTGGTGAGTTTTGATGTTTTGAATTAATATGTCAACCGTTTCTGTTGCAATTTTTTTTTTCTTTTGGTAAAGGATAGTTTTTTTTTCTTTTTTTAGTTAGGTAAAGGTTATCCCTAGGTTAGGTTAGGTATAGTTTCGGTTAGGTTCAATTATTATATATATTGTTTTCATTTGAAAAAAAAAAAAAAAAAAAAAAAGATTTGCGACAGAAACGGCTAGCAGATTAATTCAAAGCACATCAAAACTTACCAGAAAAAAATAGTTTCGTCCACAAAAGGAAGTTCCGTCTTCATCTGGAAATTTACCCTAAGTCTATCAGAAAAAATGTTTCATCCTAGAAATAGTAGGATGTTAAGAGACCAAATAATACCTTTTTATTTAGAAAGCTTTTCCATTTATGTTTCTGATATATGAGCCAATATCATCTGTAGGCTTTTATTTCTCTGAGCTCTCCGGAGGGTGGCACTGTGGAAGTGTCAAGATTAACTGCTTTTCTCTCCATCACAGTTCACTTACACTTTTCATACTTATTACTCCTATTACTTTTACATCACAAGGAACTGGCCAAGGGCACAACAAAAATGGGTAATACAAAGCCCGCTTAGTTGCCAGTCCCATAAAGAAGACAGTAAGAGAATAAAATAAAAAAGAGGGGTGAGCGAATTTAGTTTCAGCAATTTTAGTTAGTTTTAGCCAACTTATTATTACTATTACTTATTATTACTATTACTTATTATTACTATTACTATTACTTATACTTATTACTTACTATTATTGTTACTCCATACGACATGAATAACAAAAAGGTGTATATACCTAGTCAGACCTTTTTTTCCACACCCATGTTATGTTTGTGTACAGGAACTACCACGTGCAGGTCTCGTGGCCTCTTGTAGCTTCCTTATGTTCTTATGTTCTCGCGGCCTCTTGTAGCTCATTATTTTCTTTTGTTCTTATGTTCTTATGTTCTCGCGGCCTCTTGTAGCTTCATTATTTTCTTTTGTTCTTATGTTCTTATGTTCTCGCGGCTTCTTGTAGCTTCCTTATGTTCTTATGTTCTCGCGGCCTCTTGTAGCTTCCTTATTTTCTTTTGTTCTTATGTTTCACGGCTTCTTGTAGCTTCCTTATGTTCTTATGTTCTTCAGGACCCCAAGCACACCGTGAGGGAGCTAGTGGAGGGGCGGGGGGCGTGGCTCAAGCAGAAGACCGACAAGTCCACCAGCCTGCGTGCCGACCTGCAGCTGGAGAAGGCAACACAAATATCCTACATAGATATTGGTAAGGGCGTCGTATCAAAGGCATGTGTGTTGTTGGGTGTAGGAAGGTAGTGGTTGTGGTAGTAGTACGTAGTAGACAGGTAGTTAGTGCAGAGTCATTAGAGAGCTTTAAAGGGAGGCTAGATAAATTCATGGATGGGGATGAAAGGTAGATGTAGGTAGTGTTAAGTAACAGGAACTACCTTGTGTAGGTCTCACGGCCTCTTGTAGCTTCCTTATTTTCTTATGTTCTTATGTAGTTGTCGTAGTAGTGGTAGTTGTAATATTAGTAAAATTGGTCTGTATGTACAATGTCTCAGTTATGTATTTATAAGGATAGGCGAGGAAATTACACATAATACATTTATATTGTGATGTAAAGAGATATGACATGACTTACAAGAACAGGAATAACTACTGCCATAAAGCAACAAAAGAAAAGATATAGTCTATACAGAATGTTGTGCAAATCTCACATGAAAGAATGAATACACACCCTTTCTTCCTCAGAACATAGAGGTCAATCGTAAGTCAACATGAGCGATATAACACAAATAAAGTTCCCTATTCACACTATGCACTTCCATGGGCAGGGAACGCAGGGAGTGTGATGATCGGCTTGGAGGTGGGCCGCTCTGCCTGGCCCCTCGACAGGCCTTATGTGACTCTCATCCCCTCGCAGACCTTCATGACGCGTGCAGAAGTGTTCGCCGGACAGAACAGGAACACTGTCCACATGTTCAACTCGGGTCAGTCTCATCCATAATTTGATTTGTTTATAGAAAGATAGGAGTGTGAGAGAGGCCAGTTTGGAGAGAGAGATTGTGTGTGTGTATGTGTGTATTTATAAATTTACAGGATTGAGTCAAGCTCGTAATGTTCCATCTTTTAATATCCTATTATCATATTTTCTTTGAATTATGTATACTGCTTCCTCTAGTTGTGTATTCCATTGATCTATTGCTCTATTTGGAAAACTGTACTTGTGTATGTGTATGTGTGTGTTTGTTTGTGTGTGTTACTCCATTGAGGAACCAGCATCAATGAATATTAACCCCTTGAGGCCCAGAACGTAATTTCCATTGTAATTTGGGTACCATTAGACGATTTTTAGTGAATATAAGCAATATTTTATAGATATGACCTGTTTAGTATCCAAGTCTACTAGTTAATTTGGTATATCAAGTTACTTTTCGTAATTTTATGGCTAGTAACAGACAATTTTATATAGCAAAGGAAAGATCTGGTCGTGAAGGGGTTAATATTAAACTAGACTGTCGAAAGATTGGCTGAATTGATATATAATTATGAGGCAAGTACTTATACTGTACTACCATATCCTTACTGGTGATTATGTGCTTAGTTGCCTGATTTGGAATGCACATTGTCTTTATTCAGATAAAATGGACGAGACATCCAGGAAGGAGGAATGGGACAGGGTGAGGATTGTGTGTGTGCAGCCTTACCCTTGTCCTAACCAGTTTGGAATCTCCATGCTCAAAATGTACTCTGAATCCAAGGTAATGAGACCCAGCATTCAGTCCAGGCTTTCTGCTCTTTGGTGTTGATCATGATGGCAGTTATACGAGTACTGGTTGAAGTTCAAGGAACACGCAACAAATAAGACCAAACGGCATGGTTCCTCAAAACACGGCCAGAACACTGCAAAACCCCGCACTTTCGTCCCATCAGATGTACCTAGCCCCCTAGCCTTATGTTCCCTACCTTTGCTTGTGTTATTTTCATGTGTTGACCGTAGAGTTATTACATTGTTATTTTCTGTTACTTCCAGTCTTTAGTTTTGCTCCCCTGAGAACAGCTTGGGAAGTGAAAAGAAGAGAGAACTGCACAAGCTATTTCCTCTCCGATAGAAGCCATGACTTTTCAGGTTTTTTTGTTAATCCTTGGCCCACGTATAAATTTAATTTAAATCTTGACAATTATTAATATAGGCGCAAATTTGGTCGAGCCTGTTTGGGAACTTCACCTGTATTTATATGATTAGTAAGTAATTAGGTACATGAGATTAATGGAACACAGAGGCAATTGATACAAGGTAGTTGCGTTATTGAACTGCCTAATCACGTTATTATCCATGAATTTATCAGCCTCCCTTTAAGCTCTCTACGACTCGCCTAACACTGTCTGCGAGTCTTCATTTTGCCACCGTACAGTATAACATGTTTTAGCTCTATTTCACTATTCCAGGCAACTCCCAAATCCCAGTCCTGCCTCCTGAGTGACTTCAGTCTTGGGATATCAGTGAACAAAAAGGATGAACTCTTGGCCAAGCTGAAGTTCTCCTCTCCTGATAACAAGCCAGGACTCTCTGACAGGTATGTTTTGTTAACCCCTTGAGACCCAGAACGTAATATACATTGTAATTTGACCACCATTAGACGATGTTTAATGAATATAAGCAATATTTTATAGATATGACCTGTTTAGTATCCTTGTCCACTAGGGATTTTAGTATATTTAGTTATTTTTCGTAATTTTATGGCTAACAACAGACAATTTTTTATAGCAAAGGAAAGATCTGGGCGTGAAAGGGTTAATGGCACAATGATGAGGGTAAATAGATATACAGTGTAGTCTTAGGCCCTGAGTTGCCTGCTCTCGGAAGCTGTGCAGGGGACGGTGCAACAAAAGTCTTCATTTCCACCTGTCCATACACCTCAGTCTTACATTTTCCAGGCCTTTCACTCCTGCCTTAGTTATGTTGACATTTTTATCAGCATACTAATTATAAGCATTTCAAGATAAGGAGAGTGATAACATTTTCAAAACCGATTAAAACTTATTGTTTGAGTCTTTGTAGGTATAGCATTCTGTGTTAAAAGTGGTCATTTGGCTCTGTTGGCCATAGTTATTTTTCATATAACTGTACATACAATGTGTGTTCAATGAGAAAAGTAGAAGAAACAAATATGATGCCCAGATTGTATTATCATTCAGTATATTTTTTCAGGCTATATATAAAAGAATTAAAAAAACTTGATGCCCAGATTGAAATGTTCAGTATATTTTTCAGACTGTAAAAATATAAAACCATGATACCCAGATTGAAATATCATTCAGTATATTTCTTAGGCTGTATACTAAACAGCCAAATATTTACATAGAATAAAGAAGGTGGAGCCCAGGCAGCTTCCTGAAGGGGGAGGAGAGTCTGTGAGGAGCCAGCACGCCAGCAGTCCCTTGTCTCGCGGCGCCCGCCTGGTGACCCACGCAGCAAAACTACCAAGTCAGTAGCCACAACGCACCTCTCTTTCCTCCATTTCTGTTATAAATTCACATAAATGTTCTGAACTGTTCCTTCTGACTTAAATGGCATAAAAGTTGATTTCAAAAACATTATTTCAGGTCAACAAGACTATGAGGCCAATAAGACTGAGCTGGAGCAGGAGAGCCTGAGGTTTTTAATGTCCCTGAACTTGTCTGTTTCTGAGATTGACCAGCTCTCCATTAAAGGTATGCTGGTGGTTACAGGGAGTTTCGTACACAAGTTGTTTCGTACCCAGGTTTTGTTAGTTGTTTCGTACACTGATTTTGAGTTTTTTCGTACATACCTGGTGTCAATTCGTAACTCTAGTAATTAAGTTCAACTCTTGAGCTGAGTGTACGAAACGACTATGGTTTCATATAGACTACGAAACAACTTTTTGGTGGTTAGGTCAAACTCTTAACCCCTTCACACAACAGATCTTTCCTTTGCTATAAAAAATTGTCTGTTGTTCGCCATAAAATTAAGAAAAGTAACTGAATATACCAAATTAGTTAGTCGACATGGATACTAAACAGGTCATATCTATAAAATATTGCTTATATTCACTACAAATCGTCTAATGGTGCCCAAATTACAATGGAAATTACGTTCTGGGTCTCAAGGGGCTAATGTAACACTGACTTGTGCTGTAACCAGTGTTTTTGCTTGAGTTGAATTTTGGAGATTTGAATTATTCCCCACATAAAGGTTTCTCCTAAATGTGTGGGATGGCTCAAAACACAGAGCAGCTCCTAAATGTAGATTCTGAATATGTATTATGATCCTTAGAATAATTTATAATAGTATATATATATTTTTTTTTTATATATAAGATTTCACCAAATTCATAGATTTTACAAAAGTACCTAGTTAGATTTTACAGAAATTTAATTTTATAACACAATTGCATATGCTATTCTAAAAATATATGAAGTATGTATGTGTTTGCAAGATTCTGTACAATATTTTTCATGCACATACTCTTTTCACCTGCATTCATCCTCTTACTATATTTTATTTAGATGTATTTTTTCCTAGATTATGTTGTCTTCACATTTTGTTTTCATTTTCATGATATATGTATATACTTATGTGCATGCATGCCATCATATAGGTATATATTGTACACATACACACGTGTACATATCTCTCATGCTCTTTATTTTTTCGGTCAAATATTGATACATTTATATGTTTTGCTGTTTGAAGTCTGTCACCCAATGGAGTGCAATTATTAATATGTACAGAATTTTGAAGACATAGGAAGGGTTGAAAGAAATCATGTAATTTGATACACTGGTACATTGGGATCAACTAAGCATGTACTATAATTTTTCAATGGTTTAACCCCTTCACGCCCAGATCTTTCCTTTGCTATATAAAATTGTCTGTTGTCGAGCCATAAAATTACGAAAAGTAACTGAATATACCAAATAAGTTAGTGGACAAGGATACTAAACAGGTCATATCTATAAAGTATGGCTTAGTATATTCACTAAAATTGTCTAATGGTACCCAAATTAGAATGGAAATTACGTTCTGGGTCTCAAGGGGTTAATGGAGTGGACATCAAAGAGGATAATGGGTGGAAGAATTCATGCAGTGACCAGCCTTCTCTTTTCAGTCATACGTCAGAAGTTTGAGAAGAAGAGAGAAGAACCGCTGACTTTTGCTGAGATCAAGATATTCAAAGCTATTGCCGTTGATTATGCCCGGAGACGGCTGGAGATCTTGGAGAAGCAAGACTCGGCCGGCCACTTGGCGTCCAGGGGAGTCAGGACGTCAGAAGTACCGGCGAAAACACTGCAGCACAAGAGGAAGCGTGAACACACTAGCACAGAAAGCAGAAGTAATAATGAATTCAGCAATGGGCTCAGCAATCAGCAATCAGGGAAATCAGCAATCAGCTCATCAGAGTCGAAGAGAGAGTTGCCACTGCAAGAAAGCAAATCAGTAAATATAACAGATCAGAACAACCAAGACATTGATAAACCAAACAGAAAATTCACATTTGGACAATCTAAATATATAGACAGCCCTGCGAGTGTCCAAAGTCAAGAGACATTAGAAACGCAATCTTCCAAAGCTTTCAAGAATTTCATGGACCGGAAGAGAGCAGAGGGTCGTTCATCTGGCAATGCTTTATCTTTATTAGGACAGAAATCAGACTTACAAACACCCAAGAGAACCAAGGCAAGGAAGCCCCGGACACCCAAGCCGGTGGAGGAGCACCAGTCTAAGCTTGGCAAGTGGATCACGCCAGCAAACAAGTTGAAGACAAAAGAGAAAAAGAAGGAATTCCAACATTCATCCCTCGGCCTTCAACACTCTGACAACAGTGGGAGTGACATTGAAAGTATTAGTGAAGAAGACTCAGCTTTTCCCTCCACTCCCAGAGGCAAGACACGCTTCAGAGAGGATGCCAGTAGCTTGTCCCTCCACTGGTCCCCTCTGTCTGCCTCAGGAGCTGCCAGCGGTGCAGCCCAGGGAAGCCGTCTCGGGGCGCCTCCCAGCAACAGGTATAATACTGTGATGGCAGAAGCAAGACCCTCAATGTCTCCTTCAAACCAGAAGCAGCAGCTCGTAAGGTGTCCCTTGTGCCCAAGTGAGTGGAACATTATGGTTTTGTTATTACTGCACTTCAGAGACAATATTTAAGAGGTCTTAATGCATTTATTGGGCAATACTTTTTTATTTATGTATACATTATATATATTTTTTTATTGTGAACTTAGTTTTTTTTGCATTTTACTAAATTCCTTCATTCTGCTTTTTCTGCTTCTGCTTTCTTTCACTCTGTTGGGGTGATGAAGCACAGCACTCTGAGGGGGTTTGGTCACAGAGAGAATGGTAGAAAGTGAGATGACTAAGAGAGTATGTATGAGTGTAGTAGATGCGATGGGTAGTAGAGGACAACTCGCAGTGAAATGGGAGGACAGAGTGCTGGAGAATGTGAGAGCTAGGTGTGAGGATTAGAGCATGTAAGGAGGGTGTACAATGACAGGAATAAATGGAGACTCCTATTGCGACTATCTCCTTGGGGGAGTTCTTAGGAATGGGCATCAGAAGTAATAATAATAATAATGATTTTATTATCGCCCGGAGGCATACAGACAAAAAAAGCAACAACAAGAAGACAAGGAGTTAACTTAAGTACTAGGGCAAAACAAAAAAATTATAATATAGGCACATTAGGGGACATAGTATCAAAGTGCATATAGTACAAATAGATAGACAGATTACCACTCATCCCTCATGTTGCAGAATCCTTCCATGTGGATGCCATAGAGGCCCACGCAGCGTCCTGCAGCATTGCATCAGACAATGAGAGCGGTGATGATAACAACACTCAAATCTGCAGTGATGTGCAGGTAATTACCTTGCATTACCTGAGTTTTTATAAACTTTAGCAACAGGTGTTTTTTCATGTTGATGTTGATATTTCATGCATGTAACTAACCACTCAAGAACCCTGTAATGACTCACAATCAAGGGATGCCATGGGATCAATCGCCAGCATGTGGCATTCTTCAACAATTATCCTAAGATTTTGTAGAACACTTTCTCAGGAGGAGGATCTTTGTTCTATCTCTGTACCACATACATGTATATGAATTTTTCTCCTACCGACCCTTCTTTGCCTTGCCTAAAGTAGTGTGGTAAAGAAAAAGATTCCATACCAAGTCATATCAAAGAGGGAAGTCCAGATGTGCAGTGAGCCACAACGAAAGGAATAAACTTTATTTAGTAGACCATTTAATTCCTGAAAGCATAATTTCTCAAAAACAAACTGTAACAGAGGAGGATAGATACTTGCTCAGACTTAGGCACTGCTGTAAAACTGAGAAACAGGCCAGGCATGATTACTGAAGCCTTCCATTAACCCCTTCACACCCAGATTTTTCCTATGCTATAAAAAGATTGAATGTTGTCAAGCCATGAAATTTAGAAAAGCAACTGAATATACCAAATTAGTTAGTCGACAAGGATACGAAACAGGTCATTATCTGTAAAACATTGCTTATATTCACTAAAAGTTGTTTAATGGTACCCAAATTACAATGGAAATTACGTTCTGGGTCTCAAGGGGTTAATTTACAGTATAAAATGAGTAGCCTAATCAGTGTTTTGTCTCATCTGCAGCCCAGCACGAGCACAAGTGGCCTGGTGGAAGAGTGTCCCGTGTGTGGGGTGCAGGTGGCCGCTGCCGTATTTGAATCACATGCCACACAGTGCGCCACCAGTGCATTTGGCTGACATAAGAAACATAAGAAAATAAGGAAGCTACAAGAGGCCGCGAGACCTACACGAGGTAGTTTCTGTTACTTAACACTACCTACATCCACCTTTCATCCCCATCCATGAAATTATCTAGCCTCCTTTTAATGCTCATTCATTCATAAAGCTCAGAAAGCATTCCCTCCAACATCTTCTTTTCACCATCTCACTCCCTACCCATCATCACATCTACCTGACCAAGTAGGTCTTAGGCACTGTTGTCATGGTAGCCTGTCACCAAATGCGATCACCATCATCTTCATTATCATCATCATTATCATCATGAGTTTTCAAAAGCATATGTCAGTTTTACATGAGGTAGCCTTTGTCCCCTGAAGGCCACAATCCAAGATCCACAATCATATACATGCCTTTGAGTCAAGTTCTCTAGGTTTTAAGTCAATCCTCAGGACTTGATTTCATGTGCTCTGTGGTTTATGTACTCTTCATGATATTTAACACACTCCATCCAGTCATTTTCACTCACTTAGCATGGCCAAATCAACAAAAGATGCCGTCCAACACCACTTCACTGATTTACTGAGTCTTAGTTGTTAGTTCTGATCCTCAACTCCATCTTGTTAGAACATAAGAACATAAGAAAATAAGGAAGGTACAAGAGGCCGTAAGACCAACACGAGGTAGTTCCTGTTACTTAACACTACCTACATCCACCTTTCATCCCCATCCATGAATTTATCTAGCCTCCCTTTAAGCTCTAATGACTCCGCACTAGCTACCTGTCTACTGAGTCCATTCCAATCATTTACCACCCTATTTGTGAACCAGTTTTTTCCTATTTATTTTTTTAATCTACGCTTTTCCAGCTTGAATCCGTTACTTCTTGTTCTACCCTGGTTAATAGCCAGTTGGGTACTTGCTGCCAGTAGTCTTGAACATCTACCTCAGGGGATCCTTTAGCTGGTGTGAGACATGCCAGTGTGGGCTTGAGGAGACTCGTGAATGAGTGTATCAGTGAGGGGATGAGCACAGACAGGTGACACTGCTGGGCTCATGTGCCGGGAAAGTATGACAAAATGAGTGAAGCACATTTAGTACTATGAATAATTCTGTTGTAGTATCAAAATTATTTTACATTTAATTAAATGTTATCTTTCATCCTGTCTTTTCTTCCCAGATGCCACCTGAGATTTTTGGGAAATAGCCAGTTTTACGAATATCAAAGCAAAAAAAATGAGTTAAGGATTTCCATATCTAACCATTTTCTTATACTTGGATGTACACACTCTTATTGTGACGTCCAACAGAGAAGGAAGATTAATATGCTTTTTAACCACACATAATCTACCTAAGCTAAAGAGACAATCATGTAGGCGGGCACTGGCTTGTCATGTGTTCTAGCTTACCATTGCTTTATATTTCATGGTATTTACTTGTGTTTAGTAGCATTAGTGTCTGACTTTGTACTATTAGTGCTAGCCTCGTTAGAACAACAGTAGTGATACTGGTAGTACCTAATAGTAGCAGTAATTGTGTGAAGGAAATAATAGCAATGTATCACAAGATTAATACATTGCCTAAAGTGTTCCCTGCATCGTAGCCTCTCCCTCAGCCAGGCACCTATCCTGCTCCCTATCTCCCGGCCTGATACACCTGCCGCCCCTCACCAGTGTCTAATGGTGTGCCATTGCCATCTCCCCACCCTGGACACTCATTAGGTAATTAATAAATCTGGAATTGATGTGGATTTAACGGTACGTAGTACGGCAAAGTAGGCACGCTATTCCTTTCAGTTATTGAGGACTGTATTGAGCAACAGTGGTCACATCTGCAGAGAAAAACTAGCATATTAATGCAAAAAGATGATGTAAATAGCATTCAATGAGTGTATACGTAAGTACACAGCTTTTGTATGCAGATTTGTTTTGTACGAAAAATTGTGGAACAAGTTTGATGACAGATTATCTTTTATTACTTTTTATTTGCATTATCTACTCCCTTTTATTTAGTATTTCATTAATTGTGTTTCATTGCAGATGAATGTGAGGATGACGGTAGTAATTTGAGGCATGGAGATTATAGTGAGTCCGTTGATGGGCCTAAGTGGGTCGTCAACATCGGCGCGCGGCGTGACGTCACGGGCCAAGGCCGAGAATAATCGGAGAAAGCTGACACGCCATATCTTTGGTCCTTATTACTCTCTCCGAAACCCTGGTAGGTGGTTACCTTATTGAATAACGACAAAATGATCCAATAGAGGTGGTGGTGTGGGTGAGAGGCGTTATTGTGTAGCATAGTGGCGGTAAAAATGGTGTTAAGATCTAGGGTCGAGTGGGAGGTCCTTGGCGCTGATTGGCTGGCGACTCCCTCGAGCTGCTCCTCGACCAATGAGGACGAGGCGCCTCACTTGCCTTTCACCCACCGCCATATTAAGTGACACCTGCGTCCCTCCTCTCCTACCCCGTGCCCCAAGCCCCCGCACACTGCCTTATTACCCGTGTTTCCTGCGAGTTATCCCGCGACCGAGCTGCCTGACAGGACCTGACCGGCGTTACGTGGGGTCCCTTCGAGGGTCAGGTCCTTGGGGTCAAGGCTAAGGAAAGTTCTGCCTCAGGATGAGGCAAGAGTGCTGGCGGCCCTCCCCAGCTGGCGCCAGAGGTGGGTCGAGCGGTGGCCAGTGGCAGGTGGAGGCCTGAGGCTTGTGAGGTGGACCTCGTGACGACCATGGAGGAGCCAGGCACCGAGCGGTCGTCCTCGCCCTCGGCCAGCGAGGACAGTGAGGGCGAGAGCAAGCATGGGGACGTCGTGGAGAACGGGAGAGAGTCTGAGGAGGAGCACATCAAGGAGGAAGCTGAGGACTCTTCCTCCTCCTCAGACAGCGAGGATGAGTCAGAGCACTCCGTCAAGTCAGAGCCTGGGGACCCAAGGAACAGTGGTGGTGGTGATGACGAGGGGAGCCACGAAGGGGAGTACAATGGGGGTGATGGCAGCTACTACATGGAGGGCGAGGTGTACCCCATGACCGTCCTTCCCCTGGAGGTGATCACCACCGTGGAGCCCACCAACTATGCCTACCCGGTGCTCAAGAACATGTCCAACGGCGTGCTGACCCACCGCAACATCTTTACGGAGGCTGAGCGCTCGGTGCTGGTGGGCATCATCAACAAGTACCGCAACATTGTGGACACGCGCAGCAGGACCAGGGAGATCTACCTGGAGAAGCAGAACGTGTGGCAGCAGATTGTGGAGGAGTACAACAGCACGGAGAACATCATGGTGCGCACCGAGAAGGAGCTACGCAAGTGCTGGGACAACATGAAGTACCGTGCCAAGCAGGCCGAGAAGGAGATGTTCAAGGTGGAGATGAAGGTGGAGGACGAGGGAGAGGCGGGCATCAAGGTGGAGCCTCCGGACCACTACGGCTTCCACCTACCCTCAGGTGTGTGCTGCTGCCTTGTTACTTTGGGGATAATATTCCGCAGGAGTGGGCGGGCTCCACAGGCCTTACAGCTTACTTTTTCTCTATTATTTATTTTCAGTAGTTATTCACTTCTGGAAAAAAAATATAGCTAGGTTAGGTTAGGCATAGGGTAACTTTGGGTTAGGTCTTGTTGAGTTATTTAGGTTAAAAAAGCAAATTTGGTGTGCGATTGCCCGGCTGGTTGGCGGCCGCCAACTCCTGCGGAATATTTACTTTGTACTCCTGATAAGTAGTAGTAGTCATGATGATAATGATACTGTAGCCACATTAAGAACAGTTGATGCCAGATCTAATTTATGAAAAGCTTAGATAGTTTAAAAAAAACTTTTTCTCTTCTTTTCTCCTGCTAGGAAAAAAAACCTCCCATTGCTTCATGGTTGAGCTATGTTGCAAAGTATGAACTATTTGTACCACAAGTTCACAACTGCCAATCTATTTTTGCTAACAGATACATCTTGAATACTTTCTCATTCAAATGATTATTTGAATATTGCCTTTATTTCTGCATCATTTTCCGTGAAAAAACACTAACATATTTATCTTGATGGCAAAACAACCGTCTGCACTGTTGCATCTGAACTTGTCATGCTGTAATTAGCAGTCCAGTCTCTGCCTGTCTATTGTGATAGTTTTGTGTAAATTAACGTGGCTCTTTTTGTCTTCGATAAACTGAGGACTCGTGTCATTTATGTATTTTTGTCAATGTTTATGAAATAATTGCAACTTCTATTACAAGGTGTGAATTATTCTTTTCTGATGCTATAAGCAATTGTTGCAACCTTAGTAATTATGATAAACTCAAACCTATATCTGGCACTTCTGTTCCTGATACTTAAATTTCCAGCTTGCCTTACTTCAATGCTTCCAACATGAGTGAAATAGTATATTCATATAATGTTTGTTTTGTGATCCAAGTTTTTGACACTTCAGAGATTCTTACAGTAATAGGGACAGTGTATATAGATTACTGAAGAAAGTACTTGCACTGACATTTTCTGAGGATAATTAGATGCACTTTCTACCAAGGTTGTTGTCATTATGTGTGTTAGAGAGTTCATGGATAACAAGGTTGTGTGGCAGAGGCTGGTGTGCTCAACCTTGGTCAGTATAGGAGCACAGTGTATACTTAAACAATGATGTTGCTGGCTGGCAACACAAACCCAACATAAGTTTTGAGACAGTCTTATCTCAGAGGTTTTTAAGAAGTTATGTTTGACAAAATTTACTTGACTTAACATTCTATTCTGATTTATTTCCCCTCACACAGACTTTGAGGATGCCTGGCATAGTGGTGAACTTCCTCCTTCCTTCCTCCCCGGTGGTGAGGAAGAGAGGGAGCCAGCCCTTAAGAAGGCACGGCAGGAGTCACCCAAGCTGTCCAGCCTCCTGCTGGCTGCTGCACACAAACGCTCCCCTACCAAGAAGGCCACCAAGAGCAGCGGTGGTACAGCCAATAAGAACAGCAACAGCAGTAACAACACCTTTCCCTACAGCATCCCATCATGTACCAAAGTGATGCATGTCAAGAAGAAGGGTCAGTCAAACACTGGTGCTGGCCTCACATCCCAGGAGATTCCCATCCTGCCCAAGGGCCTGGCCGCCTGTCTCTCCATCACCAACATCCCCAACCCGTCAGGAACCCCGAGTCGGGACTCGGCCTCCCGGGGCACCTCGCCCGTCCAGGCTCTCAAGCCCATGCCTAGCCTCAAAAAGATGGTGCCCTCCAAGCATCAGCACAGTAAAGCCAAGAGCAGCATTCGCCCCAACAGGAAGTCCAATGGACTTTCCTCCAAGGCCCGGGGCCACAGCAGGGTCCCCAGGCCAGAGCTCCCACCCTCCCCCGGGCCCGGCGAGGCCGAGGGCGAGGAGCGGCTGCTGGGCTCCCGCCTGGTGACGCAGCGCCTGCAGCTGGAGCAGCAGGAACACGAGCTGCGGATGCGGTTGCTGGAGAAGGAGCTGCAGGCGCACACCTTCCAGTCTCAGTACTGGTCCCTGCGGCTGAAGCTGCTGCGGGCGGGCCGGGAGGGCGGCGGCGGCGGCAGGGGCTTCAACCTGGCCGGTGCTACTAACGGTGATATTGATTAGCTGGTGCTCTGACGGGCCAGAGTCAAAACGACAGGTTGTGAGTTTGTGATGATTGGCTGCTCTGAAGACGGGGGCTTTCATCACGGTCAGTCCTCGGTCTTCGGTGCCCTTGTCCCCTTCCCTACGCTGGTTACTTAGTGTGATTCCCAAGGTTGTTGGTCCCTCTTGGTGTTGTCACGTGGACCCGATGGTTGTGTGTTCAGGTACAACGTGTGGTACTATCTGTTAGGCGTGGGTCTTGGCCGCCACTCGGCCCCCGGGCCCGGTGTGTTCAAGTTTGCCTATTTTTACAGAGGCTATTTTGTGGTTACTATTTAAAAAGTAATATATGTATATATATAGATATATAGTAATGCATAATACCAAATAAGAAGTCAGATGCATTCTATTTTAAAAGAATATTAAGTGCTTAGACAAGCAAAAAGAGTTAATTTATGTGTACATACACCCTTGATGAAGACCATTGCTGAGTGTTGACAGTATGTTATGATTTAAGATATTGTATATGTGCTTCTTAATTTATTTTACACTAACTTTCTTCCTGATGCATAATAGGAGTGTGATCTTTTAGTTGTGATTGAAGGTGGTCGTGGTCTTGTGGTGTGGAGAAAAGTATTACCTTGTGTCGTCATTATCAGAATGCTGCTCGATGCTTTGACGTCTGATCTGCACTGCTGAAGTATTTATTAATGGTTATAATTCTGAGTTCATTATAATCAGTCTTCATTTTCTGCTGACATGCAGTAATTATCAAGAGATTAAGGTCATGCTGAGACAACACAAATGCCTGTGGATGCCCCAAGAAGTCACTACGTAGTGATTGCAAAGGTGGTCAGAAAACACAGGCTGAAGCTTGAATACTATATTTTCTTTAATGTTTTGACACAAGGTCTTTTTCAAAGCTAACTTATTTGAAGAATTTATGTCAAAATGTTTGAGAAAATATATGTCCAGTACTCCTGCTTCAGCGTGTGTTTTCCCACCACCTCTCCACTCCCTTGTCTCATCTTTGTCCACCACGCAGTGCACAAGATAATGGTGGAAGAATCAAACTCCATTGTGAGTGCATGATGGACTGGGGTAAGGTTGGGCTTCTGCGATCAAAAGTACCTTGACTCATAGGATGGTTTGTAAAGACGTTTGCATGCATGTATGAGTCAGTGATTGATAAGGAACAGGAGTGATTACCTCTGGTGCTGACATGAGAAGCGAGTCTGTCTGTCTGCCTGGCAGTAATGATTTGTGATGTTTACCTTTACCAACCTAATAATGCACTAAGTTGGTTATAAGAGGCTAATAATTTAAACCTTGACAAGGTGTTTTTCCTATGTGTATGTATTTAATGTACCAGTGGTTAGTGGTTAATTTTTTGTGATTTGCTGACCTCATCCCTAGTTTGAATTAGTTTCTCACAAGTTGATTTAACAAAGCCTTTCCTTTGCTTCCCTGCGTGGCCTGTGTGTTGTGGGCTTCAAGAACCTGTTGGGTGTTGTGTTGACTGTGGCTCCTGCACCACATCCCCTTCCCTCACCGTTTCGCTATTTTTCTATAACCCCTCCCCTTTTTATGCTCTGCCATAGTGCCATATGACCTCTGATGTCCGGCACATTCACCTTTTTTGGCATTAAATCAATCAATCAATCCCGCACCACATGACGCCACGCTCTTGACTCTTCTTGACACAAAGCTACATTAATGTCATGGATATTTTAGTACTGTCCATCCGCTGGGTGAGTCGTGAAGGCTAGTGGTGGGGATCAAGTTGCCATCACGTCAGTCATGTCATTCCTGGAGTGCAGTGTGTTGACATGCCCAGCCACTGCCTCCCTAACTGGAGTGTGATTCTATTCTTCAGCCTCACTCTACTCTCTTATTGCAGAATTTTAATTGTAATCCTATGCCTATTTATCTGCACTAATACTTTCTCCCTCATATTTATGTTTTGCTTCTTGTCATGTCCTCACCTTTTGTGTTGTTTATGCCACAGTAGCTCATGTTTTTGCATTGTGGGGCTGGGTTAGATAGTGGCTGTTGAGGTTAGTAACAGAGGGAGACAGGGATGGTCATCTAGTCTGGGGCTCTGGGTTAGGTGGTAAGATATTTCTATAATTCAGTGTTGTATTATTTATTACTCAAAGAGGGAACGTGCTACCCAGGTAGACGTCGGTTCACCTACCCCGGCTGGCTTACTGTTGGGCCGGCTGGGTGTCAGTTTATTCCTGTGTTTCGTGATCCCAGGTTTAGATAGTTTCAGGCCTAGTTAGTTCCTATAAATTGGTGCACATTGCCAGGTTGATCTTAGGTCATGGTTGGTGAGGGTGTGTTGCTGAGGAAGGGTTGTGTGTTGCTCCTACAAGACTGTTGGTGCTCGTGAAATCCAGGGTCTGATAGTCACTTGCTTCCTTGCAGATCCCTTGAAGAACTATTATTTATTGAGTAGTTTTTTCTATTTATTTTTCATATTGTAGGTTTGCAGGCTCTTTGCCAGCTGTTGTGATTCTATATAAGACGTTGACAAAAGATATTCTTAAAATTTCCCATTCTAACATCCATACATGATGAGTCTGCTTTGGAGGAATTATGCGGAAACTTGCACTCAGTGCTGTGTGGTACACCTTAAGAATGATGATTATGTTGATAACTGCTTGAAGAGAAATTGATTAGATGTAATGGATGATGTAATTGTGGATTCTGTGGTGATGAGCTTATTATCACAAAAATTTGTCGAGTGGAGTAAGTTAATGGAGAACCAGCCTACTGTAGACCAGAATTATCCCGCATCATGACCTCCCCCGTGCCCAGTGCCTTGATACCAGGGTCCATGACAACTGTTAGCTGCTGTAGACGTAACGGCCATCATGTAGCAAAACCCTCTTGACACCTTTCAGCATCCAGGCGTCGATGTCACTTTTCTACATACACTCGGCAGAAGTGTTCCGTCAAGCTTTCCCTGATGGCTATTGAGGAATGCCACTGTGGGACATCATTTGGCTGTTATCTGTATGATGTGTGGCATTGGTTGCGATGGGAATGAAGTCTGTCTGAAAAGGGAAGTCTCGGTATATAATAGTTTTGCTTGATAGGAAGGATCATCTTGATAGAAGTACAAAATTTTATTATATTTGCAACATGTACTTAGGCCATTTAATTTGTCGGGTCGTTCTTGTGTGTTGCTCCTGCATAAGATCTTTGGAGTAGATCTGTGTGGATTTTAATGTGTGTAAAGTATCTCCGAAGGAATTATTTCAGTACATGGTATTATTTTCAGTGCCACTGAATCTGTTTAACCCCTTAAGACCCAGAACATTATTTTCCATTGTAATTTGGCAACCACTAGATAATTTTTAGTGAATATAAGCAATATTTTATAGATATGACCTGTTTAGTATCCATATCCACTAACTAATTTGGTATATGAAGTTAGTTTTCGTAATTTTATGGCTAACTACATACATTTTTTTTATAGCAAAGGAAATATCTGGGTGCGAAGGGGTTAAATCTTTAATGGACAGAGGAATGAGTTGTCATGCTTTAAGGCAGCGTGAGGAAGCTACTTTGGCGGGCAGGAGAATACTTTACCCTCTGTGCCTAGTGACTTGGGTGCTCTGTGAACTACTCCTAGCTTGGGATTCAGGCCGAGGCAGGAGATGGCCAAGGATGTTCAGAAAGATCCTATGATTATACTCCTTAGTCTAATTTTACCATTGCTACAGTGGTGTTTACATTCTTACTGTACAAGTCAGTTTGATGAGCTGTACCGTGTGTAAAATTCTAATCGTTCTTAACCCCTTCACGCCCAGATCTTTCCTTTGCTATATAAAATTGTCTGTTGTTAGCCATAAAATTACGAAAAGTAACTGAATAAACCAAATTAGTTAGTCGACAAGGATACTAAACAGGTCATTTCTATAAAATATTGCTTGTATTCACAAAAAATTACATAACCTTGTAGTTGGTACTTGCAAAGTGTCTAGATAGGATCAAAATATCTTATATATATCACTAAAAATCATCTAATGATACCCAAATTTCAATGGAAATTACGTACTGGGTCTCAAGGGGTTAATTGAATGATCAGCTGTGAATAATTTGAGTTGAATTTAGGAAATCAGTGGGCCCTGTATTTAATTCTTACATTATAGTTAAGGTCGGGGAAAGTTGAACCCTTGCCAGACACTGACCCGCTGTTTGCTGTGAAGAAAAGACAAAATCTGGTGAAGCATTGATGGTGCCTAATGTGTTGCCTCAGGAGTCTCGTTCCTGCAGAATATCAAAATAACGCTGAACAAGAATCATAAATAAAGATGACTTATACATTCCATTGTCTTTGCTTCTTCCAGATTGATTCCTTGGCAGGCGAATATAGTTTCTCATGTTGCAAAGTTGTAGTTTTTCAAGGATCTAAAATCACGGCTGTCAGGGATATTGACAGACTATTCTTGCCAGTACGTTTATTTTCCCAGGGAGAACGAGTAGAAGCTAGACATCACATAACATATTATTAAACAGTTAGTGTCATTTTTACAGATTGGCATTGACACATTGTTTGCTTCACAAACAGATCATGAAGACCATGAAGGTTTATGTATTGATTTGGTTAATTGCATTATGTATTTACCTATTGATAAACTGGTCATTCAAGCTTCACATTCCAAATTATATGACCAGATGCTTCTCTTAAGACTTGACATTCATTCCTGTTTCCCACAACTTGTATCTTTCCTTCCAGGTGTCTTACTACTGCCCGTTCCAGTTCCTAACCACATTTTTCCTCCCTTTCCCGACCTCCCTGTCTTGCGGACATTCTCCCGGAATCCCCCTCCTTCTCCCTGGAAAATTTAACCTCCTTCCTCCAACAAATCCACATCCTACATCTGATCTAACCACCCTGCTGTAACATTCCGTTCTTTCCCCTTCTCACCGTTTTGCTATTTTTCTATAACCCCTCCCCTTTTTTATGCTTTGCCATAGTGCCATATGACCTCTGATGTCTGGCACATTCACCTTTTTTGGCATTAAATCAATCAATCCTTCCAGGTGTGAGTGAACATGGCAGTGTCTGGGAACTACTACTTTGCCATCGTGGGGCACCAGGACAACCCCATGTTTGAGATGGAGTTTGTGCCCACCAACAAGGAGCCCAAGGTAAACAGTGACCAGGAGGATTATAACTTCCCCCTCCCCCACTTCCACACACTGTTCGCGGTCTTCATAGGGATAGATAGGGAAGAGAGGTGGATGTAGGTAGAGTTAAGTAACAGGAACTACCTCATGTAGGTCTCACGGCCTCTTGTAGCTTCCTTATTTTCTTATGTTCTTATAATACACAGGCTGCCTCATGTAGTGTATTGCAGTATTGAGTGCGTTGTATTGTACATGTACTGTATACTCTGCACCTCATGGTAATCATCTCTCACTCCACAGAAGGAAGACCACCGCCACCTCAACCAGTTCATCGCCCACGCCGCCCTGGACCTGGTGGATGAGAGCATGTGGACCACCACCAGCATGTACCTCCGCCTCGTCGACAAGTTCAATGAGTGGTAAGAACATAAGAAAATAAGGAAGCTACAAGAGGCCGTGAGACCTACACGAGGTAGTTCCTGTTACTTAACACTACCTACATCCACCTCTCTTTCCTATCCATGAAATTATCCAGCCTCCCTTTAAAGCTCTCTAATGACTCAGCACTAACTACCTGTTTACTGAGTCCATTCCAATAATTTACCACCCTATTTGTGAACCAGTTTTTCCCTATTTCTTTTTTAAATCCACGCTTTTCCAGTTTGAAGAGGCCAATAAGCGAGAGAGAGGAACAGACACACAGATAGAGACTGACAGGCAGTGTTTTAAGAGATTTGTGGGATATGTGTACATTCTGTGGGGGGAATGTACTGTAGATTGAGATGAGAGAGAGAATTTTTAAAGGCCTGTTAGATGTGTGTATACATTCTGTGAAGGGACATACTGTAGGCGAGGGTTGAGAGAGAGAGACTGACTTTGACTTGACTTTTTATTGGCTATAAATACAAATCTTAGAAATTTTTTCACATAAGGAAAACAGGAAGCCTGCTACATGGGAGATATGCGTCTATGGATCACTGCAACATACATGGTGGATATTGGCGAAACACCACCTTTACAAGGGACAGCAGAAAAACAAGAGGCTTTCTGACCACAGGTACACAGTTCAGTTGCTAAAATGTGGTACAGGAGATTACAGCCATGTATACAAATCCGGCCACGTGACAAAGACTTCTCGGCGGTTCACCGCCCTATCCTGCATCTTGTCTTGAGAGGATCCTGCATCTTATTAACTGGGTCAGCGAGAATGGGGCCCATCAAGCCTGCGCTGCCTCAAGCATCAGGACCCTGCTGAGTTGCCCTTCCGGGGGCACGAGACAGCTTTGACTCCATCGACAGCTCAGTTATAAGATAAGGCTTCAGCTGAAGACATCTGCTTGGGGTCGATGCAACCTCCATCTGCAAATGGAGGAAAAAGAGTGAGTGAGAAATGCTGCAAACCTCAAACGGTCAGCAATGGTGGTGTCCTGGCTGCCTCACTGATGAGTAGTTCTGATATTCTTAGTACATATAGTGTTTAATTTTGTGTAGAGTAAAGTAAAGATGGGGGCAAACGCTAAACTGCACATGGCCTCGGTGCTCATCTCCGTCGCATTAGCCCTTGAGGCTGTGGTGGGTTACAACCCACTACCCGGGACACAGGGCTAGTGTGACATCGGGGTTACCACAGTCACCTTCCCCAGGTTTCCCCAGGTACCTATTTATCAACCGTCGCCGAAAGGAAGGATGAACAGCTGGATGGGCTGAACGCCGACTGCCCTGGCCGGGATTCGAACCCGCACCTGCGGATTTGTAGCTTGGCACACTGGCCACTACACCAAGGAGGCGCATGTAGGTAGAGGATGGTGATGTATTTGGTTGTTAACCCTTAAACGACCTCACCTCTTCAGCTCTTCTAAACAAGTGAATAAGCAGCACCCAAGCAAGACCTCCGCCTCACTTTTGTTGTGCTTCCTCAGGTACGTTTCGGCCTTTGTGACGGCCGGGAGGATCCGCCTCATCTGCCTCCATGACGTGAAGAACGACGACGGCATCAAGAACTTCTTCATGGAGATGTACGAGACCTACATCAAGGTGGGTATTGTGCGGTTTAGACACTCAATATGCACATGATGTCATTGTCTGTGCTGTTTACTCAATATGCACATGATGCCATTGTCTGTGCTGTTTACACACTCAATATGCACATGATGCCATTGTCTGTGCTGTTTAGACACTCAATATGCACATGACGTCATTGTCTGTGCTGTTTACTCAATATGCACATGATGCCATTGTCTGTGCTGTTTAGACACTCAATATGCACATGATGCCATTGTCTGTGCTGTTTACACACTCAATATGCACATGATGCCATTGTCTGTGCTGTTTAGACACTCAATATGCACATGACGTCATTGTCTGTGCTGTTTAGACACTCAATATGCACATGATGCCATTGTCTGTGCTGTTTAGACACTCAATATGCACATGACGTCATTGTCTGTGCTGTTTAGACACTCAATATGCACATGATGTCATTGTCTGTGCTGTTTAGACACTCAATATGCACATGACGTCATTGTCTGTGCTGTTTAGACACTCAATATGCACATGACGTCATTGTCTGTGCTGTTTAGACACTCAATATGCACATGACGTCATTGTCTGTGCTGTTTAGACACTCAATATGCACATGACGTCATTGTCTGTGCTGTTTAGACACTCAATATGCACATGATGCCATTGTCACTTGAGGTTAGCCTGGCCCAGAAAACTAACTCACCAAGAGCCTGTGATCCTCCACTGCAAGCACACAGGGAAGTGAATCCGTCAGCAGTGTGATGGTAGAAGTGAAGCATGGCCACGGGGGCTGCAGTCAGTTCGTACACAAGTTGTTTCGTACACCAAAATGTTGTTTCGTAGTCTATATGAAACCATAGTCGTTTCGTACACTCAGCTCAGAGTTGAACTTGACTACTAGAGTTACGAAACGACACTAGGTATGTACGAAAAAACTCAAAATCAGTGTACAAAACAACTAACAAAACCTGGGTCCGAAACAACTTGTGTATGGAACTCCCTGTAACCGGCCCCTGATCCAAGGGGTGGGACTTGTTCCGTGCCAAGTCACTTAGCACTGACCGTCCTGTCACTCAGGATAACAAGTAGTGTTACAACAAATATTGCATCTGTAGTGTTACATTGTGATATTGAAGAAATAGGACTATTGTAAGGCTATTGCAATGCTATTACAGTACAATGAACCTGTAATATTGTGTTTTGGTGATGGCAGGTTTCATGATGGGTTTTTCAGATGGCAGTGTTTTGGTGATGGCAGGTTTCATGATGGGTTTTTCAGATGGCAGATGTCAGATTTTTGGTTTCACAATGGCAGTTGTTAGGCCATCATATTTAATGACAGGAAACTTCCAGTAAATTGATCTGCTTCTATTGCCTTCAGCATCCATGATCCTTCTAGCGCCAAACAGCCCCATCAAGTCTCCAGCATTTGAGAAGAAGGCATTGTTTTATGGCAGAAAGTATCTCACGGGCTAGGCAAAAGCAGCACCGATGAGTCTGATTTAGATCTGATAAGCTGCATGTGGGCATAATGAAGGGTGAATTATGACAGGATTTACAGCACAGTTCAATATCCTGGAAAGTATTATCTTAATTTAGGTCATTTTGGAACCTAGGGAGTGGGGTTGTAACATGCAATTGCCTTTGTTGCCCTATTGCTCCTATTAACCCCTTCACACTCACTTTTCCTTTGCTATATAAAAAAATTGTCTGTTAGCCATCAAATTACGAAAAACAACTGAATATACCAAATTAGTTAGTCAACAAGGGTACTAAACAGGTCATATCTATAAGACATTGCTTATATTAACTAAAAATTGTCTAATGGTACCCAAATTACAAAGGAAATTACGTTCTGGGCGTGAAGGGGTTAAGAATATTTACTGGATGGGCATGAAGGAATTCGAATTGGGCTGAGGGAGGACAGTTGTCACATCACTCCCAAGTGCTCCTTTAGACATGGGGTTGGACACAGCCAGCTTAAAGTTACCTGATATGGAATAACTACTCCTTTCTCTATACAGTAAAACCTCTCGTATTCGGACCCTCATTATTCGGACCTCCTCCTCGATCTTGTCTATATCCCCCCATATGTAATCCCCCCATTATTCGTATCCTTGCATTACTCAGACCACTCCTTGGCCCAATTAGTCCGAATATGAGAGGTTTTACTGTAGAGTATTATATGGAAAAAGTGAGAAAAGGTACTGGGTTACTGGGTAATCCTGAATACTCGTACTCACGTTGATTACTATCTTCTCGGCATCTTTCATGAAAGTGATAACTGCCTGCTCAAATTAGTTCAGATCTTCCCTTAACTATCACTAGTATGTATCTTATTCTCAGATCCTCTTACAGCCCTGCAACTTCTTCAAACTTTCCACTCATCCCACCCTATAGTCTTTGAAATCCTAGAATGGTTCTTCCCTTTATCTATATGACAAATCAGTTACCTTCTGACTGATTCCCACTCATTTCTCCCGGAATCCCCCTCCTTCTCCCTGGAAAATGTAACCTCCTTCCTCCACAAATCCACATCCTGCATCTGATCTAACCACCCTGCTGTAACATTCCGTTCTTTCCCCTTCCATCACCGTTTCGCTATTTTTCTATAACCCCCTCCCCTTTTTATGTTTTGCCATAGTGCCATATGACCTCTAATGTCTGGCACATGCACCTTTTTTGGCATTAAATCAATCAATCTATCCCACTCATGTAGGCATCCCAGGAAATGAACCGGTAGATTCACCTGCCTGTTCTGCAGCTACAACTAACACACCACAACATTCCGTCCCAGCCTCATACCTCCCTCTCCTACTCAAGATGACAAACCTACGAGACAAATAACTCTTAAAAATAAAGTCCGCACAATAAAAAAACTTATAAAACTATGGAAGAATCTCCACCATTGCACTAGATGGTGGACGAGAGCCCTAACTAGACTGCAAATAGGCCACACAAGACTCCTCACTCTCACTCAATGGCCTTAAACCCTTCCCCTATTTGCTCTCACTGTTATGTCCATCTGACAACCCACCATATCTTCCTGGATTAAACACAGTATTCACAAACACAAACACCTTTTCCCCTTTCGTATCCCATCTCGAGTTCCATCCTTGGCTGGCTGGTAAATAAAAAAAAAAATTCAATAACTATCATAATAACCTTACACAATATACATGTACCTACTCAACATGCCTTAAATTTCAACACTGCCATTTTCCCGATGCTTACTAACTCTTACTCTTTTTTTTTGCTCTATCCCTTAATCCCTTCACACCCAGATCTTTCCTTTGCTATAAAAAATCATATGTTGTCGAGCCTTAAAATAACAAAAAGTTAACTGAATATACCAAATTAGTTAGTCGACAAGGATACTAAACAGGTCATATCTATAAAATATTGCTTATATTCACTAAAAATTGTGTAATGGTACCCAAATTACAATAGAAATTACGTTCTGGGTGTCAAGGGGTTAAACACTACCTTTCATGAATTAGTGCCATATGGACTATGCTGTCTGGCACCAGAAAACTTAGATTGACTGATTAATCAGTATTTGTATGAGTTACTGACAATGAAGGAATGAAAGTGATTTGTGATTTAGGGATGAAATTATCGTATCAGATTGTGGTTATTATGTACTTTCTATTATTTCTCAAAAGGAAGAGTTGCTAATCTACCTTCTCTTCCTCTACCAGTGATGTGAATGATTGTGTGTGTGCGATGTACAAAAATTAATAAAGTAGATGTTAGTTTGTTATCAGAGGTTTACCATACGTAATGTTTTGTTATTACTTCTGATGGGACCATAATGTGTGTGACCAAAGAATAAAGTAATTTAATTAATGTGCTACTCTAATTACTATCCTACACCCCTCCACCATCACCACTACCCTTCCCTCATGACCTCACCTCATGCTGGCTGTGCTCGTCCCTGCCAACACCAACACCATTCTGAAAAACAAAGAAAATAAGGAAGCTACAAGAGGCCGCGAGACCTACACGAGGTAGTTCCTGTTACTTAACACTACCTACATCCACCTTTCATTCTCGTCCATGAATTTATCCAGCCTCCCCTTAAAGCTCTCTAATGACTCTGCACTAACTACCTGTCTACTGTGTCCATTCCAATAATTTACCACCCTATTTGTGTACCAGTTTTTCCCTATTTCAGTTTTAAGTCTACGATTTTCCAGCATCTCTATTACTCTCTCCCTTTTGAAGAACAGACCGATTACCTCATTGATTCTGAAAAAGAAAGAATAAGCTACCGGATACATAATAAACAAAAAACAATTACATCAGAAATAAACAATGGCAATGTTGTGAGGAGCAAGCAGTGTTTAGAAATGGGCCTATGAGAATGATAATCAAGAAAATTTCTGCAAAAGACAAAATGGTGTATGCTGTTTACATGGATTTAGAGAAGGCATATGACAGGACAGAGTGGGAGGCAATGAGGGATGTATTGAAGATTTATGGAGTAAGTGGAAGTTAGTTGTATGGAGTGAAGGCATCCTACAGGAGATGTCAAGGTGTCTTGGATGCATCATCCAAGGTCAGGAGATTACACACACCTAGCCGGTGTGTGTAGTGTTGAAGTCAGAGGGAGGGAGGGAGGTGAAGGGTTCAAGGTAGCTATAATAGGTAAGTACAAGGCTTAGTGCTTGTGGGCTCTTCAGGCCCATGTATTGATGTTTGTAGTAGTAGTATATATTAGACAGCAATGCGAGTGCTAACTCCAATCGTGTTGTTGCTGTCGCTGGTCACTGGTCAAAGTGCCTCGGGTTAGACCATCTACCACCACCGTAGCCTGCCTCACCCCAGCCCCACGCCTGTCCTGCAAGCCACACACACACGCATGCACACGCACACAGGGATAGTAAGGGATAGCACGCTCGGTTCACAACCGAGAAGTCCCGGGTTCGATCCCCGGGCGGAGCGGAAACAGATGGGTTGTTTCCTTAATACCCGAGCCCCTGTCCACCCAGCAGTGAATGGGTACCGGGTGTTAGCCGGGGTTTGTGACCTGCTCTCCGGGGTGCTGGCTTCGGCCAACACAAAGCACTAAGGATGAATGATAAAAATGTTGATATGGAGACGGGGCCACACGAGCATTGCTCTGGCCCTGTAAAATACAACTAGATGAATACACACAAACGTAAGTCCATGAGTCTACTGAGTTTGTGAAATGCGGCAAGACGTTACCGCAGAGTTTTTCTTGTAATCTAATACTCCTAAAAGTGTTTTTAGCCCAAAACCCCCCTTCAAAATTATTCAATCGACATGGGACCAAGACGCTTACCACCTACGATTTATTTGCGATTTTTTGAGTCTATTCTCATCAAAATTGAATTCAGAGTTTCGGCTACCCAAAACAGACAGACACATAGCTACTCCAATAACACTGGGGAACAATTTGAAGAAAAAAAAATTGTTGAGTTAGATTTTTGAGCTTATTTAGACTAAAATTGGCATGCTGATTCCAAATCTGTAGTCAGTTTTTTTCTAGCACGTCAAGTTTTTTCTCCACAGCTTACCCTCCAGATAAGCAAAATTCCATTTGTGAGCTGTAGTAAAACTTGCCAGCTGATTACGATTTGACTCATCGAGGGCTATGTGGCAACTTGTTTGTGCAGTTACAATTGAGACAGTGCGGTGAGAGGTGTGTGCAGCTCCCAATAGGTCAGTACTATTAATATCTGCAAACAGAAAGCTAGGATAGTAGGAATTAGGAGGATTTGTTATGGCTTTTCTCTTAACCTTGTAACAACATACCATTGTAATTTCTATTTCGTTTTATGCTGTTTTTTTTTTTTCAAAGCTTGTAACTATTCCAGCTTAGTGTTTTATTTACATAGGTATATATTTCTTTTGTTTCAGATCATGTCTGCTCCTGCTACGTCTCGTCGTAAATGCCTAAACAACCCTGACTCCTTCTGCTATATATGTGGTAGTTTCACCATTCCAAGTCAGAGGGCAAGCATCAGCGTATTTGTCAAACAAGTATATTTCGCATATTTTAAAGTGAAACTCGGTGATCAAGACAAGCTATGGGCCCCTCACAAAGTGCGCAAGCAGTGTGTCGAGAGATTACGGATGTGGACCAAAGGAACACGTGAAAAGTTGGCATTTGGTATCCCCATGGTTTGGCGAGAGCAAAAAGATCATTCCACAGACTGTTACTTTTGTTTAGGGAAAACATCAGGATTTAACAAGAAAAATAAAAGTAAAATAGAATATCCTAATCTACCGTCAGCTATAAGACCAATGCCTCATTCAGCTGAAATTCCAGTGCCAGTTTTCGAACAACTACCTCCTCTAGAAGATCTGAGTGATGTTGAAGAACGCAGTGACAGCAATGATGCAGATTTTGACATTCACGAGGATTCAGTTCGTAGGGGATTTGATCAGCACGAGTTGAATGATTTAGCACGTGATTTGGGCCTATCCAAAAAAGCTTCAGAAATACTAGCATCAAGACTGAACGAGAAAAACATACTTGAACAAGGAGTGAAGGTATCATACTTTCGAACCAGAGAAAGTACATTTCTGCAGTACTTTCGAAGTGCCAGCGGTTTTGTGTTTTGCCATAACATTCCTGGTTTACTGAAGGAATTAGGGCTTTCAATCTACAATCCAAATGAATGGCGATTGTTTATTAATAGCTCAAAGCGGAGCTTGAAGTGTGTCCTTCTACACAATGGCAATTTGTTTGGCGCAGTCCCTATTGGGCATTCGGTCTGTCTTCGTGAAGAATATGGAGATGTAAAGAGAGTCATTGAGTTATTGCAATATGACAAACACATTGGATCATCTGTGTTGACCTTAAAATGGTGTCCTTCCTTCTTGGTCAACAACGTGGATACACAAAGTATCCCTGCTTTCTCTGTATGTGGATAGCAGAGCTCGAGAGAAGCATTGGGTTCAGACGAATTGGCCTCCGAGATCTGATCTTAAACCTGGAGATCCTAACTTGTACATGAGCCACTTGTTGACAGGAAGAAAATAATATTCCCACCTCTGCACATAAAACTAGTCTCATGAAACAATTTGTAAAAGCATTGTCAACTGATGGCGACTGTTTGAAGTACATCATCTTGGCATTTCCTGGACTGTCAATTGAAAAAATCAAGGCCGGTGTGTTTGATGGTCCACAAATTCGACAGCTCATCAAAGATGAACATTTCAACGGTACTATGTCAGACCTTGAAAAGAATGCTTGGCTATCATTCAAAGACGTCGTCAGAACTTTCTTGGAAATACACGTGCAAGTAATTACACAGAAATTGCTCAGAAACTATTGGAGAGCTACAAAGCGCTTGGTTGCAACATGAGTATTAAAGTACATTTTTTGCATAGCCATCTTGCCAACTTTCCGGAAAATCTTGGTGCTGCTAGCGACGAGCAAGGTGAACGATTTCACCAAGATTTGAAGGTTATGGAAGAACGTTACCAGGGTAGATGGGATGTGCATATGATGGCTGACTATTGTTGGAGCATCAAACGCGATAGTCCTCAAGTTGAACACTCCAGACAAAGCTATAAACGTAAATTTTTACCTTAACCTGCACACAATTATAGCCTTATCCTTTCTAAAAACATGATAATGTTAAATAAACATTCTATTCATGCCTATTTCTTTCATTTTTCATTGTATGTTAACATTTGCAACTTTTTATAAAATAAGCACTGTTACTGTTATGTACAGTATTTTTCATATTTTTTAAGAAATCGAAAATCCTACAGTTCAAAAACTTGACGTGATAGAGAAAAACTGAGATCAGTTTTGGATTCAGCACCCAAAAATTACTTAATAACAAGTGTCAGACCTAACTCAACAAAAATTTGTTCCCCAGTGTAATAGGTAACTATCAATGGGGGGGGGGGTGCACCTGGGGAGGCACTATGGCGAAATACGCTTGCCAAGCGAAGGTCAGGGCCCCAGGGGCACTCTGATGCTACATAGAAGGGTGTTAGGGCATATCGGCAGTCAAAGGTCCAAATAGATTACGGCAGCCATGGCCAGTGGGGGGGGGGGGGGGGCTCCGGATTTTCATGGGGGGGCACATGCCCTCCCGTAGCTACGCCACTGGCTATAGCCAATCTGACGTTATATAAGGTAGAATGATAACGAGGCAACAGCCATTACTTTGCAGGGAGGACTAAACCTCAAATTATACGTAAGCTCTCACTCCCTCCCTAACCTCTTCCACTCACAGTGGCGCCGCCAGGACATGGTGACTGAGGTGGCCAAGGTTGAACACAGATCTAGTGTGGGGTGGCCATGTCATAGCTATTCAAAAAATGGCTGAATTTTCATTCTGACTCAGATCTAGGGTGGCCAAAGAGATTTCAGCCACCCCCTAGATCCACCACTGCCCACTCATTCCTCTCACTCTCTCTCCCACTCCATCTCTTTCTCTCTCTACTACCTTGCACTGCAGAAATATGAAGAAAAGCAATAAAATAAAGCGTTGTTTGGCCAAAAATCCTCGTCCTCCTCCCAGCTGCCTGCACACACACACGTCCTGACTGCTTGCCGGCTCGCTCACGACTGTCGCTCGTATCGAATTACTCAAGGAACTCAACTCTGCTTCGAAACACTAAATAAACCTTTCCCTTATTTATTTTAACGCCCTTACATGTTGACCTTTGACCAATATTTTTTGACCTGTAACGTTATCTAAGGCTTAAATGTTAGTAAATGTTGTTAGTAATAGTGTTGGTAATTTTGGTATAGTTTTTTTGTATTTTCTTGAAAGTTTATATTGATAGGGATCGTTAGAACTTCGAACTCGTTAACAACGTCCCAGAGGATTGTGGGTAGGATGTCTTTTTTTGCTACGTAGTTTGTGGATTGTTAAAGGACTGCTTTGTAAGCAATGGCGTAGCTAGGTATCTATCAATAGCGGGGAGGGGGGCACTAGGCAAGCGGTGATTGAGTGAGTGAGGGCGTGGGTGGGTAGATGAGTTAGTAGGTGTGTGAGTAAATAAGTAGTATAAGTGAGTACGTTGGTGGGTTGATGAATACTTGAGTGGAGAGAGAGAGAGAGAGAGAGAGAGAGAGAGAGAGAGAAGAGAGAGAGAGAGAGAGATTGTGTGTGTGATGATTATACGTCTAACATGAGTAGCTATATAATAATGGTTATCTCAATTGTTGATTTTGTTTATGAAATTAAGCCTAATGTTGGAGAGGTACGAAATAATACAGAATTTCATTACGGAAATCAACCGTACTATATTTTTTTTATAGTAATAAATATTCAGGTAAGAACAAAATCACGCTACTGTATTATCTGCAGTTCGAATTACGAAAAATATTACCGCATCGTGTCATTATTTTCGTACTACATGCCCTGGCGGTGTATGTATGTGTGTGTGTGTGTGTGTGTGTGTGTGTGTGTGTGTGTGTGTGTGTGCATTTAAGTAATTGATATTTAGAGATGTATAAATAGAAAAACATATTCATCTTAATTCCGGTATTCCTTGAATTTCTCGCAATATTTCTGATTTCATATTTTTCAATCATTATTTTCTATGTTATTGTGCCTCTACAAAGGAAATGGGCCATAATTATACACCCATTATTACTGACATTAGACAACGTGAATTTTGGAGTTGATAGTATTGTAAGTCAATACATGGCTTAGAAAACATTAATTACAAACATTTATCCCTGGAAATATTAAATAATGCATATTTATATTATATTCCATGTTAAGGTTGAGGAGCACGTGAGCACTGTATGTTCCTACACAGGACGAGAAAGGTTGAGAACCACTGTAACAAGACACGCGGTATCAGAGCACGCGGGAGTCTCATGATGGTAGCTACAGCCTCTTTCAAGAGACCCTAGTCTACCCCCCCCCCCCCCTCCCCTTAAGTACCGCCCCGGGAGTATTTCACCGCGGCGCAGGTGTCTGACTCCCAACTCCTACATAAATATACATATTTGAAGGAGATATACTTATACAATATCTTGTTTAATTTTTTTTAGAAAAATTGCCATATCTAATTTTATATTCTAAAAAAATATTGACTCGCATTCCATTATATTTATTTTCAATTGAAGTAGACTTACATCCATGTAGGCCTATATATTTTCGTGAAATATTGACATATATCCGATTTTTGTATTTTAGAAACATTTGACGGATCTCATATTTACATTTTCAAAAAATATAGGCATATATGACATTTCTATATCTTAATAAAACATAACTTGTAACCTATTGTCATATTTTCATAGCACAGACCGGCGCAAGAAGACCGCTACCGTGGCCGCCCCTGGAGCCAACTCCAAGGATCAGGACTCATTGTCAGAGCTGGGCACTAAATACATTGAATGTATTTAATACTAAATACTAAATACATGGGAGAAATGTATTTAGATACTAAATACTAAATACATTTTACGAATGTATTTAAATACTAAATACTAAATACATCAATTGTATTTAAGTACATTTCTAAATACATTTTAAATCCACACAAACTTTAACATGTCGGAAAAAAATGAATTTCCTTTTGATTTCCTTAGATTTTGGGTTTCCTTAGAAATTTCCTTCTCAGGCTTAAATTTCCTTGCAATCAGGACATTTCCTTGGCAGTGGAAACACTGGTTCACTGTAACATCAGGGTTGCCAGATAGTTGGGCGGGTTTATGGCCAAATTAACTGATAAAAAAGTATTTACATTTTTATATTATATGTATTTAAATACAATGTATTTAAATACTCATAAAAGTATTTAAATACTGTATTTAAGCACATGACAACCAATGTATTTATAAATACATTTATAAATACACAAATGTATTTAAATACAATTGTATTTAAATACTGCCCAGCTCTGCTCATTGTACACAACACTAACAAACCGTAATGAAAAAAAAATTCCCCGTATAGTTGCACACCTAGGAGGTTTGGCATGCAGTTATGGAGTATCGAGTAAATGAAAATGCTGCGGGTTAGGCTGCGTTACTGAAGGAAGGGTGACATAAATTAATATAAATTAAGTTCTCCCAGGCCTGGGATGATGGAGTCTCCAAATGCGGGAATGACTCCAGCTATGATCAGACACAGTCTTGTGCGGGGCAACCCAGGGTCAGTGAACCCCTCTCGGAGATGGATGCTGCCATTGTGCTGCTTCACCAGTAATACCTGTGGGAGAACGGCTCCCAGAGGCTCGCAGTGAAGCCCTGTGACGGCAGCCATGGCGCGCCCAGGGAGGCGAGGCGAAGCGGCCTAGCGACGCATGCTGTTAGGCGCATCATCGGCAATGTGTGGCCGCCGCCCCTTCATGGATTTATCTAGTCTCAAAAGTCTTGAATTGAAACTGCTATGCCATGACAGACTATTGAGTCTTAGTTCAGAGCACTAGAGTTGACCTCATCCGGTGTCATTCTACGCACTCACACAGCTCGATGACTCCTCTTGAAAGGCTGAGAGGATGAACAGCCGACTATCTGTGTAAGGTGCTTCAAAGGACCAGGAAATACTTAGCTAAATATTCACAGGCTTATCCCCTGAACTCTGCTACCCTCAGCCTCAGGAGCAGTGGGAAGCGTACCTGCTGGTGACGCTCTATTGACGTAATAACTGGGTTAGGAAACCCCAAAAGTTCCGCTAAGTTATCATAATCCACTCATGCGTGTGTTAAAAACCTTGGATGCTTCGGCGCCAAACCTCAGGGTGGGGATGATAAACTGCCAGCAGATCAATAACACAGGCCAAGCACTCTTATCTAGCACCACTATACGCATCCGGAACCCAAGCAGTGATGAGAGCGTGACAACTTCTCCTCGACAACCATGGTGCACCCACCTGACGCGGCTCCCACGCTCAAGTGTGGCCAAGTAGTCTACGTCGTCCCACACCTTATACAACCAGCCACATGGCCGAAATTCAGGTTGGCTTGTATACATATATAAACGATGAGCCTCCACTGTTCCCCTAAGCTAGTACACAACGCTGAGCCCTCGATACTGTTTGCACGCTGAACCCTCGATACTGTTTATACGCGATGCTGCGACTGTTGCTGTGTGTGGCGGGTTTCGGCCTGTGTCTCGGCCAAGTCCTGAAACCTGGCCGATGCCCTGAATTCACCTCCAAGACAGACTTTGAAGTGCAGCCGGTAAGAGTTAATTAATACCCTTATTCTCTCCGTCTTACAATAGTTGGTGTAACTTTGCAGACTAGAGAAAAGAAAGTATTACTTACACGCCAAATGGCTTTCAATACTTCTTGATGCAGTATTGTGCCTGTCAATCATAGACTTTACCCGCACCTCATCAGCAATAACAAAAGCGTGGCAAAATCAGCCAAAGCGTAGGTATTGCCGCTTCTCAACATAGCTTAGCATAGCATAGCAGCCTCTGAGGACATTGGTTTCTCTCGTTGTGTGATTTCAGGGATGGGAAGTGATGCTGTTTGATGTTGATGTTCAATTTGTGCTCATGTAGCTTTGTAGGGATGCGACCTCGGTATTCACTGGTTGTTTTACGTTGTAGTAGTTTGTCATTTCCTATTCATATGATGGGGAATGTATTTTTTTCGTATCTCATTTATTATATTAGTTTGATTATGTTGTGACTCGGGTATTTGCTCTCTCTCCACTACAGTACCTGGGCAAGTGGTTGGAGATCGCGCGATTCCCCACCACGTATCAGGTGGACCAGACCTGCAACTTCGCCGAGTACTCAGACAGAGGTGAGTCTGCAGCGCTACTGCTGACTTGCTGAGCTGACCTGCTGATGTGTATCTTCAACTAACTATCACATCAATGAATGAACTGAACATGCATTAAACTTTCCCGAACAATTGGCCTCACACACACACACACACACACACACGCTGTCTGGGTCTTTAGTCACTTGTCTTCTCTTATTCTGTCTTTTTATATCTTTCTCTTTCTTTCCTCTTATTTCCTCTTATTAACGATACCCTTAAGAGCCAGCGGGTGGTCTTGCCGGCAGGTGATGGCACCGTCGGGGTCCACAACGCGGGACTGGAGGCTGACGGGAGCTTTACGGAAATCTTTGGCTACGTGGAGCTAACAGACACGCCGGGCTCTCTCGCCCTACACTTGGAAGGAGGTAAGAACATAAGAAAATAAGGAAGCTACAACAGGTCGCGAGACCTACACGAGGTAGTTCCTGTTACTTAACACTACCTACATCCACCTATCATCCCCATCCATGAATTTATCCAGCCTCCTTTTAAGCTCCATAATGACTCAGAACTAACTATCTGACGACTGAGTCCATTCCAATCATTTACCACCCTATTTGTGAACCAGTTTTTCCGATAAGTCAGCCACGTACTTAAAACAGGGCATTCACGTACTCGCTATTCAAGAATTGTGAGTTTAACATATTTACTCACTCCTTAGCTGAATACGAATACGAATCAAAAAGAAAAGATTGAAAGATAGCAAGATGGGATAGTAGGAAGTAGTAAGGGGGAGGAAGAGAAGCTGAGTATTAGTAGTTAGTTACGGTAGTTAGCTATTTTGTTAGTTAGTGCTAGTTTTATTATAGTTTTATTTGCACCTGTGCCTTGTGGAATACCACAAGCGCCGCGACATCCCTGCGGTGTTCCAGTGAGTCGAGCCGGTCTCGACTCACTGCAGGAACACCGCAGGGACGTCGCGGCGCTTGTGGTATTCCACAAGGCACAGGTGCAGGGAGTGCCGCACCTGGCTGGGTTACGACAGCCTCCGAGAATCGCCACACGAAGCACGAGAACGGTGCTTACCAGTGGTGATGCAGTGGAGGTGCCGCGTTCCCGTGCCAGCCAGCACTAACGCACCTTTGTGGGCCGCGTCTCCAGAATGTGGAACACTTTCACGGCCGCTGTCCCTCACATCCAGGAGACGAACACACAAAGTGTAAAGTTGGCGGCCAATCGGTGGAGACTGTCGAAGCCCACTCCGCTGACGCTAGTGATACTGTGACACTAGTGACAGCAACAGTGCCTCAACAAACATTTTAGTGATGCTTATATGTATATAGTGCTAGTTTTTTAGGTCTTTGTATTTATGTGTATATAGCTATATTTACTTGCCCTTAAGATAGGTAGCACACGACAGTGCACCTTTGGGCTTCATGTATATGTATGTTTAAATAAAAAAAAAAAAAATAATAGTTAGTTAGACCAGTTAGTAGTAGTGTGCTTGAGGTGAGAAAGTAGGCACGTGCATGGTTCGTCTTATCCCCCACACGCGTCCTGTACTCCACTAAGGTTTCATCGCATTGCACTAATTTTTTTTAAGCTTCCCGTGGCTTCCCTCAGAGCCTCTCTTCCCGCTTCGCTCTCCTCCCCTCCCCTTGTGTACTAGTTCTTCAAGTGTTCTACCGCAGGGTTCTTCAAAGTACGGGTCGTGACCCAATACTGGGTCGCAAGCCTTTGCTCAGTGGGTCGCCACATCGTAAACTGATAATTATATAATCAATATGTGTAATGCATTAATAAGAGAGAGAGTAAGAGATTGATTGATTTAATGCCTAAAAAGATGAATGTGCCAGAAGAGAGTAAGAGAGAGAGAGAGAATGCTGATGGGAGAAGGCAGGACTTGTACGCATCATTTTCACTGGTCAGTCAATTAATACAATTTTTCTCTACTTACGTAGTTACAATTTACAGAACACTTCTACATATTTTGTAAATACTTTCAATAGATAAAATTTAGATTGGCACACTCAAACATATGCAATTATTTTGAATGCATAGATGCATGTATGTATGTATATATGTATGCAGATTTATATGCATATGTATGTATGTAATTGTAAAAAATATATCACATCGGAAAGAGAAAGCAGCTACAGACGTATAATAGGGTCGTGAATGTAATGCATAAAATTAAACTGGGTCGCGATGAAAAAAGTTTCAAGAACACTTCTACCGCATACCATTCTCCCCCTCGCCCTTCTCAGCTCTCACCACCCCACCCCCTTCCCTCTCACCGCTAAATTTTACCTCCAATATAGATAACTGGAAAGTAAGCTCATTCCCCTGCTACAGCTTCCACGTCTGAAGTAGTAGTAGTAGTAGTAGTAGTAGTAGTAGTAGTAGTATAGTAGCTAGTAAGGCGCTGGTCTTATATTAGTGCTCCCAAACATCCCTCTATGTATATTGTATAACTAACGTCATACTGCGCACGTGTCTCTAGTGCTATTCCTAGTACTGTGTACGTCACTCCCTTCCTCATTTACATAATCTCGTTATCCTAGATTCCACCCTCACCACTCTGCCTACATCCGTGCACGTGTGTGTGTGTGTGTGTGCGTGGTGTGTGTGTGTGTGTGTGCTCATATGTGTGTGTGTGTGTGTGTGTGTGTGTGTGTGTGTGTGTGTGTGTGTGTGTGTCCTCATTGTGTATGTGTGTGTGTTGTGTGTATCGTGTGTGTGTGCTGTGGTGTGTCCTGTGTCTGTGTGTGTCCTCTCTCTGTGTGTGTGTGTGTGTCCTCTCTGGTGTGGTGCGTGTGTGTGACTGTGTGTGTCCTCCTCTGTGTGTGCGTGCGTGTTTCCTCCTCACCCAGCCGTCCCCTCTGCCACAGTTCCCTTCGTGGGCGCCGTGGTGTGCTGGGACGGGTCCGTCGGTCCTCCTCACCAGCCGTCCTCTGCCACTTCCCTTCTCGCTACGAGCTGCTGGGCCTACGAGACCACGCTGCTGACTCTGCGACCTGCAGTGCGACATGGAGCAGGCGTGGGTGCTCGGCCGCCGCGTCCTCGCCTCCCACGAGATCGAGCTGGCACTCTCCGCCTTCAAACAATGGGGCATCGATATCGAGCCCTTCCAGTTCACACAACAACATAATTGCACTTTGCCATGAACATAAGAACATAAGACATAAGAAAATAAGGAAGCTACAAGAGGCCGTGAGACCTACACGAGGTAGTTCCTGTTACTTAACTCCACCTACATCCACCTCTCTTCCCTATCCATGAATTTATCCAAACTCCTTTTAAAGATCCCTATAGACTCCGCATTGACCACCTGACGACTGAGTCCATTCCAATCATTCACCACCCTATTTGTGAACCAGTTTCTCCCTATTTCCTGTAGTTACTTTAAATGAACCATGATGATGAACCATCCTCTGTAGGCTACCTTGTTCATCTTCCTTCTCTTTTACATTTTACTAACGTTATAAACAATATAATGGGTTATTTATCGCTCACGTATGCACTCCACAACTGCAAGGGACATGGCATTCCCGGCACCCCTGTCACCCCATCCCCGGACACATATTCCCGTTCTCTATGCGAGTATGTGGTTTACGAGTGAAGACACTTGGCTATATCTCCGAAACTAACCATAGGATTTTCTCGAATATACCTTCATTGTGATTCCCACACAGTTAATACCAAGGGATTAAGACAACCTAATTAAAAACCTACCCTGTCCGTAACCTAACGTAACCTAACCTGACGTGTTCAAGAGTAAACGCCACATACTCTTCCAGAAAACGGGAATATGCTCCCCGGACTGTTGATCTCAGAGGAAGGGAGTGCCATTACCTGACCAAGGAGGGTATAGGGAGGGAGGTGGGGCGGGGGTGGGGGGGGGAGTAACAGCCTTATTCCTTATTAACAATTATGTATCATCTAACTTATTGAATATATTATGAATTAAAAGACAGAAGTAATTGACGTAGATTATCAAATGAATGAAAATTAATGCATGATGTCTTTTGTGAAGTTAATGATGCTCCATAACGCAATTTAACAATAAACATTATACCGACTCAACATTCGATCAGTGAGCAATATTTTACTTAACCCCTTCACACCCAGATCTTTCCTTTGCTATATAAAATCTTAATATGTTGTTAGCCATAAAACTACGAAAAGTAAGTGATTATACCAAATTAGCTAGTGGACAAGGGTACTAAATAGATCATATATATAAAACATTGCATAAATACATTAATATCGTCTAATGGTGGACAAATTACAATGGATATTACGTGCTGGGCCTCAAGGGGTTAACTATACATGACATAAACTTCTTCCACACTTAGTTACTTCCTGACAAGGACAACAGTACGCTCTGCTAGGCTATGCAATATTGCTGAAAACATCTACTGCATAGCCTCCTCGAAATTATTTTTGTTTTCTACACTCTTAGAAAAGAAGGGTAGGAAAAGGTAGAAAAAGGGTATTTGTAGTGATGAAATACTGCTACCCTTTTTCTGCCCTTACAAATCTACCCTTTCGGATCGACGCAAATCTACCCTTTTCCAATTTCCTACCCTTTTTTTTATAATGTAGACAAACGATTGCTCCACAAGGTCATGTTATACTCCCAGATCTTTCCTTTGCTATATAAAATCGTCTGTTAGCCATAAAATTACGTTCTTATGTTCTTATGTTATGCTCTGCCTATCCTAATGAAGTGGTAATGGTGGCGTGGACAATAACAAGACGCAAACCTCTGCTGTTCTTTGCTTTAATATCATTCTGGTTTTGGGAACAATATCATCAGAAGGGTTCAGAAGGAAAATCTACGTTTTTTTCTCAAATTATTGGGGATTCGAACGGAAATACTGGACAGTAAAAACATACACACAGCAGCGTATTGTACTCACCACACAGTTCTACTTCACATTATTCTATTCTGATGTCAAATAATTCGTTAATCATCTACGTAGAAGCATTTTTCAACACCAATACTTTCTTTTCTTGAATTTTCTGGTTTCATTTCCACACTATGTGAACGAAAACGTCTGATTTAATTAAGGTTATTACTGATCATTTTATTTTATTTTCATTAATATTATCATCAATGGTCCTTTGCCTTGTTATTCATCAACGGTCTCTTATCTCCAGAGGGGGGTCGGAGGTCCGTTTCCGATCCCGCCTCACACACAATACAGTAGTCCAGGATGGCTGTTATTTTTTGTTATATCACAGATGATGTTTATCAGCTCAACCATTCACTTGTTTCTTGGGTTTCACTCCGGAATAAAGGAAAATAACTAAGGAAAGGGATGGAAATTACGACACTAGCATAAGAGATCAAGCAAGTACGGCAAATACTGAAGAGTGGAGCTGACACAGAGAGAGAGAGAGAGAGAGAGAGAGAGAGAGAGAGAGAGAGAGAGAGAGAGATAGGAAAAAACCGATGAAACTACTAGTCAAATAAGAAAAACAATATTTCCTCGTCGTCACGGGAGGAATAAGGCACTATTACAGTATTCCATTCACCACTAACTTCCAAACAATCATCTACGGTTCTAGGTATCCAATAAAGGACTTTTCTCTCCCTCTCTAGCATCAATAACCCTCCTTACAGATGTACGCTTTACTTCTGCGGAAACTACGACAATACAGCATCCCTATAAGCCCAACAACAACTAAGCCTCATGTAGCGATACTACGAGTAGCTTTAATTCGCAAAGGGGTTTGAATCTACCATTACAGAATGCGGTATAGAATGATCCTTCAGTTTTCTTTCACCAATATCGAGCTGACGGTAACACGCAAGACGGGAGGAGCAGATCGAGAGATGACCAAGAAAGGGAGGACGTCAGGAAGGTTTGGTAGTTCTGATCCTTCACACGCTCTCCCTCGTAGTGGTTCCTCCGCTCCTACAGGCTGTCTAGCGGGGTGCTTAGTCCATGTCAACAGACTGGGCAAAGCTGTCTGAACGGAACGCCTCCACCTGGGCTTGGCTGTCAGCCCTCATCATGCGACGCAGGTCCGGCTGTGGGTGGGACGGGGCAGAGACGGGGCGGGACGGGGTGGAGCGGGGGCGAGGCGGGGCAGAGACGGTGCGGGGCGGGGTAAAAGCAGTGCGAGACGTGGCGCAAAATAAAGGTGGAAGATAAAAGAAAAAAACCCCAGCAAAAGAAAGTGAAAGAAAAGAAACAGGACATATACAAGAAGTGATTAGTAATAGAAACAGGAAATAACAGAAAAAGTCACGAAGAAGGAAGAGGAAGGGATGTAAGATAATGATAATATAGGATAGGAAACGAAGGGGAAGGCGATGGACAGGCAGGGATGGAGTGGACGAGAGAGGAGAAAACAAATATTTTAGATCATCATAAAAAAACACATCGGTACTACGTAAAGTTATCGTTCACTCTTATTTCCATGATGACGTGACAACATGCTGGTCCCTCCACTCTACTACACGAGAGAGGAGAGAGAGAGAGAAGAGAGAGAGAGAGAGAGGGGGAGAGAAAGGGAGAGGAGAGAGAAGGAGAGAGAGAGAGAGGAGAGAGGAGAGAGGAGAGAGAGAGAGAGAGAGAGAGAGAAAAAAAAAGGAAGGATGACCTATAAAATCATTCCTTCATCTCTCCCTCCCCCACAAAAGAAAAAAAAAGTCAGGGAGAGAAGCAAGAAGCAGTCGAACGAAAAAATGAAGCACGAACAAGGTGAAGCAAGATATAAATGAGGAGAGAGAGAGAGAGAGAGAGAGAGAGAGAGAGAGAGAGAGAGAGAGAGAGAGAGAGAGAGAGAGAGAGAGAGAGAGAGAGAGAGACCTGCAAAACCTTTATTGCCATCTAAATCTTGCCCATCAGGCCCAGCAAGAGATGGATAACCTTCAAGACCAAGACTATATTATCTAACACGAGAGGCTGTGCCCGTGTACTGAAAGTGAAAGCGTCAACCTCTTCTGTTTGCAAATACGCAAATGGTGAAAAAAAAGGCTTGAGAATGCCGCAGCGGGATGTCACATTGGGAAGCCATAGTAGTGCCTTGATCCTCATAGTCAGGTAAGAACATAAGCACATAAGAACATAAGAAAATAAGGAAGCTACAAGAGGCCGTGAGACCTACACGAGGTAGTTCCTGTTACTTAACACTACCTACATCCACCTTTCATCCCCATCCATGAATTTATCTAGCCTCCCTTTAAAGCTCCCTAATGACTCCGCACTAACTACCTCTACCTAGGTACGTAGGCTACATATGTAAGCACACAAAGGTGTCGATCGAATAGATGCACAATGTTACAGCACTGACCCTTGTGGCTTATTCTCTGCATAGAAGCCTAATTTTCATTTTCCTACTATTCATCTATATTTTATCTATTTATCTATCTATTTATTCATTCTATTCTATTTTATTCATCTACTTTTTTTCTCAATTTTTTTCCGGCTGTAAAAGGAATCACCACTTAACTCTTAATCACATGGTAAAGATATCAAGGTGGTTTTATAGCGAAATGTAGAAAAAATGCTGACTAGGATTACAATGATGGTTGCTTTAGTGATGACTGATGATGACCTTTGACAGCTTACCTTGGGGTGCATGAGGACGAAGGGCAGCTCGGCGGTGACCTCGCCTCCCATGGCCCCGAGGTAGAGTTTGACCTTCACGGTGTACGAGATGATCATGCCGAACATGTCACGGGACTCCGGGTTGGCCAGCCTGCAGGGTGGTCATGTCATGTATTTTGCCTTTAATGATAGAAAACTGCAGTGCTAAATGGAGAAATAATGAATAACAGGTGACAAGTATTCAAGGAGTGGATATGACAAGGCTGATGTGGGTGTGGATAGTGAGGTGGATGAGGAGCGGGGTGGGGCTTACAGTGTGGATGAGGCCAGGTTGGTGTGGATGTTCTTGAGGTGGCCGTCCAGGGCGATGCCGCGACGGTCCATGTTGGAGCTGAGGGTTGGGGTGAGGTAGAGCACCTTCTGCAGGGCGGAGCCAGGGCTGACGGGGCATCCCTCCCTGGCCGCGAAGAGACAACGGGGCAATCAGCACTCAGCACAATAAACTTACGGTTCTTGATTATTCTCACAATTAATTAAAAAAAAGGGAAGGGAGGAGCTTACACGTATCGTATTGTATCGAAAAGCTCTACGAGTACATAGTGTGTGTGTGTGTGTGTGTGTGTGTGTGTGTGTGTGTTTCCTGCAAAGAGCTGACACATAAAGGTCTTATAAATATCAATCGAAGTTTTGAGCCTAAAAAAGCAGATGTATCAATTAGTTGTTAATGTTTGCTATCAATGAGGGAAAAAAAAAAATGCACTGCTTGCTACCATAAACGTGGTGATAAACGGCAATGACAATGAGAGATAATGATGATGCAGGGGCAGGGGTGAAGGGGGTGTACAGAGACGGCAAGGGCGCGGCAGCATATTCCCGTTCTCTATGCGAGTCTGTGGTTTCCGAGTGAAGACGCTTGGCTGTAGCTCCGAAACTAACCATAGGATTGTCTCGAAAATACCCTCATTGTGATTCCCACGTAGTTACTATGCACTTAGCAGGAAAACCTAACCTACCCTATCCGCAACTTATCGTAACCTAACCCGACGTGTTCAAGAGTAAACGATATACTCTTCCAGAAAATGGGACTATGCGGCCCGCTACTCACTGGGTCTCCACGCTGGCCACGGTGCTGCGGTACTGGCCGCCCGTGAACAGACACACGTCCACAGACTGCTGCACCGCTGACTTGATCTTCTTGATCGTCTTGTTGCTGTGATTCCTGATGATCATGCTAATGGCGATCTTCTCGTTGTGGTAGTAGAGCTGCTTGTCCAGGGTCACCTCAAGCTCCAGCTCTCCGGGACTCAGCATGAAGTCCTTCCTCACGATGGTGCACGGCTGGCGGCCTGCGCGGCTGGGGGCATACTGGATGCGGCGGATGTTCAGCTGCACGGTGGACCTGGGGGCACGAGGGCGGGGTGGCGACTTAGGTGGCGGGGCACATTATGGAACATTATGTATCAGGTCATGTGTGCGGCACTAAGCCACACAGGACCCCGAACAGTTGCATGAGAATAAACAAAGGTGTAGATGACTCAAGAGAAAAGTGTAGCTGCCACGCAATGTCCTGACTAAAGAATTACCGTTACGAAGTCATACATGAAACGCAACCGTCATCTAGGCTATGTCAAGCAAGACTTATAAAATTAGATGACAGTGCGAGGCAGGAAATGTGATGCAAGGCCGTAGCGAGTCATAACAACGCCGTGAAACTCCCATCAGCCTAATTCAGACATGAGACAGCGTACTGCCTACATAACAACATTATTACACAGCTACAGCACCTCTCAACACACCTCTTGTGGCTGCGGTCTTCCTCGTTATCACCCACGTACACCTTGATGTAATATTCCACACCGCAGGGGCGTCCCTCGTCATCGCCGGAGGGCTGGATGGTGACGGAGGGCGGCGCCTGCTCGGGCATCTTGAAGGTGAAGGGGTAGGCGTTGGGCCCCAGCTTCTTGATGAGCCGCTCCTGCAGCTTGGTGGCCTCCTCCTTCTTGGGCGGGTAGATCTGCTCGGACGCCAGGTACAGGTCCTTCTGGAAGTTGAGGCCCATCACCTCGTCCTCCTCGCGGCCGTACCGGAAACTGCACACCAGTTGCCCGAACACACGCCGGTCGTTGAGGTAGGACGGGTCCAACACCAGAACGCCGTCTGCGGGGAGAAACCATGCCATTCATAATGATGTACTGTACCAACTGGTTGTGACGTCACCGGGAGGCCTGCAACACTTGTATCTACCTGCTAGCCCCTCACAGTTGTGCCGTCTCCCGCCGCCATTATGCCACATCTACACCTTTTTTTCTTGCATTTAATCCTATTTACACTACGCCAATGACCACTAATTATATCCTAACACATTATTTAATCACCCATATATATATTTTTCCCCATTAGAGGTCTTCAATGAACATTTGCGGGATGCATAAGGTACCCCTTAAAATAATGGAAAGTATCGTAATTACCTGAAAGTAACATGCATAGGCAAGCCATTAAACACTACCGCTAATATTAAAATATATATGGTATATATTTTAAGAACTATGTATAAGAGAACTGTAAGCACGGTAACACCTATGAAGAGGATGCTTGAAAAACAAGGACGTTGGTGCAGCACGTTACAAAACTATACAACCAAGACATACACAAAAGAAAAAAAGGAAAAATCATAATAAACACAATTTTCAAGTACGTTAAAGTGTTGAAAGCTAACCCTACATGATATAACTGACAAATAAATTAAGAACAAAGCTTCCTTCAACAGTAAAGACCCATGAATGGATATCTATCTACCGTACATAACACTAGAGTCGCCAGTCACTTGCCACTGCACTAACGTCGCCAGGCACAATATATTACGAATTATAGCTTCACTACTGATTTGTATGTGCCACTGAAGATGATACACAGTAGTTTTTATCATGTACATCACACTACATGTCTTCAGTGACACATAAAAGTCTGTAGTGATGCTAAAATTCGTAACATATTGTGCCTGGCGACATTAGTGCAGTGGCAAGTGACTGGCGACTATAGTGTTATCTACGGTAGCTGCATCAGGCACTATAGTCTATTATATTTATTATGGTCAAAATGCACTAAGGAGGCCATGCACCCTACCTTCCCCCCTTTTCTACGGGGCAGCTGATTGGTGCATTCCTCGTATCATCACTACCAATCACAATATGTTCACTACTTAACAGCGCGTGACCACTGGACAGAGCAATCTTCACTACAGAGGGGGACAAAATCTAAAATTCCTTTGTAGTGAAGATTGCTGTCCAGTGGTCACGCCGCTGTTAAGTAGTGAAGATATTGTGATTGGTAGTGATGATACGAGGAATATGCACCAATCAGCTGCCCCGTAGAAGAGAGGGGGAGGCAGAGGGCGTGGCTTCCATAGTGCATTTTGACCATATTAAAGAGGAAGATTCTCACCGACGGGATCCACGGCCGAGACATGATCCACAAAGTCGCGGCGTCCCAGATAGATGGTTAGCTTGCCGTTAGGAGCAGCCTTCTTGAAAACCTTGAATTGGACCACCATCTTGTCTGCGTGCTGCTGCTGCTACGGTGCTGTTGTGTGGTGTCAGGCGAGGGCTGTGCTGTGAGTGGTGGCTTGGTGTGGTCGGTGCACTCTTATATTGGCTGCTCTGGACGCTAATAGGATCAAGAACAGCTGACACGGCTCTAAACATCGCAAGATAGGAAGTTAGAAGGCGAGGGGAAGCCATTATGATCCAAAAACCTTCTGTCGGTGACGCATGAACTCTCCTAAGTCCTAATCTCTTTTCTTCCTTCGATGGGTCTTCCTTTCCCTCCTAAAGACGTTCCAGACATTCTTTTTCCTTTTCTCATCCTTCCTTCTTCCTACACTCTTCCTCTTCCTACTGTTATAGTTCGTTCTTTCTTATCTCGTCTGTAGTCGATTTCCAGCCCCCAATCGACTGGCAGTTTCTATGCGAGAGGAATCTGTGCATTCCGCCAGTGTGCGTTTGAGTGAGATGTGAGTCTGGAATACACAATGCATTGTTCAGATATTGTTAGTATAATAAAGTCTCTCTCTCTCTCTCTCTCTGTATATATATCAAGGGAAGCCAAGGGCAGTTCATAGTCGCTCGTTCCAAGGGTTTCACATGACGCAGGTTCGCCACCTTTCCACATTATATCTATAAATAACACTGGGGAACAATTTGAAGAAAAAAAAATTGTTGAGTTAGATTTTTGAGCTTATTTAGACTAAAATTGGCATGCTGATTCCAAATCTGTAGTCAGTTTTTTTCTAGCACGTCAAGATTTTTCTCCACAGCTTACCCTCCAGATAAGCAAAATTCCACTTGTGAGCTGTAGTAAAACTTGCCAGCTGATTACGATTTGACTCATCGAGAGCTATGTGGCAACTTGTTTGTGCAGTTACAATTGAGACAGTGCGGTGAGAGGTGTGTGCAGCTCCCAATAGGTCAGTACTATCAATATCTGCAAACAGAAAGCTAGGATAGTAGGAATTAGGAGGATTTGTTATGGCTTTTCTCTTAACCTTGTAACAAGATACCATTGTAATTTCTATTTCGTTTTATGCTGGGTTTTTTTTTCTTCAAAGCTTGTAACTATTCCAGCTTAGTGTTTTATTTACATAGGTATATATTTCTTTTGTTTCAGATCATGTCTGCTCCTGCTACGTCTCGTCGTAAATGCCTAAACAACCCTGACTCCTTCTGCTATATATGTGGTAGTTTCACCATTCCAAGTCAGAGGGCAAGCGTATTGCCCTCATCAGAATACTCATCTTGAATACATCAGCGTATTTGTCAAACAAGCATATTTCGCATATTTTAAAGTGAAACTCGGTGATCAAGACAAGCTATGGGCCCCTCACAAAGTGTGCAAGCAGTGTGTCGAGAGATTACGGATGTGGACCAAAGGAACACGTGAAAAGTTGGCATTTGGTATCCCCATGGTTTGGCGAGAGCAAAAAGATCATTCCACAGACTGTTACTTTAGTTTAGTGAAAACATCAGGATTTAACAAGAAAAATAAAAGTAAAATAGAATATCCTAATCTACCGTCAGTTATAAAACCAATGCCTCATTCAGCTGAATTTCCAGTGCCAGTTTTCGAACAACTACCTCCTCTAGAAGATCTGAGTGATGTTGAAGAACGCAGTGACAGCAATGATGCAGATTTTGACATTCACGAGGATTCAGTTCGTAGGGGATTTGATCAGCACGAGTTGAATGATTTAGCACGTGATTTGGGCCTATCCAAAAAAGCTTCAGAAATACTAGCATCAAGACTGAACGAGAAAAACATACTTGAACAAGGAGTGAAGGTATCATACTTTCGAACCAGAGAAAGTACATTTCTGCAGTACTTTCGAAGTGCCAGCGGTTTTGTGTTTTGCCATAACATTCCTGGTTTACTGAAGGAATTAGGGCTTTCAATCTACAATCCAAATGAATGGCGATTGTTTATTGATAGCTCAAAGCGGAGCTTGAAGTGAGTCCTTCTACACAATGGCAATTTGTTTGGCGCAGTCCCTATTGGGCATTCGGTCTGTCTTCGTGAAGAATATGGAGATGTAAAGAGAGTCATTGAGTTATTGCAATATGACAAACACAATTGGATCATCTGTGTTGACCTTAAAATGGTGTCCTTCCTTCTTGGTCAACAACGTGGATACACAAAGTATCCCTGCTTTCTCTGTATGTGGGATAGCAGAGCTCGAGAGAAGCATTGGGTTCAGACGAATTGGCCTCCGAGATCTGATCTTAAACCTGGAGATCCTAACATTGTACATGAGCCACTTGTTGACAGGAAGAAAATAATATTCCCACCTCTGCACATAAAACTAGGTCTCATGAAACAATTTGTAAAAGCATTGTCAACTGATGGCGACTGTTTGAAGTACATCATCTTGGCATTTCCTGGACTGTCAATTGAAAAAAATCAAGGCCGGTGTGTTTGATGGTCCACAAATTCGACAGCTCATCAAAGATGAACATTTCAACGGTACCATGTCAGACCTTGAAAAGAATGCTTGGCTATCATTCAAAGACGTCGTCAAGAACTTTCTTGGAAATACACGTGCAAGTAATTACACAGAAATTGTTCAGAAACTATTGGAGAGCTACAAAGAGCTTGGTTGCAACATGAGTATTAAAGTACATTTTTTGCATAGCCATCTCGCCAACTTTCCGGAAAATCTTGGTGCTGCTAGCGACGAGCAAGGTGAACGATTTCACCAAGATTTAAAGGTTATGGAAGAACGTTACCAGGGTAGATGGGATGTGCATATGATGGCTGACTATTGTTGGAGCATCAAACGCGATAGTCCTCAAGTTGAACACTCCAGACAAAGCTACAAACGTAAATTTTTACCTTAACCTGCACACAATTATAGCCTTATCCTTTCTAAAAACATGATAATGTTAAATAAACATTCTATTCATGCCTATTTCTTTCATTTTTCATTGTATGTTAACATTTGCAACTTTTTATAAAATAAGCACTGTTACTGTTATGTACAGTATTTTTCATATTTTTTAAGAAAACGAAAATCCTACAGTTCAAAAACTTGACGTGATAGAGAAAAACTGAGATAAGTTTTGGATTCAGCACCCAAAAATTACTTAATAAGACCTAACTCAGACCTAACTCAACAAAAAATTGTTCCCCAGTGTAATAGATCAAAATATATCAAATACATAGATAATAAATAAATTAATTACCAGAAGTGTTAAAAGTAGAAGTGCTGAGGTTATTCTAAAGTAGTAGTTCTTAACCTTTTCAGAGGCACCGAACCCTAACGAAAACCTCCGCACACTGGCCGAACCCCTCAAATATGTGATGAAAAAACAAACGAATACAAAAATTTTAAGATAAATTGCTTCAAAATTCAAGAAATGTTTAAATAATAAGAAAATACATTTTGATTTAATTGATGCAAAAATTAGAGAAAAATTGCCTCAATATTCAAGTGTTTGTTTGAATAAGAAGAAGGGAGGAAGGAAGGACTCTGAAGCAGTGGCATATATAGGTCCTCGGAAAGGGGGGGGGGGGGCACAGAGGTGAATCCAGAAATGTTTTAAGACGGGGTTGGGCGAGCGAAGCGAGTTTCTACAGCTGGGGTGTCTGAGGAAGGGGTCCGGAAATTGGTTGAAAATCAAGCATTTTTAGGGGTATTTTGAGGCCTCAGGAGGGATATATTGCACTAATTTGATATTCAATGGCCAAACGCGGCCGTGCCCCCCCCCCCCCCCCATACGTATACATAATACGCCACTGTTCGGAAGTGAGAGGCGGGCGACCACACGCACTTTTATACACACGTACGTACATATGACTCCCTCCACCGCGCTGCTTAAATTTACGTTAATTTCGCGTATAATTTACTCTGGTGAATAATCTGGAATTATAATACCAAAAATGCAATGTTTTTCGGAGGGCCTCCGCCGAACCCCTGAGACTGGCTCACCGAACCCAGGTTAGGAGAATAAATAGGAACCCATGGCTCACCTGGGGTTCGATCGAACCCAGGTTAAGAACCACTGTTCTAAAGCTTTATTTGGCTCTAGTCAGACCAGAGAGAGCGAGAGATAGAGAAATATCACCCTTGATGTTTTAACTACTACTACTACTACTACTACTACTACTACTACTACTACTACCACCACTACTAGTACTACTCCTACTACTACCTACTAAAGTTACGCATTTTTCTAACGTCAACGTCTTCAAACTTAGAACTTTATGAGAGGCTTGCATGTGAGTAATAATGGGAGGGAGGGAGGGAAAGGAAGGGAGGGAGGGAGGGAGGGAGGGAGGGAGGGAGGGAGGGAGGGAGGGAGAGGGAAGGAAGGAGAGGAAGGGAGGGAAGGTGCGAGGGAGAGGAGGGAGGGAGAAAGGAAGGAAGGAAGGATAGAGGGAGGGAGGGAAGGAATGAAAAAAAGAAGGGTCCATAATCCATATGTCATGATTTAAGATAAAAAATATATAAACTTTCAAATAATTGCCACTTACTAAATAAAAATATATAGTATATGTACAGGTATAGAGTACAGTTATAAAGTATATTATATCATATTTCATAGGTACTTAGAAGGCCATTATCTGTCTCCATTCAACAGGTAACTAATATATAGATTGATAAACACACAGAGGTCAGGTCAGATATCTTAATAGATTCTAGGAAACATTCTCTATGAGCTTCCGTCGCAAATTATTACTTTTGGCGATATGACATGTTCATAGGGAGGCGAGAGACAATTGTTTACGTGCCTCTAACTCTTCTTCCTCTTGTGACCTGCATCGCCTCTGGCTTTAGTTTGGAGGTTAAAACGTGGGATTAGGTTAGATTAGGTTAGATTAGTGAGTCAGAAGGTGGGGTTAGGTTAGTGAATTTTCATATCTCCTATACACTCTCCTTCCTATTAAAAACACCTTATATCTCCGAAAGTAGTGATTTGCGACAGAAGCTTATAGAGAGAATGTTTCTTAGAATCCAATAAGGTTAACAGAAACCACACTCCCAATTGTGTAGGGAATTCGGTCCTAGTGTAAAAATTTACCCATTAGAGCAGGTGGCGACTAAAGTGTTATCTACGGTAGTACATAGGAAGGGGTATGTGTGTGTGTAACTCCATGTGATAAAGCACCAAATTTGGCTAGGAAAAATTTGCCGGTCTCAAAAAATGACCGCGCAGTCCTCGTCCATTTTTACCGACGTGAGCCCCGTACCGCCGCGACTGCAGGTACGGCGCGGGTACGTAGTGGTCCATACCAATATATGAATACTCCTTTCCCGCCCATCTCACGGCTATTTGACTTTATTTAACCCTACCCAGAGCTTGACCTACCCCGTGCCCACGTCCACAATGCAGGGAGGAAGGCTGGCAGTCATGCTGGCAAGCGCTGGAGGTCAAAATAAGGGCGGAATAACTTGATTTCCCTCCCGTCTTAACATGCGGCATAATCTCCCCCTCTGCCGCTTAGATCATCACTGGTTTGTTGACAGAATTTCCTGGCGATCCCGATCCGATGGTGTTTGGATTTTAATGCCTTATCAACGACAACCCTGCTTTGGTTTATTACGACTTTATTCCTTTTGTTGCTGATGTTGATTGTTGTGTTACTGCTCGATGTTGAGTTCTTTTAACCTATTTCCTCTCTTCCTCTAAAAGGTGAACAAGACATTCCTCCCTTCCCATTGCCTGGTTACTCGTGACGTCACACCCTCTCTCCCGCCCTGTGATTGGCTGACTGCTCATGACGGTCCTCCATCCTAGCCCTGTGATTGGCTGGGGGTCCTAGCCATGGGATAGATTTGATCTGTGGGATTTTCTATGGGTATTTCTGTGGGAGGTTTCTATAGCTATCTGTAAGAGAGGTTTCTATAGTTATTTAAGGGGTTTATCTGAGGTATCAGGGCTTCTTTGGTTATTTAAGGGGTTTTAACAGTAAAATATGAAGGGTTGTCTATATCTAAGGGGTTCTAGGCTGGCTATCTAAGGGGGTTTCTATATCTAGGTAAGGGGTTTTAGGTAAGCAATGGCTATCTAAGGGGGTTTCTATTTCTATTTTTTTTTTGTACATTTTTTAGTACATTTTTTTAGTACATTATTTTAGTACATTTTTTTAGAACGTATTTGCATGGGTGGATTTTCAAGAAATAGTTTGTCCATCAGAAAAATATCTTTACTCAACGTATATAAGCTTCCTTATTTTATTTTCTATTCCTTTGACTTTTTAGTACAAAGAATAAAAGATAGTGGAAATTTCTCTAGGAGACATACCAACTATGTCTCGCAGACAAAACAAAAAAAACCTCTGTCCCGTGTAAGTGAAAGTACAGATCCTGTGCCTGCTTGCCTTGCCCCCTCAGGGAAAGTGTGTGGGCTGTGTATCACAAAGGTGGTCACTGGTAATGCAGTTTTCCTGTAATGCTTATTGAATTTGTTACCTAACCACTTTTTATTGATTACATGACATGTTCTAAATGAAATGTTTTGTACTTTCAGGAAGCAACGTCAAGAAAGCCAAGTTCTTTCTGGCAAAAGCAGCAATCAGGGCCTGTACGATGTTGAATCCACCTTTGTTATGAAGGACAAATGGCTTAGGCATTATTGATGGATGAAAAGAATTACATATCTTTAAAAATGCTGTATAAAGTTTCTTCATCAGTAGCCCAAAAGTAATATATTTTGTTATTTGCCTCAGTTGTTTTTCTTTTCTTGTTGTTTGAAATTGGCCACTAGTGTTAATTTAAAATATTACTCATGAATGATGTATACAATAACATGATTATACATAAATAGTGCCCCCCATATTTACCTGTGCCCCGTGATTGATCGTGATTGCCTTCTTAATTAATTGAAGCTGAACCTGCCAGTGATTCATAATAGGTATGGATGACAAAAAATATTGACACAGATCAGCTTTTATGACCTCGTAGGGTGACCTCTGAGGGTAACAGCACGTGACCAAGACCCTTGTGTGAATTGCAAACATTCTCTCTCTCTCTCTCTCTCTCTCTCTCTCTCTCTCTCTCTCCTCTCTCTCTCCTCTCTCTCCCTCTCCTTCCTCCCCTCTCTCTCTCTCTCCTCTCTCTCTTCTCTCTCCTCTCTCTCCCTCTCTCNGTTTTTTTATCTGGGGGTATCAGGTTTTTTGGGTTATTTAAGGGTTTTAACAGTAAAATAAAAGGGTTTCATATCAAAGGGGTTCAGCTGGTATCAAAGGGGGTTTTTCTATTCTAGGTAAGGGGTTTTAGGTAGCAATGGCTATCTAAGGGGTTTCTATTTCTATTTTTTTTTTGTACATTTTTTAGTACATTTTTTTAGTACATTATTTTAGTACATTTTTTAGAACGTATTGCATGGGTGGTTTTTCAAGAAATAGTTTGTCCATCAGAAAAATATCTTTACTCAACGTATATAAGCTTCCTTATTTTATTTTTATTCCTTTGACTTTTTAGTACAAAGAATAAAAGATAGTGGAAATTTCTCTAGGAGACATACCAACTATGTCTCGCAGACAAAACAAAAAAAACCTCTGTCCCGTGTAAGTGAAAGTACAGATCCTGTGCCTGCTTGCCTTGCCCCCTCAGGGAAAGTGTGTGGCTGTGTATCACAAAGGTGGTCACTGGTAATGCAGTTTTCCTGTAATGCTTATTGAATTTGTTACCTAACCACTTTTTATTGATTACATGACATGTTCTAAATGAAATGTTTTGTACTTTCAGGAAGCAACGTCAAGAAAGCCAAGTTCTTTCTGGCAAAAGCAGCAATCAAGGGCCTGTACGATGTTGAATCCACCTTTGTTTTGAAGGACAATGGCTTAGGCTTTATTGATGGATGAAAGAATTACATATCTTTAAAATGCTGTATAAAGTTCTTCATCAGTAGCCCAAAAGTAATATATTTGTTATTTGCCTCAGTTGTTTTTCTTTTCTTGTTGTTTGAAATTGGCCACTAGTGTTAATTTAAATATTACTCATGAATGATGTATACAATAACATGATTATACATAAATAGTGCCCCCCATATTTACCTGTGCCCCGTGATTGATCGTGATTGCCTTCTTAATTAATTGAAGCTGAACCTGCACAAGTGGATTTTCATAATTTTAGGGGTTATAGGATGACAAGACTTGTGTGAACAAAATTTTTTTTCACCGCTTTTTCCTCGTCTGACCTCTGATACACACGTGACACAGACCTCTCTCTATTGCTACATTCTCTCTCTCTCTCTCTCTCTCTCTCTCTCTCTCCCCTCTCTCTCTCTCTCTCTCTCTCTCCTCTCTCTTCTCTCTCTCTCCCCTCTCTCTCTCTCTCTCTCTCTCTCTCTCTCTCTCTCTCTCTCTCTCTCTCAAATAAAAAATTTAAAAAAAAAAAAAAAAAAATTTGGGTCGCTTGTTGTTGAAGCGAAGAGAGAGGACGTGTGTGAAAGAGCTCCAGGACTCCCACGGTTTTTCTGCGAGGATTTCTTTGAGTAACTATTGCAAGTAAGATAAACAAGATGATTAAGAATGCGTGTGGTGTATGCAAGAGGGTGGTAGCCTACCTGACGGTGTAGGGTATTTTAGTTCTAATTGAATCTCAGTTACTTCTAGTTTGTAGCTCTACACGAGCTAAATTGGGCTCACCCCTTTCTTTATATATATCTCCTCTTACGGGACTGGCAACTAAGCGGGTTTGTTTTTAAACCATTTTTTTGGTGTTGTCCAGTTTTTGATGTAAAAAAAAAAAAAAAAAAAAGTTGAAGAGTTTGATGTTTTCACAGTTCTTTGTGGGGCATTTCTATTTTAGAACAGTTTAATGGATGTTTGAAAACGAGAAACTTGTCCCTTTTGTACCATGCCGATGTAAAAGAAATGAAAAATGAAGTTGTAAGGAAGAAATACGTAAAATCGAGCGAAAGGAAGATTGATGAATAACAGAAAGGAGACACGTAAGGAGCCATAAGACTTCATGCCTGAGAACAAATTTAGGACAGCTCAGACCACATCCAGCCTGGAGAAGACAGGAAGAGACGAGGTGCAGATAACCATAGAAAGGATAACCAACAAGGAAGATAATCGGCCAGGTAGTGATTAAGGGACAAAAAAACCAGACAGGATAATGCAGATGTGATGAGGGCCCAATACGCATTATTGGGGACAGTATGATGAGGTATGCACCGAAGCAGGTCAAGTGCTCCTTCCGAGGGAGTGGCTGCACCGCTCTGGGAGGAGCCAAGATTCAGCAAGTCAAGAAAAGAGTACAGAGAGACTGCAAGGACTTTGAAGATGGAATGCTGGTCATCCAAGGTGGAGGGAATGACTTGGAAAACGTAGGATGCGAAGAGACGGTGAAGGAAGTGGTGGAGGCAGTGAAGGCTGTGGAGGGCAAGCAGATGTGCGTGGCAGTGGTGGGTGTACTGCGGGGACCCCGTGAAAACACCCAGTACGAGAAGTCGCGAACCTAAAAAAAGAAACGAACAAGAGGATCTTTGAAGAAGTGCTGAAGTTGAAGATGGAGTGGCTGAGAGAGAAGAAAGGAAACGTGAGCTTCTTGGACTTGGACGGACCCCTGAAGGAGGACCGTTTTTACGACAGTGATGGAGTCCACCTAACTGAGGCCGGGTATGAAAGTATGGGAAGGCGACTGCGGGAGTGGGTGAGAGCCAGGTCAACGTGCAGCGTGGACATGGCTTGATGTGGAGGACAGAAAAAAGACTCAGAAAGAGGAAGAGAAGACACCACCGAGGCAAAAAGAATTTGCTATGGGAATTTTGGGTTGTGTGGAAATTGAAGTTGGGACGTTGGGAAGTATGAGGATTTATGAGGAAAATGAAAAAAAGGAAAATTTTGGAAGGGTTGCTGCTCTTTAAAAGGAAGGAAACCCCAAAGTAGAGGAGATGATGTGGAAAGGGCCGGAAAAGGGGAACTAGGGGGGGGTTGCCCTTTCCCCCTTTGGAAAGGGAAAAATAAATAAAATAGATTTAAAAATATAATTAATATTTTAAAAATAATTATAATAAATTATATATTTTTATAATATATATTATATTATATATATAATATATATATATATTATAATAAAATATATATTTTAATATTATATATATATATATATATTTTATATACACAGCGCGCCAAAGCATTGTTCGCGACATCATAACCCAGCGCTTCCATACGGAATTCAGAAAATGTACTCTATGGCAGCCTACTGACTTCCGAGAGAGATATCTTACATATGGCAGCTTGTTTAAGGCACGGGGAGTCCATCAAGACCGTTGAGGGAAAGTTCAGATGCCACTTGTCAATTATAAACGAAGCATTTAAAAAAGTATCGCCTTCCTTCCCCGCGAGTAATTTGAAACAGACGCGCATTTGGTATTTGCTATCATTATTTGCATAATGATGGCAAGAAAGACCTAACAAAGGGAGCAATTAAGTTTTTGTATCTCTACACAAGGCAAGAGGCCAGTGGAAGAAATATCAAGGATTGTGGATGTTACGAAAGATGTGTGCATAAGTGGGTGGAGAGTTTCGGGGTGGCACGGCGGGGTAGCGACAGCCGCGACACCAGAACATTAAAAGTGGCCAGGGCGAGGATGTAAAACCTCAGCAAGCCCCCTAAATGTCATGAAACGTCAAGTGGATGCCATCCTCAATTAAGAGCAAGAAAGATATTGCGATTGACTTTTACATCCTCGCCCTGGCCATTTTATAATGTTCTGGTTGTCGGGGCTGTCGCTACCCCCCCGTGCCACCCCGAAACTCTCCACCCACTTAGGGCACACATCTCTCGTAACATCCACAATCCTTGATATTTCTTCCACTGGCCTCTCTGCCTTGTGTAGAGATACAATAACTTTAATTTGCTCCTTTGTTTGGGCTTTCTTGCCACTATTATGCAAAAAATGATAGCTATACCAATGGCGTCTGTTCAAATTACTCGCGGGAAGGAAAAGGGGATACTTTTAAATGCTTCGTTTTTAATTGACAAGTGGCATCTGAACATTCCTCAACGGTCTTGATGGACTGCCCGTGCCTTAAACAAGCTGTCATATGTAAGATATCTCTCTCGGAAGGGCAGTAGGCTGCCATAGAGTACATTTTCTGAATTCCCGTATGGAAGCGCTGTGTTATGATGTCGCGAACAATGCTTTGGCGCGCTGTGTATATAATTTATATATATATATAATATATATAATATTATATATATAAATATATATATATTATATATATATATATATATATATATATAAAATATATATTATATATACTGTCCCATATATATTGCCCCCCCCTTTTCAATTTTCTGGGTACGCCACTGGCCATGAGTGAGGATGTGCTTGCTGTCAGAGTAGAATGCTTGGGTCAGCACGACAAGCGAAAAAAGTTTATAGCGATTGTGGTGTACATGACAGTTGAAGGTGATAGAGCAGCGAGAGAGAACAGAATGAAGTTACAACATTCTGAAGAAGGTCGTTAGAGACCATGCCGGGGGGAGGAAAGGGGGATATGAATGCACATCTGGGGAGCTAGGAGGGGCGAATAAATCAAAATGGTGAAATGCTTGCGAATTTAAGATGAGTTGGAATTAGAAAACTTGAATGAGACTGTGGCAGAGGGTCGCGTGACGTGGAATGCAAGGAATCAAGAGTCTGCAATTGACTATGTGTTGGTGAATGGGAAAATGCGCGAGAATGTTGCCCGAATGTGGATAGACGAAGATGGAATAATTGATATTGTGTCTGACCACAATATGCTTGTGGTGGACTGTATGATGTGGAGTAAAAGTGAGCCAAGAGAAAAGTCGGTGAAAAACCCAAATGGAGGTTGAGAGAGCAAACTGCGAAGATTTCAGGTGTGTCTGAGTGAGATGTGGGACAGAGAAAGCGTACAGGAGGTGAATGGGGTAAATGAGAGACAAATGGAAAATGTGAGGAGGCTGCACTGAGAAAATAGGGTTTATTAGAAAAAATGGTAGAAAGAGAATGAATAAACCATGGTGGAATGAGGGTATTAGAGGGGCAAGGAAGGAGCAAAAAAGGCTAAACAGGCAATGTAGAGGGTAAAGAAAAGGAGGCAAGATAGTGAAGAAGCGGAGAATGAAATACCAGAATGCTGGACAGAATATGTCAAACGGGCAGCGACTGACAGAACGAAAGATAAGAGATGCGAAAGTTAGTGGAGAGGAGCAAGATCCAACCCCTGAAAGAGAAAGGACTTGAAGGTGGGCGTGAGTGGTACAGATTCATGAGAGGTGAAAAGATGTCTGGTAGGAAGATGGTAAAAGTATTGAAAGTAAATGATGAGTGCGTAACAGATGAAACAAAAAATCAAAGAGGCTATAAAGAACTTTTGGGAAGACATTGGAGGCGTGGGTGAAATTTTTGACGTAAGACCAGAATGTAAAACGTTGGAAAGAAAAAGATGGGGAAGAGTTGAATGAAGGGATTGGGCGGGATGAAGTAGAGAAGTGTGTAAGGAGGCAAAATAATGAAAAAGCAGCAGGCCGGATGAAATACCGTATGAGATGTACAAGAATGGAGGTGAGGTGGTGATTGACAGAATGACTGACCTTTTTAACCGTGTGTGGGAAGAAGAAAGGTGCCTAGCAAATGGAATTGAATGTAGAGTGACTCTGTTGCATAAAGGAGGATACAAGAGTAAGAGTGAATTGAAGAACTACAGACCAATTCCCCTAATGAATACAGTGGGAAAAAGTTTTCAGTGCAGTTTTGAACGAAAGGTTGTGCAAATGGGTGGAGGAACTAGAGTTTTGGGTGAGGAACAAAATGGTTTTCGAGGGATAGGAAAGCAGAGGACAACATGTTTGTGGGAATGAACTAATTGAAAAGAATAAAGGGAGGGAAAGACACTGTACCTTGGGTTCTTAGACATTGAGAAAGCCTATGATAGAGTAAACAGATAAATGTTGTGCAAGGTTTGGAAAAGGTTGGGTTAGTAAAAAGATAGTGAACATAGTGAGGAGCATGTATGAAGAACACTAGAGCAACATATAAGCTAGGTAATATAGAAACAGAATGGGTGAGGAGTGAGAGAGGTGTTAGGCAAGATGTATTCTACCCCAATCTTGTTTAGTATGCATACTGAGAACTGGCAGTAAGGATGAGAAGTATGGATGCAGGAGTGAGAGTAGGGAGTGACAAAATAAGTTTGTTAAGTATGCAGAGGGACATGGTAGTTATGAGTGAGTCGGCGAGGAACTCCAGAGCCTGTTAGAAGGGTGAATGAGTATGGGAGAGACTTTGGAGTAAGATTTAGCAGTGAGAAAAATAAAAGGGGATGATAGTAAAAAAGATCAAAAGGATGAGAGAAACGCTACATGGGGAACTGGGAGAGAATGAATTAGAGCAAACTTGTGAATACAAGTACCTAGGGATGTGCATGAGTTCCAATGGATGTGAAAAAACAAAGGTGAAAAGATCAGCCAGGAAATCAGTGGGTTGGTCGACTTGGAAGTGTTGCAAGGATGAGGGCAAGCAAATATGATGATTGAGGAAGTGTGGGAAAAGTGTAGCTGTCCCAAGCATTAGTATGGTATGGAGGTGATTGCATGGAATGAGAGTGAAATAGAGAAATTGGAAGTGGGACAAAATAGAGTAGCAAGAATGGCATTGAATGCACCCAGGTATACAGCGACTGAAGGTTTGAGAGGTGACATGGGATGGAGCACGTTTAGAGAAAGACATACGAAAGCGACACTTAGGTATAAAGTCAGACTGGAAAAGAATGGAGGACACAAGATTTGGGACGAAAAGTTTACTTGTGGGTGAATGCAGCAGTAAATGGGGGAAGCGATGCCAAAAATTGGTAGATAAAAGTGGATTGCGATTTTGGTGGATGTACCAACTGATAGATGGAAGACCGAATGTTGTTGAATGGAAGATGATGAATGGTGATGGAAAAGGCCTTGAATGGGGTGTAAGAAAGTGGAAAACTGAGATCGATAAAAGTAGGGGAAATATGTGGGGCTGAGTAAGTGGAAGAATGAGATGGAGCAAAAGAAAACACTAGAATGGTATATAAGGAGAAAGAGGCAACCAGCGTATGAAATTGTGTATGATGGAACCCTGGGTGGCGACCTTCTCTTCCAAGCGGACACAGTGTATGTATGTGAATGCAAGGAACTATAGATGGTCTGAGTCCCGCAGCAAAGTGTGCCACATGTGTGTCATCATTGTCATGGGTGAGGATGAAACAGTGGAACATGTGATACTAGAATGTGAGAAGTATAACGGGGAGAGAATGGAAATGATGCGTGTGGTTTTGACTGAAATGGGTTGTGACATGAATGAGGTGGTTGGAAGGACAGGAAGAGAATGGATGTTATTGCTGCTGGGCAGTGGTGGGCGCCGTTAATCAAAAAGTTAACTTCCTTAACCGTTAATCCGTTATCCAAAAAATTAACTTCGATAACCGTTAATCAGTTAATTCTTTAAAAATGTAACGGAAGTTATCGATAAAACCCTTAACGTTTAAAAATTTTTTCTAGAAAAAAAGAAAAAAAAATCAGTTCTTGCTCTAAAACCACCTAAAAACACCTTTGAAAAGTGCCAAAACTGTAAAATCAGCATTTATGGGGTTTTTTAAGGGCTTTAGAACCCAAAAAACTATAGTTTTTTTTTGCTTTAGAGTTAAAAACAAAAGGCAGATTTTATAGTTTTAACTTTAAAAAAAAACTAAAATAGGCAGATTTCATAGTTTTGGCCCTGTTTTAGGTTTTTAAAGGCTTTTAGAGCCAGAAAAGGGTGAAAAAACCTTAAATGAAACACAATATTAGTATTAAACAAAATAAAATTATTGATAAAGTGGCCGAAATAATCAATACATCTGTATTGAAAATCTGTAAATAATAGAAACTTTTAAACGTTTACCGGTTTTTATGAAATTTTTGGGTTAGCGGACTTGAGTTAACGGAAGTTAAATGTAACGGAAGTTAATTAGTCCGATAATGATTTCCAAAGTTAACTTAAAAGTTAAATCGTTAACGAAAATGTTAACTTCGTTAATTAACGATCAACGGATTAACGGTTCCGGTGCCCACCTTTGCTGCTGGGACTATGTGGTGAGACAAGAGGACGGATGATTGAGGCAGTGAAAGAGTTTTTGGAAAGAATGTGGTGTATGAGAAATAGACAATAGAACTGCATGCTTGTATGTAGTTTTTGTTTTGTTCTGTTTCCTTTTTGTGTTTTCTTTACAGGAGCAGCCGGTTTAAAGGCCTGGCCTATGAAGAAAAGGCCACCTGTAACATCAAGATCAAGATCTCTCTCTCTCTCTCTCTTTTTTTTTTTCTTTCTTGGTACAATGCTCGGTCATCTGTCAGCAATGTTATACGTGGTAATGTGTTACGTAAGTTTCAGATAAAAAATGAAGGGATAGGCGTCTCTAATCTCCTTGTAACAAAGTGGAGGATGTGACGAGAGAGAGAGAGAGAGAGAGAGAGAGAGAGAGAGAGAGAGAGAGAGAGAGAGAGAGAGAGAGAGAGAGAGAGAGAGAGAGAGAGAGAGAGAGAATGGACTGTTGGCTAATGCGTTATAACTTATCAAGCATACAGGTCATAAAAAAATTACACTTAACTTGCCGTGCAACAATAAGCTCCCCATAATTAGAAAAAATGAAGATATCAATGGGGACATATCTTTAATTCGGGATATTTTTTGGGTAGATGCAATATGAACATTTTCCTTAAGATTAGTGTGTGGCGTGTGCATCCTATCACAGGTATATTCTCACAGCAGAACAGCCCTTCCTCGACATCAATAATCAAGCAGAACTATACATCATATTCCAACGTATTACATCTGCATTCCATCCATTCCATCCAATCGAGGCGTAGCTAACGAGACTGACGCAAGCCCTGAAGCGGGAGGAAGGAAAGGAACCAGGGCGTATATCATTAATATAAGATAAGAAAATAAGGAAGCTACAAGAGGTCGCGAGACCTACACGTGTATAGTTCCTGTTACTTAACACTACCTACATCCACCTTTCATCCCTATCCATAAAGCTGTCTAGCCTCCTTTTAAAACTCCCTTGTGACTCCGCATTAACTACCCCATAACAGGAGGTGTGGGGAGGTCTAGGGAGGGGGGAGGTCCTATACAAGAATATGGCTCCCAAGACCTACCCGGAACCCGACGGTGACCTCCTGACTGAGTCCTGAGGGTTTTGCAACACTATCATTTCATCGATGCGCTGGACAGTCTGCAAATAAGAATATAGTGAAGCAGGCCAAGCCAGCAACAGCAAGAAGCTCGGGCCAGTGTAACAAAGCTCGAGTTCTTTGTGAATTGCTTGTTAAATTTCAGGGCGAACTGGAGCTGTGGGTTCAACGCACGGAGAGGTTTGGTCAGGGACGCGAACCAATGTGTTGTGGTTCTCCGAGACAAGAATTGGTGAGTCATAAATAAGGGAAAGTAGTGTTCGCTGAGGCCTGTATTGCACTGTAGAGCGTCAACCAAGCTGCACGAGGTAAATGGACTTAATGCAGCATTGGAGGTGTGTGTGTTGGGGAATTTAGTAGAGGAGTTCTTTCCCCAAAATTTAGGGAATGATGGGAATCAAGAGTAAAGTTATTTATAATACATATGCGAATTTTGGTGAAGAAGCCGTAAGAAGCCGGCTTCTTGCAGCTTGCGTTTTCTGTTATGGCGGGACACTTTTAAGAAGCCGGCTTCTTACGGATTGGCCCAGCTGGTCAAGCCGTAAGAAGCCATAAGAAGCGAGAGCCAGGGCTCGCTTACCACGGATTCTTCCCGCTTGTTGCCGTGACGTCAGAGATAACAACAAATATGGCGGGGAGGGCAGAGATTCTGACACAGTGAGTATCGTCGTAGAAATACTGTAATTACAGATAACAGGACACAAGTAAACACATAGATGTACATTCAGAAGCATGCACTTACCTTAAGACCACGAACAAGAATATACAAGGTTAATGACACGACAGGACAACTTTAAAACTGGTGAAAGAATGATCATGTCTTATCAGGCTGACGATAGGGCCTAGCTGCGACGTAGTAGTTTTTGCTGAATTTCGCTGATAATATGGCACAAATTAGCCTGATTTGTACATTTAGTAGCACGGGCTTAACTTTCGGACCACACTAATAGAGATAAAATGGAATGACATGGTGATAGGAGAACGTCGATCGTCTGGTGAAATAACTTTCTCTAGTCTTTAACCATAAGACCAGACGTTGTTTTTCTAATTTTACTAATTATGCAATCAAAACCAGACCGGAAACGTTTTCGCTGATTCATTATGCTCCAATTTTGGTTCTTAGAGATCTCTCACACTTGTTGAGAACGTGAAAATGTTGGAACTCTCGCCGACGGAGACGAGAGTACCATAAACCTTCACCATCATCCGAATTCCACCACAAAACATTGCAAGACATCTTAAGTATGCATTACATTACTGTTGACGGACATGAACAATATTAATGTGTAGGTAGAGGTGCTGATAGGTATTGTGGAAATGACTAGCATTGCGTTGAGGGAAAATCTTAAGAACAAGGGCTCCACGGTAAGCTGACCCAAATGTTGGCTCTATGTGTTATACTTACTGTCCTTAACACATCTGTTTAGATTTTAATGAGTGCCGATCCTTACTTTGCCTACATGGCCGATATTAAATTTCAGGTTCTTGAGAAAAACTAAGTCCAGTAGGGTTAGGTTAGGTCAGGTCAGGTTAGGTTAGGTTAGTGCACAGCCCGATGGGCTCGAGGGGGGGTGCTAGGTTAGGTCTGTAGAGTTTTGTCATCTTTAGAATAAAGGCTCAACCTCCTATCTTCTTCTTCTTCTTCTTATAGACAACAAGCTTGGGGACATGGTGGAAACCGGGGTTTTTGGGTGGGGGAGCACACATATAAGGGAAATATGGCCCTGATAAAGTCTATGAACTATGGAAATTTCCCTAGTTTATGGATTTTTTTGTGGGGGCCATATTTCCCTTATGTGTGTGCTCCCCCACCCAAAAACCCCAGTTTCCACCATGTCCCCAAGCTTGTTGGCTATAAGAAGAAGATAGGGGGTGGAGCCCTTGTTCTTAAGATTTACCATATATATATATATATATTTATATATGCTGTATTTCTGTATATTTTGGTTAAATTAGTATGTTTATGAAAGAAGGATTAATGGCTATTTTTTGGTGTACCTGATTTTTATATTGACATATAATTAATGGTGTAAATGATGTACTCTCGCTTTGACGAACAAATTAGGGGAAGGATGCGAGGTTATAATTATCCGAGTGATCCGAACTTTTTGCATATAACAAATTGTGGTCGTTATATGAGGTGAAAGTTCCCTATTTCCGACTAATTCCGTGTATCGTGAACTTTGTCCGTTACATCTGACGAAAGTTCGTATACTTACATACATGCAGCCATCACAAATACTACACGAATACAGGGCAATTAAAAACAATCAGAACCGTACAACGCATATACTGAACTTATTCGGTAAAAGCACGCATATACCGGACTGGCAGAAAAAGTGTTGGAGCCGATATTTGTTATATAAAGGTCCGTAAAAGCGAGGGTTGTGTGTATACACTAAACTTGAAAAAGTACTACAGGAGCATCAGTGTATATACCTAATACGTTCGGTTTGGTGACATTAAGTAGGATTAGGTTATGGGTCAAGAGTGTTTCTGCATATAGGAAATAAAAAATTATGAAACTAGTTATGAGAAATTGTATTTGTTGAATATGAATGTTAATCGTATTACTGGCTACTTTGGTTGCAATTATCTGACCAATCAGTATACACTGGCCCTTTGTGCATTAAAATCTGAGGTTTAAATACATTTTTTATTTTAGTGTATAGTTGGATTATTTGCTTCTGTTATTAATTTTACTTGTCCTTATAAAACTTCTATAAAGGTACACATCAACAACATACTTTTATATTTTTGCATTTCCTTGTATATTTACCCTGTTTATCTATAAAGGTGGCAATATCGGTAAAATTTAGGATGAAACTATGAACATGACTATTGTCATGTATGAACAAACACTCATAATGCTGTCTGTCTCTATTTCCTTTCATGGCAAGGTTATTCTGCAATAGTAACACAGTCTATGTTTCAGGTATGTATGTGCCGGTTGCATGAACTGTTATCCGACCGAAGATGAAGTAGAAGACTCTGAGAGAAGGAGTGAGAGGGGAGTAAATAAATAATAAATATCTTATTCCATGAAACATGGTTTTACTATCAAACTTACATCCAGATGTTCTATGCAATATATACTAAAAAATGAAACTTCTTCTGAAAGTCACGCAAATAAAAAAAATACATAAAAAGAAAGTCAAACGAAACTTAAAAGGAAATTAATTATAACATTAAACATAAAACTAAAAGTCACTTCAAATATCTTTAAAATACTACTAACATATGCAACTGCTATTTGATATGGGGAAACAAATTATAGTTCACTTAGGGTCAATTAAAAGTAAATTTATAAGTCAAGACTTAAAAGTGTAGGCTAGACTTCCATAATTAATGATGCATGAAGGCAAATTGTTCCATAGTTAAGGCCTTTGTACAGTGATGGGTCTGGCACCAGTCTGTTCTGGCTCTTGGCACATAAAGGTCTTTTAGCTGCCTTGTTGTACTGGCTGTATTTTCCCTGACAATGGAAAACTAGATACCACTCCGGATACAACCCATTGACAGCCTTATAAACAGCGAAACATTTTTCATAAATATGTCAGTCTTTAATTGTTAACCACTTTAACTCTTTTTATGATAGGAGTAACGTGATCCTTCTTTCTAGCTCCTCCAATAGCTAGTTTAGCTGCAATATTTTGCAGTTTTAAAACGTTAAAAAGTAAAGTTGAGAAAAGTATTTGTTGAGTCCCATATACCCATACAGTAATTCCTTAAGCTGAGAGAGAGAGAGAGAGAGAGATTAATTTAATGCCAAAAATTAGCCAAGAATGAAAAACAGCCCCCCTATCTTCCAAGCAAAATATAAATCAGCCCAACCACCAAAGCGGAAAATCCCGGGCACTGGCGGGCAGATGATGGCCAGTTAATGAAATCCCTCATTATACCTGACCCTTGCCATCAGGTGCAGCAGTTAATAAAAAAATAAGTCACTAATGTGGAACTCGACCCAGCCAGCCCCATATGATGTCCGTAGGTGCCCGCCTCTTTACCTTGCCCTATTTAATAGTCCTTGGTTTATGGAGCAAAAAAACATTAATGTGAAGGATATGTGTTGTGATCCATTCACAATATCGTCAGTCAGTTATCGTAACTTATTAATGGCTTTCATTCGACGGTACACTTTCGTCATTGTGGTTGTTTTGTTTACAGTTATCAGCTGTGAGCGCCGAGCGGGCGAGCCTCGAACACCACTGTCAGCCGTTCTGGCGAGGCACGAAAACGAGAGAGAAGCCGCAAGAAGCCGTAAGAAGCCGGCTTCTTACGGCTTCTCTCACCAAAATTCGCCTCATGTCTCCGATCGTCACTCCGTGCCTCAGTGTGCCCACAGAAACCGGAAAAACGAGACGTCCCAAACATGAGCTCCGCAGCAATAAGTGGAGACGAGGCAGCCATCAACAGGCTACCACCGTCCAAAGAGGAATTGAGCTTTAAGACCTTCTTGTGGGATCCCCAAAACAAGTCTGTGCTGGGTCGCTCAGGAGCCTCGTGGGGTGAGCTTAGACATGTATTACGTAACCGTTTGCAAGATAGTTTGGCCATTGTCAACCTCACTCATACTTTGCCCTAGAGCTTCTATACACTTTAAACTACCAGACGAGAATACAGTTGTTTTGAACCTGGCCCATTGATATCTTACGGTGTGAATAACCAGGATTTTGTGGCGTCTCGAACTAAGTGGTTTGTCCTGAAAGGGTTTCCATCGTTCGTATATGAGAGAGAGAGAGAGAGACACCTGTTTGTCATGTACGGATGCTATTTTTGTCGTTTATATCACCTTAATCAGTGGTGACAGGAAAGTGACGCAGGCGGGAAAACCTTTGGTAAGGAAGATGGTTGGCGCTCTATAGCCGAATGCTCATCCCTGAAAGGAATATAAAGAGGTTATGTACCACCCGTACAGAAACTATGGCGAGCTTCACGAAAACTTTATTGTACTATGTATATTTTGCCACTGACTATTACTTCTATTACTACTATTTCTACTCAGGGCTTGAAAACTAAATAATTTCTCAAACGGTTCGTTCCGATCAGAAACAGTATTATTAACGTTTCGTTTTTCGTTCCTCCTCCAAACATAACGTTCCTGAACCGGTTAGAACAAATGAACCTGTAAGAACCCGTTACTGAAATAATTTATCTAGCCAATAAATTATAATTGCCTTTTACAACTAAATTTAATGCTATACATACTACATTTTCATGTGGTAACAAAGCCATGCAAACATACCTTAGTCAACAAAACAAATATTAATTCTACAACTTATAATAACAACTTAATAAGCAACACAATTACCATGTACGAATACAGATGCGCAGTGTCGGAGTATGCAATATCACTATTATTGAATAATCATAATTATGGTTAAATTATTATATGGTAAATATCACCGAATACACCCCCACTAATAAATAAACCTAATCAATGAAGTCAATGACTACATGTGGTACTCCAAGGACTCGAACATAGGACATCACACAACGCCAAAATTCGGCTGACCAAGTTAATTAGTTATGCACACTAAAAATTTAAACATATCACAATATTAATCTTTTCGAATACTGAATATTAATTGAGTATAATATTTAAAACCCAAATGCAGTATAATGTTTAAAATAGGGCACGATTGGAATGAATAAAATAAGAACGTATGATATAAGAAAAATAATATTCTTAATTATTAAGATAAAATAGTAATAAATATTTTTAAACAAAACAATCGTCAAATTGTGCAATGATACAATTTAAGACAAAACCACATGTAATGCAATGTGAATAAAGTATGTAGACTTAATTTTGGTATAATGTAGGTATTAGGCAGAATATGGCATTACTAAAAATTTGTATTAACGGTGAAAAGGGATTATGACCAAAATATGTTGCACGGAAAAAAACTTATTAACCGGTTACAGGGTTGTTTCAATCGTTTTGCTCAGAAATTAATTGATTTCGTTTTCGTTTCCGTTTCTTTTCCGAGCATTAAAAGTTCGTTTGGGTTTTCGTTCGTTTTTTTAAACGTGTTCAAAGGGCGTTATACTACAGGAGTGAGGAAAAGTTCGTGCATAAATAAAACCGGTCTACTACCAGTGCTTCACACCAGTAGATAAAAAATGAGATTCAGGTTATGAGCGTAGGATCACGAATTTCAGCATATAGTAGGTTGGTTGTGTGAAAGGATGTGGGCAATGGTAGTGGTTGTGGTAGTGAAAGGAGGTGGGATGGTTTGAGGTGGGATGGATGAGGAATTGAGTGATTATAGAATTAAGTTACTGAATAAGTCGGACGCTTGATTTCAGTCTTTTCATTTAATGTCAGCTGGGAAAAGTTGATGTTTTGCAAATACTTCACCGGATTTTCCATCGTCATAGGGTAATTAAAGAAAACACGATTTAACCACACCGTCTACACGCACTGTAAACACGAGAGGGACGAGACTTAGGGTGCCTCGGGCCGGATTCAGCAACTTACCAGCGATACCCTGTTACGAGGTCGAAGTTACTAGACCGCTACGAGAGATGGCAAAACTGTATTCGGCAACGATATTGTAAGCACCTAGTAAGCTAAGAGGTCCATTGCAGCTGGTAGCCACCAGAGGGTCTGGTGTCGAGCAACAGCAAATCATCTCCACGCTTACAAAAGGCGTGTTGGGCTTACACGTGCTTTCCTTTCTTTCTTTCCCTTTCTCTCATCTCTCTCTCTCTCTCTCTCTCTCTCTCTCTCTCTCTCTCTCTCTCTCTCTCTCTCCTCTCTCTCTCTCTCTCCTTCCTTTCTTTCTTTTTCATCTACTATTTCTTCTCCCTCCTCCTCCTCTTCCTTCTCCTCCTCCCACGATGAAAAATATTCACGATAATATCACATACTGGCTATGATGTGTATATATGTAGGCTACATATATACACATCATAGCCAGTATGTGATATTCGTTTTATCGTGTGGAGGATGAAGAGGGGAAGAAGGAGAGGAGGAGGAGGAGGGAGAAGAAATAGTAGATGAAAAAGAAGAAAGGAGAGAGAGAGATAAACTTACTTCCTTCCTTTCTCTTCTCTCTCTCTCTAACTTCCTTTCCTTACTCTCTCTCTCTCCTCTCTCTCTCCTCTCTCTATTCCTCTCTCTCTCTCTTCTCTCTCTCTCTCTCTCTCTCTCTCTCTCTCTCTCTCTCTCTCTCTCTCCTCTCCCCTTATAGCTCTCAATCTCTTCCCCTTGTCCCTTTTTCTTCCTATCTCTCTCTCTTCTCTCTCTCTCTCTCTCTCTCTCTCTCTCTTCTCCTCTCTCTCTCTCTCTCCTCTCTCTCTCTCTTTTTTCTCCTTCTCTTTTCTCTGTCTAATCTTTCTTCCCTTTTCCCCTTATCTTTTTTCCTATTATCCTTCTCTCTCTCTCTCTTCGTCTCTCTCTCTCTCTCTCCCCTCTCTCTCTCTCTCTCTCTCTCTTCTCTCTCCTCTCTTCCTATCCTTTTTTTTTTACTCTCTCTCTCTCTCTCTCTCTCTCTCTCTCTCTCTCTCTCTCTCTCTCTCTCTCTCTCCTCTTCTCTCTCCTTTCTTTCTTTTCATCTACTATCTCTTCTCCCTTCTCTTCCTTCTCCCGCTTCATCCTCCACACGATGAAAATATTCACGATAATATCACATACTGGCTATGATGTGTGTATGTAGATTATTGTAGACACACATATATATCGCCTACATATATACACATCATAGCCAGTATGTGATATTATCGTGAATATTTTCATCGTGTGGAGGATGAAGAGGAGAAGGAAGAGGGAGGAGGGAGAAGAAATAGTAGATGAGAAAGAAAGAAGAGAGAAGAGAGAGAGAGAGAGAGAGAGAGAGAGAGAGAGAGAGGAGAGAGAGAGAGAGAGAGAGAGGAGAAGAGAAGAGAGACCGTGTTCCTTCCCGCTAAAATATCTGGTAAATCTGCTGGTAAGCCGCTACTAGACACAGGGAGCACTCGTAGGTTACCAGGATATTTACAATATCGTAAGTGTTTGCTGAATAGGGTCTTGCCATGTGCGCGGAGGTACGAGGAAATTTACCAGAGTTTTACCTCGTAAATGGTTTGCTGAATCCAGCCCCTCGACTGCAGCTCTTTGTGTTCACAAGTGGCGCGGCGGCGGCGCAGACATGAATCGTACAACAAATATGAAAGTAACTTAAATTTTGGTCTGGTTTTAATGAAAATTCACTTAGTAACGTATTGAAAATAATTAAATAACATATAATTACATTTTATTATGATATATTTGTTAGTAGTGTATCAATTCTGCTGTCTCTAAAGGCATTATAAACCTGGCCGTGAGTCTCTGGGGGTGCTGCAGCTCTGCAGCCCTATGCCACGAGCCGCCACTGCCTACTACTACTACGGTGTTTTATGATAGTGCAACAGTTGATTCATATACTGGATCCACACCGTTTTATAAAGTTTTCATTCAAACATTATTTAGTTGGCGATTACTTGTGTAGACTATTGACAGGAATTTTCGTGAATGATCGTAAAACTTCCCTCTTATTTATCCTTTTGCAGCGACATTCAACGGATTATATTTGCTTTCTGTTTGACTATTCTTTCCAGAGTTACTTCGCCTCGATAACTGGAACTAAAATTATTATAGCCTAAAACTTTAATTACTTGTTATCGTGTTCATATTGTATATAAAGTCTGTCTTTTCCCGCAGCCAAGATTGTAGCCTTCTACATGGTGTTCTACACTTTCTTGGCGGCGTTCTTCAGTATCATGATGGCAGTCTTCTACACGACTCTGAACTACGACTCTCCAAAATTCACGGCCGATGAGTCACTGCTCGTGAACCCTGGTAAGGTGGCGTGTTATAAGAACATAATAAAATAAGGAAGCTACAAGAGGCTGGGAGACCTACACGTGGTAGTTCCTGTTACTTAACACAATATACCTACATCCACCTTTCATCCCCATCCATGAAATTGTCTAGCCTCCTTTTAAAGCTCCCTAATGACTCCGCACTAACTACCTGACGACTGAGTCCATTCCAATCAATCTCTTATCACCCTTGCGGTTATTTATATGCTCGTATTTCCGTTCTTGCTCCTCTTGCTATTGCTGTTGTTTTAACTGGGTGTTGTCTATTGCTTCAAACGTATCATTGTGTACTGAATATCCCGATCGCGTCTCTTAAAACATTGTAATCGAAATACATAGTCACGCGAGCTTGCGGCAGATATCACATGACTCTTATGCGCTAATGCGCATAAACTTAGAAACTTGATGCGGTAGAGATTGGTTTTATCGACTCTTTTTTTTTTATTTTTATTTAAACTATATTTTTCTGATAGATTTTGATGTTTTGAATTAATTTGATGCTTTTTTTTTTTTTTAACTACTTTTTTTTTTTTTTTTTTTTTTTTTTTTTTTTTTTTTACCGCCTTGACCCAACCCTAGCCTTAACCTACCTAACCTAACCTTAATAAAATTATAGTTCAAATATACAAAAAGAGGGGCTATAAAACTAATGTTAACCCTTGATGCTAATAACAGTATTAAGTCTGCCCTCCTGATCACAATTCTAGCTACTGTTAACCCCTTGAGACCCAGAACGTAATTTGAATTGTAATTTGGGTACTATTAGACATTTTTTTAGTGATTATAAGCAATGTTTTATAGTTATGACCTGTTTAGTATCCTTGTCCACTAGCTAATTTGGTATATTAAGTTACTTTTCGTAATTTTATGGCTCGATAACATACCTTTTTTTTTTTATAGCAAAGGAAAGATCTGGGTGTGAAGGGGTTTATTAATGCTGGGTGTGAAGGGGTTTATTAATGCTGGGTGTGAAGGGGTTTATTAATGCTGGGTGTGAAGGGGTTTATTAATGCTGGGTGTGAAGGGGTTTATTAATGCTGGGTGTGAAGGGGTTTATTAATGCTGGGCGTAAAGGGTTTTATTAATGCTGGGCGTGAAGGGGTTTATTAATGCTGGGTGTGAAGGGGTTTATTGATACTGGGCGTGAAGGAGTTTATTAATACTGGGTGTGAAAGGGTTTTATTAATGCTGGGTGTGAAGGGGTTTATTAATGCTGGGTGTGAAGGGGTTTATTAATGCTGGGCGTAAAGGGGTTTATTAATGCTGGGCGTGAAGGGGTTTATTAATGCTGGGCGTGAAGGGGTTTATTAATGCTGGGCGTGAAGGGGTTTATTAATGCTGGGTGTGAAGGGGTTTATTAATGCTGGGTGTGAAGGGGTTTATTAATGCTGGGCGTGAAGGGGTTTATTAATGCTGGGTGTGAAGGGGTTTATTAATGCTGGGTGTGAAGGGGTTTATTAATGCTGGGCGTGAAGGGGTTTATTAATGCTGGGCATGAAGGGGTTTATTAATGCTGGGCGTGAATGGTTTATTAATGCTGGGTGTGAAGGGGTTTATTAATGCTGGGCGTGAAGGGGTTTATTAATGCTGGGTGTGAAGGGGTTTATCAATGCTGGGCGTGAAGGGGTTTGTTAATGCTGGGCGTGAAGGGGTTTATTAATGCTGGGCGTGAAGGGTTTTATTAATGCTGGGTGTAAAGGGGTTTATTAATGCTGGGCGTGAAGGAGTTTATTAATGCTGGGTGTGAAGGGGTTTATTAATGCTGGGTGTGAAGGGGTTTATTAATGCTGGGTGTGAAGGGGTTTATTAATGCTGGGTGTGAAGGGGTTTATTAATGCTGGGTGTGAAGGGGTTTATTGATGCTGGGTGTGAAGGGGTTTATTAATGCTGGGTGTGAAGGGGTTTATTAATGCTGGGTGTGAAGGGGTTTATTAATGCTGGGTGTGAAGGGGTTTATTAATGCTGGGTGTGAAGGGGTTTATTAATGCTGGGTGTGAAGGAGTTTATTAATACTGGGTGTGAAGGGGTTTATTAATGCTGGGTGTGAAGGGGTTTATTAATGCTGGGCGTGAAGGGGTTTATTAATGCTGGGTGTGAAGGGGTTTATTAATGCTGGGTGTGAAGGAGTTAAATAATGCTGGGCGTGAAGGTGTTTATTAATGCTGGGTGTGAAGGGGTTTATTAATGCTGGGTGTGAAGGGGTTTATTAATGCTGGGCGTGAAGGAGTTTATTGATGCTGGGTGTGAAGGGGTTTATTAATGCTGGGTGTGAAGGGGTTTATTAATGCTGGGTATGAAGGGGTTTATTAATGCTGGGTGTGAAGGGGTTTATTAATGTTCGGCGTGAAGGGGTTTATTAATGCTGGGTGTGAAGGGGTTTATTAATGTTGGGTGTGAAGGGGTTTATTAATGTTGGGTGTGAAGGGGTTTATTAATGCTGGGCGTGAAGGGGTTTATTAATGCTGGGCGTGAAAGGGTTTATTAATGCTGGGCGTGAAGGGGTTTATTAATGCTGGGTGTGAAGGGGTTTATTAATGCTGGGCGTGAAGGGGTTTATTAATGCTGGGTGTGAAGGGGTTTATTGATACTGGGCGTGAAGGAGTTTATTAATACTGGGTGTGAAGGGGTTTATTAATGCTGGGTGTGAAGGGGTTTATTATGCTGGGTGTGAAGGGGTTTATTAATGCTGGGCGTAAAGGGTTTATTAATGCTGGGCGTGAAGGGTTTATTAATGCTGGGTGTGAAGGGGTTTATTGATACTGGGCGTGAAGGAGTTTTATTAATACTGGGTGTGAAAGGGTTTTATTAATGCTGGGTGTGAAGGGGTTTATTAATGCTGGGTGTGAAGGGGTTTATTAATGCTGGGCGTAAAGGGGTTTATTAATGCTGGGCGTGAAGGGTTTATTAATGCTGGGCGTGAAGGGGTTTATTAATGCTGGGCGTGAAGGGGTTTATTAATGCTGGGTGTGAAGGGGTTTATTAATGCTGGGTGTGAAGGGGTTTATTAATGCTGGGCGTGAAGGGGTTTATTAATGCTGGGTGTGAAGGGGTTTATTAATGCTGGTGTGAAGGGGTTTATTAATGCTGGGCGTGAAGGGGTTTATTAATGCTGGGCATGAAGGGGTTTATTAATGCTGGGCGTGAATGGTTTATTAATGCTGGGTGTGAAGGGGTTTATTAATGCTGGGCGTGAAGGGGTTTTTTTAATGCTGGGTGTGAAGGGGTTTATCAATGCTGGGCGTGAAGGGGTTTGTTAATGCTGGGCGTGAAGGGGTTTATTAATGCTGGGCGTGAAGGGTTTTATTAATGCTGGGTGTAAAGGGGTTTATTAATGCTGGGCGTGAAGGAGTTTATTAATGCTGGGCGTGAAGGGGTTTATTAATGCTGGGCGTGAAGGGGTTTATTAATGCTGGGGCGTGAAGGGGTTTATTAAAGCTGGGCGTGAAGGGGTTTATTAATGCTGGGGGTGAAGGGTTTATTAATGCTGGGCGTGAAGGGGTATATTAATGCTGGGTGTGAAGGGGTTTATTAATGCTGGGTGTGAAGGGGTTTATTAATGCTGGGTGTGAAGGGGTTTATTAATGCTGGGCGTGAAGGGGTTTATTAATGCTGGGCATGAAGGGGTTTATTAATGCTGGGTGTGAAGGGGTTTATTAATGCTGGGTGTGAAGGGGTTTATTAATGCTGGGTGTGAAGGGGTTTATTAATGCCGAGTGTGAAGGGGTTTATTAATGCTGAGTGTGAAGGGGTTTATCAATGCTGGGTGTGAAGGGGTTTATCAATGCTGGGTGTGAAGGGGTTTATTAATGCTGGGTGTGAAGGGGTTTATTAATGCGGGGTGTGAAGGGGTTTATTAATGCTGGGTGTGAAGGGGTTTATTAATGCTGGGTGTGAAGGGGTTTATTAATGCTGAGTGTGAAGGGGTTTATCAATGCTGGGTGTGAGGGGGTTTATTAATGCTGGGTGTGAAGGTTTTTTTAATGGCTTTCTCGACACACAGGGTTGGGTTTTCGGCCTCGCCCCCATAGCAGGGAACAATTCCCAGCCATCTACTATGATCCCTCCGTCAACTCCACACACGAATTCTACGTGAAATCCATCGAAAAGTTTATGAACCGTGAGTGTTGCCCTGCGATTTGCATGCCATTATAAATTAAAGTACCTATATAATCTGTCTTTACATCAACGCAGTGATTTATATAGATTTTATAAAGTACTTGGGTTACATAAGACTATCATTTTGTCTGTCTTTGTACCCACTTATCTATGTATCTATCTATATCGTACGTATATCATATCTATATCTTTGTTTCCACTGTCTTATGTATCGTATCTATATCGTATCCCTAGCGTACGCCTCCCGTCCCGCCAATGCTATTGACTGTCCACCGGGTGCTGGGTTTCGTAAGGAAGGAGACTCCGCATGTTTCTTTGACGTGGGCGCACTGAACACCACTTGCTTCTCTGTCAAACACTGGGGCTACAAGACTTCTTCTCCCTGCATCCTCTTCAAGCTTAATAGGGTGAATGTTTCTCATGCTTATCGCCTAGAGCAGCGTTTATTAACCTTTTCCGACCTCAGCAGCCCCTGTAGTCAGGTCTAGGAAGTCCAGCACCCCCTAACTCTGGCTAACATCTGGTTACAAAAACTACAGTTGCTACACTACTACAGAAAGACTACTACTACTGAAAGTCAGTATAATGAGGTTAAGGTTTATCAAATAAAAATAGTACTTATGTCAAAAAGTATCCCTTCGATACTTTTGTATCCATTGCGAAGAACTCTAACACTGTACCGCCATATATGCAGCATCTCCCAGCACCCCCTAAAATTGATTTCAGCACCCCCTAAAATTGATTTCAGCACCCCCTAAAATTGATTTCAGCACCCCCTAAAATTGATTTCAGCACCCCCTAAAATTGATTTCAGCACCCCCTAAAATTGATTTCAGCACCCCCTAAAATTGATTTCAGCACCCCCTAAAATTGATTTCAGCACCCCCTAAAATTGATTTCAGCACCCCCTAAAATTGATTTCAGCACCCCCTAAAATTGATTTCAGCACCCCCTAAAATTGATTTCAGCACCCCCTAAAATTTATTTCAGCAACCCCTGGGGGTGCTAGCACCCCAGGTTAAGAAACACTGGCCAAGAGGGTGCACATGGGTTTGTCTCGTAAGCAAGAGTAAGGGATGTGGCTGGGTCTGGTTATATAGCTTTTCTTATTTAACAAAAAAATATTTAACTTGGTTTATTTTTGGTGGCCTGACGCAGATGTTTCACTGGAAGCCTCAGCCGGTGGAGAGCCTCGAGGGTCTTCCTGAAGGTCTCCAGCAGCACATCAACGCCTCAGAAAACCCGACAGAGTTACTGAAGCAGGTCTGTTCGTGTTGTTAACTTCGTGCGTTTTGTAAAGATAGTCATAAATGGCCTAAACTAATGTAACGCAGCGTTTTAAGAACAGTTAACCCCTTGAGACCCAGAGCGTAATTTCCATTGTAATTTGGGTACCACTAGACTATTTTTAATGAATATTAGCAATATTTTATAGATATGACCTGTTTAGTATCCTTATCCAGAAACTAATTTGATATATTCAGTTACTTTTCGTAATTTGATGGCTAACAACAGACTTATATAGCAAAGGAAAAGTCTGGGTGTGAAGGGGTTAATGGTGTGTCGTTTGATTGATTGATTGATTGATTGTTTTATTAGGCTTAACATAACATACATAAAGTTAATTATGCATTACTTATATACAAGCCGCGGTCCATTGAGCCGAGACTCTTTTTATGGACCTGATGCCTTTTATGGACCATTTTATGTCGTGACTGTTGCAGAACGTTTGGGTGTGGTGCGAGAGTGAGGAGATTGAAATGGAGCAACAGTCACCGGGCATCCCTCTCAGTTACTTCCCTTTCCACAATCAGGACGGCTACCTGGCTCCCTTCGCCCCCGTCCGCCTCTTCAACCTCCCTAGTAAGAATCCTCTGAGCTCATAGTTGCATTTCCGCCGAAAAAAAAATCTAATTAACCCACTGAGGTCCAGAACGTAATTGCTATTGTAATATGACTATCATTTGACGATTTTTAGTGAATATAAATAATATTTTATAGATATGACCTGTTTAGTATCCTTGTCAACTAACTTATTTGGTATATTTAGTTGTTTTTTCATAATTGTATGGCTAACAACAGACTATTTCATATAGCAAAGGAAAGAAAGATCTGGGCGTGAAGGGGTTAAGCATGCATATTCTTTTAATTACTTTATCCCTAGCCTTTTATTTAGTTTGCCTATTAATTGAAGCCTTCACTAAGGATCAGTCTTTTCCGCTGTCAAAATAACTTTTATGATATAAGAAAAAAACTCAGTGTATTTGATTTTCAGTGGGCGTGTGATTGTAGGGAAAAAAGAAAGAAATAGGGAAACCTGGTTCACAAATAGGGAGATAAATGATTGGAATGGACTCAGTAGACAGGTAGTTAGTGCGCAGTCATTAGGGAGCTTTAAAAGGAGGCTAGATGATTTCATGGATGGGGATGAAAGGTGGATGCAGGTAATAGTATTAAGTAACAGGAACTACCTCGTGTCGGTCTCGCGGCCTCTTGTAGCTTCCTTATTTTATGGTCTTATGATTGGTTGATCCTTCCACAGGGGACCGATCGGTGAACGTGAAGTGCCGCGTGTGGGCGAAGAACGTAAAGCACAGGATTAACTTGCGGTATACTGGTGAGGTGAACATTGACGTAAAAGTCGGTGAGTAAAGTCCAGTGAATCACCAGCAGTAGTATACCCAGTTCCTCGCCTCCCTCCAGCAGCAGCACGGGGCCAGGGAGAGGAAGAGGATATACAAGAGAACCATACCGTGGAGGAGGAAGAGGATATTGTGGGGAAGTATTTATTTGGAGATGTGGAATGGAATGTGGAAGAAGCATAAAGAACAAACAGTTTTTGGATGACCACAGAAAATAAGAGGAAAGAAAGAGAAAGAAATTAAAAGACAGAATAAGAAAAGATAATTAACTAAAGACCCAGACAGCAAGAAGAAACACATGAGGGAGTGTCGATAAATAAGGCCCGACTCCCGACCCACAGCTGAACTGGAACTGAGAGGAGCCACCTGCCTCATAACATACAAATGCCTGGAAGGAGGGACTTTTTTTTAGGTGAACAGGGATATTTTAATGGCTATTATATATACAGTGGTTATTCATCAACCGGTACCCACTGTGAGTTAAATCTCTTAAAATTTTACGTAAGTCCAAGAGCACACATTTATTTTGCTTCGTGTCAGCGCTTTTTGATGAGTCACACCACCTTGCTACGTTTTCTGTAATGTCAGGACTATAAAGATGCCTTTTATGCTTGTGTCGTGTTAATTACTAAGAAAATTTATTGTATTGCTTAAATAGCTTTATTTTGCAACTAGTTTATTTCAAGCGCCTTCAGTATTGTGTTATTCAATATGGCGTAGTATTGTTAGCGGTGAAATCTGTGTAGGTAGGTGTTTACGTTCGTTATTGTTCTCTTATGTGAAATTAAACTTGAATTTTACGTTTTAGAACATTATTATGTCATTATAGACTTACCTTATGTCCTTATCCATTGATGTTTATTGTGGAAGTGATTTGTGGAGACTTGGAGGTGGATGGATGGTGAAGAGAGAGACTGTGGAGGTGATGGCATTTGCTTGCAAGGAGAATCATTATGGAGTTGATTTTACAAGCTACAAACTACAAACTTGCATGGAAATTTTAATTACCATGAGCCTTTGTGTCTTTCGTATGTATAAGAATACTAGTGGTTTTCGAAATGACGGCTCGCAGTATAATGTAGCAGTCGTGTTCCGCTGCAATCACAAACTTACATAACTATCAAGCATAGTCATCCAGTGATGCCAATGCAAATTCCTTGTTTGAGGGACATTTTGGCTTCGCATGGGAAAAACTAGGGAAATAAGACACCATTTTGTTTATCTTAAATATTTATGTGTGTGTGTGTGTGTGTGTCAGGGAAAATCTGAGGCAAAAAGGGATATGTTGACTTGCACACAGGGAAATTTTGGCTGGACGATCTGGCACCACTGCGTCAATCTCACCCTCGCTCTCACCTCGGCAGCGTGGAGACTGGAGAAGTCATCTGCCGTAACTCTCGCTACTTTTATCTGCCTTATCCGAGGTAAGTGAAACATTTCGCTGTTTTTTCCTAGACAGACTAACGTGCAATGGACACAGTATTGTAAGTAGTATGCTGATATATCCGGTTATCAAACATAAGCGGCATTATTCTTTAAATCATTCGCGGAACTTTAATAGGAGGCTAGACAGCTTTATGGATGGGGATGAAAGGTGGATGTAGGTAGTATTAACTTAAGTAACATGAACTACCCCGTGTAGGTCTCGCGGCTTCTTGTAGCTGCCGCCGTATTTTATGTTCTTATTCTCGATTAAGAAACTGCTATGCAACTGGTAGGGGTAATTAACACTAATAACGCTAATTGATGCGGAGTGTGTCAGTGTGTTTTGTTGCTGGGTCGCGATATTAAGGCATTAGGAACACCGGTAGGGTAATAATGACACGCAGCAAGGTACCGTAATGCACTGCCGCCTTGTTATCAGCGAAGTACTGCCATATAACTATTTAATTAATAAAGTAGTTATTGTCTCGTTAAATCTTTTTGTTTCGTCTTTAAGGATTATTAATATTCGCAGCAATATGCATCTTCGTTACAGCAGGAGGGAAGGAGAGTTGTCAGTCACCGGTAATATAATAGCAGTCTGTCCTATTCACATTATTATATATATTTTTGAATGCACTATTACTTTTGTACATTGATAAGTACTGATTTTGATACGTCAATACTGATGGTGGTTATGCACTTATCTTACTACGTGTGTGGAAGCATTGTTAGCGTATAGTGAGGCTGCCTGATGGCTTGTCCCGATTCATGATTTCTATGGGAATATTAGGGCGATGGTTTTTTCTTCAACTTATCATCTGTGCCCGATAGCAGTGACTATAATCATATTTTTAACGAGGCGAAAATTCCATTCAATTTTAGGGTTTTCATGCTTAAAATTATACATATATTTACTTGATGACATGGTTAACTATGATAACATACAACTGAAATTAAGGAGAACCGTAGTATGTTTTCCTGGCATTAAATATCAATCAGTAAGCAGCAAGGGGTCAGGATTTTTCGCCTCGTAAAAAAAACCCCGGTGTATAGTGAGGTTGTTTGCTGACAAGTGTCCATCTCCCACGACAAAGAGGCTCATTTTAGCGACTCTTGGCGTCACTATTATAAGTGTCGTTTTGGGAGGCGTCTAGTGCTTTACTATTAAAAGGCAATGTAAAGGTAAAAAAAAAAAAAAAAAAAAAAAAAAAAAAAAAAAAAAAAAAAAAAAAAAAAAAAAAAAATTAATAATAAATAAATAAAAAAAAAAAATAAAAAAAAGCAAAGCAAAAGGTCAAGGGATATATTTCGAGCTGTTTTGTCATAGGTTGATTTTGATTCGTACTGTGTTTCTGGTT